>JANJGN010000685.1:0-321942 GCA_026770705.1 Isurus oxyrinchus
GGCAGAATGTACACAGAATGCAGTTTCTCCTCCTGATCTCCAGAGGGCAGCATGTACACAGAATGCAGTTTCTCCTCCTGATCTCCAGAGGGCAGAATGTACACAGACTGCAGTTCCTCCTCCTGATCTCAAGAGGGCGGTGTGTACACAGAGTGCAGATCCTCCTCCTGATCGCCAGGGGGCGGTATGCACACTGAATGCTGCTCCTCCTCCTCCCGAACTTTATGGCGCCTATCACCCG
The DNA here is from genome assembly GCA_026770705.1 of Isurus oxyrinchus. Taxonomy (NCBI): domain Eukaryota; kingdom Metazoa; phylum Chordata; class Chondrichthyes; order Lamniformes; family Lamnidae; genus Isurus; species Isurus oxyrinchus. Next base: position 242 of record JANJGN010000685.1, read on the forward strand.
TGCGCGTTCTGTGTGACCCCGCCCCCTGCGCGCTCAGTGTCACCCCGCCCCCTGCCCGCACTGTGACACCCCGCCCCCTGCGCGTTCCGTGACAACCCGCCCCCTTCCCGACCTGTGTGATCCAGCCCCGAGCCCGCGCCGTATGACCCCGCCCCCTTCGCGCTCTGTGTGACCCCGCCCCCTGCCCGCGCCGTGTGACCCCACCCCCTGCGCGCTCTGTGTGACCCCGCCCCCTGCACGCTCCGTGTGACCCCACCCCCTGCCCGCACTGTGTGACCCCGCCCCCTGCCCGCGCCGTGTGACCCAACCCCCTGCGCGCACTGTGCGACCCCGCCCCCTGCACGCTCTGTGTGAGCCCGCCCCATGCCCGCTCCGTAATCACCCCGCTCCCGCCCCCTCCGTGTGACCCCGCCCCCTGGCCGCTCTGTGTCACTCCGCCCCCTTGCCCGCTCCGAGTGACCCCGCCCCCTTGCCCCTTCTGTGTCACCCCGCCCCCTGCCCGCACTGTGTTGACCCCGCCCCCTGACCGCTCCGTATCGCCCCTGCCCCCTGCCCGCTCTGTATCACCCCGCCCCTTGCCCGCTCCGTGCCACCCCGCCCCTATGCGCTCAGCGTGTGACCCCGCCCCCTGCGCGCACCGTGTGGCCACGCCCCCTGCGCCCGCTTGGTGTGACCCCGCCCCCCTGCCCGCTGAGTGTGACCCCGCCCCCTGCCCGCTGGGTGTGACCCCGCCCCCTGCCCGCGCGGTGTGACCCCGCCCCCTGCGCGCACCGTGTGACCCCGCCCCCTGCGCGCTCGGCGTAGCCCCGCCCCCTGTGCGCTCGGGAGGAGCCGGCAGTTGAAGGCATGCGCGAGAGGAGCCGGATGAACAGGGCGGACTGAGGGAGTCGGTGAGGCGGGAACGAGGTGATCCTGTGAGTGCGGCCGGGGCAAGCATTTACTACTCTTATTGCTGATAGTTTTCAAGGTCTTAGTTTGTGGTTTATTGTTTGTAAGGACTATATTCTGTAACAGGGAGGAGCAGGGAAGAAGGGCCCGAGAGTAATTTAATTTAAAGGGGTAAGTCATGGCAGGAGAGCTCAAAGCCGTGGTATGCTCCTCCTGCTCTATGTGGGAAGCCGGGCACGTTTCCAGTGCCCGGGACCAGCCTGTGTGTGGGAAGTGTCTCCAGCTGCAGCTCCTGGAAGCCGGGGTTTTGGAGCTGGAGCGGCGACTGGGGACACGTTGGAGCATCCGCGAGGTGGAGAGTATCGTGGATAGAACGTATAGAGAGGTGGTCACACCGCAGGCTAAGAGTCCACAGGCAGGAAGGGAATGGGTGACCTCCAGGCAAAGCAAGGGGACTAGGCAGGTAGTGCAGGAATCTGCTGTGGCTATTCCCCTGCAAAACACATACACCGCTTTGGATACTGTTGGGGGGAATGGCCTCTCAGGAGAAAGCAGCAACAGACAAATTCATTGCACCATGTTTGGCTCTGCTGCACAGGGCAGGAGTAAAATGTGTGGGAATGCAACAGTTATAGGGGATTCAATTGTAAGGGGAATAGAGAGGTGTTTCTGTGGCTGCAAACGAGACTCCAGGATGGTACGTTGTCTCCCTGGTGCTAGGGTCGAGGATGTCTCAGAGCGGCTGGAGGACATTCTGAAGGGGGAGGGTGAACAGCCAGTGGTCGTGGTGCACATTGGTACAAGTGATATCGGTGAAAAAAGGGATGAAAAGCAGAATATAGGGAGTTAGGAAGTAAGTTTAAAAAGTAGGACCTTAAAGGTAGTGATCTCAGGATTACTACCAGTGCTATGTGCTAGTTAGAGTAGAAATAGCAGGAGATATCAGATGAATACGTGTCTGAAGAGATGGTGTGAAGGGGAGGGTTTCAGATTCCTGGGGCATTGGGACTGGTTTTGGGGGAGGTGGGAACAGTACAAAGCGGATGGGTTACACCCAGGCAGGACCGGGATTGATGTCCTCAGGGGAACATTTGCTAGAGTGGTTGGGGAGGATTTAAACTAAAATGGCAGGGGGATGGGAACCTATGCGAGGAGCCAGAGAAAGGGGAATCAGACAAGAACAAGAGACAGAAAGCAGAATAAGAAACGTGATAGTCAGAGAAATCAAGGGCCAGAATCAAACAGGGCCTCAGTGAAAAATAGTGGGAACGGGACAAGTAATGTTAAAAAGACAAGCCTTAAGGCTTTGTGCCTTAACGCGAGGAGCATTCACAATAAAGTGCACACATACACACACACTCACACACACACACACACACACACACACACACACATGGACATATAGACACATACACACACATGTATACAAATGCACAGACACAGTAATGAAGGATAGAAAATGGAAACTTTTACAACTATGGATAGTAACAGTACAAGAACCGTGGAGATTGAAATGAGTTCACATGATTTACAGAGTCCGAGAAGAAAAAGTCCAAACGGTATTTCTGATCTGACTGAGTTTAATCCCGAGTCCAGTGAGAGCTTACTGCACGCAAATTGAATGCCTTGTTTCTGACATGACAACTATGAAAACATTGTAAGGAGTTGCTTCATTGGCACAAAAGCAGGTTGGAGATCATCTGATTAGTTAAAGTTGCTAGAGAAATGCAGGACTTCTGTCCTGTTACATGTCGCCGGATCCCTGTCTGGATTTATAATGGGGTTTTCCAATGTCAACTGTCACGCTGTCATTCCTGCCTTCCACCACTTGTGGCGCTGCAGGAGGCTCCACCTGGGAGAAAAGGGGAACACGCGAACTTTCACCTTTCGCACGTGGCCTCGGGCAGTTGGGGATTGTGGGCAAGGGAGGAGGGGCTGGGGATCTTTGGACAATCCTGACATTCTCGTTCTGTGCCCCAGTCTCTCTTCAGGAACAATATTTCTCAATATCAGCTGCCTCGACGCAGGGCAGTGCCCTTTTCTCACAGATGAAACGCAACTTATTAGAACATCTGAAATCATTCCATCCACTGGTTTTGATAATGGCGCAGTTTTCATGACCTTTCCAATTATTCGGCTCACCCTGACCCCATTGAGTGAAACTGGGAAATGGGGAAATAAAAAATACTGATAAAGAACCGACACATTCCTGCACAGAATCAACAAGATTCCTACAGCCCTGTACAAATCCCCAACTATTCCCACTGTCCCCTCTCTCCCCATAGCCCTGTATCAATCCCCAACTAATTCCACTATCCCCTCTCTCCCCATAGCCCTGTATCAATCCCCAACTAATCCCACTGTCCCCTCTCTCCCCACAGCCCTGTATCAATCCCCAAACTATTCCCACTGTCCCACTCTCTCCCCATAGCCCTGTATCAATCCCCAACTAATCCCACTGCCCAACTCTCTCCCCATAGCCCTGTATCAATCCCAAACTAATCCCACTGTCCCACTCTCTCCCCATAGCCCTGTATCAATCCCAAACTAATCCCACTGCCCAACTCTCTCCCCATAGCCCTGTATCAATCCCAAACTAATCCCACTGTCCCCTCTCTCCCCATAGCCCTGTATCAATTCCCAACTAATCCCACTGTCCCGCTCTCTCCCCATAGCCCTGTATCAATCCCAAACTAATCCCACTGTCCAACTCTCTCCCCATAGCCCTGTGTCAATCCCAAACTAATCCCACTGCCCAACTCTCTCCCCATAGCCCTGTATCAATCCCAAACTAATCCCGCCGTCCCACACTCTCCCCATAGACCTGTATCAATCCCCAAACTAATCCCATTGTCCCACGCTCTCCCCATAGCCCTGTATCAATCCCCAACTAATCCCACTGTCCCCTCTCTCCCCATAGCCCTGTACAAATCCCAAACTAATCCCACTGTCCCACTCTCTCCCCAAAGCCCTGTATCAATCCACAAACTAATCCCATCGTCCCGCTCTCTCCCCATAGCCCTGTATCAATCCCAAACTAATCCCACTGTCCCCTCTCTCCCCATAGCCCTGTATCAATCCCCAACTAATCCCACTGTCCCGCTCTCTCCCCATAGCCCTGTATCAATCCCCAAACTAATCCCACTTTCCCACTCTCTCCCCATATCCCTGTACAAATCCCCAAACTAATCCCACTGTCCCACTCTCTCCCCATAGCCCAGTATCAATCCCCAAACTAATCCCACTGTCCCACTCTCTCCCCATAGCCCTGTATCAATCCCAAACTAATCCCACTGTCTCACTCTCTCCCCATAGCCCTGTATCAATCCCCAAACTAATCCCACTGTCCCGCTCTCTCCCCATTGCCGTGTATCAATCCCAAAGTAATCCCACTGTCCCGTTCTCTCCCAATAGCCCTGTATCAATCCCAAACTAATCCCACTGCTCCGATGTCTCCCCATAGCCCTGTACAAATCGCCAGCTAATCCCACTGTCCCGCTCTCTCCCCATAGCCCTGTATCAATCCCCAAACTAATCCCCCTGTCCCGCCCTCTCTCCATGTGACGCTGGGACTCACCTCACTGGGGTCCCATCCACCCATTGCCAGTTTCCTTCACTTTGTCGATCTGTTAGTCCGATCCAGTAATCCCCAGGATTGTTCTCGAGAGATTTCTTTATGAAATTGTGCAGCAGATTCAATGATGGAATGTGATCAGTTAGTATGACTGCCTTAACTCACACACACACACACACACACACACACACACAAAACTGATACCCAAAATACCCCAAAGCCTTTCTCAGGAAATTCTCCCTCATTCCCTCTGATTAAATATCGGGAAGACTGAAGCTGTTGTTTTCCGTCTCTGTTCCAAACTCCATTCCCGAGTTACAGACTCCATCGTGGGAACTCTCTGAGTCTGACCCAGACTGTTCACAAACCTGGGGTCATGTTTAACCTGGAGATGGGATTCCCACCTCATATCCACATCGTCACCAAGACGGCCTCTTCCCAACGCCGTAACATCACCCAGAACCACCCCGTCTCAGCTCATTGACTGCTGAAACCCTCGTCCATGTAGTGTAGAGGGAACTTTACTCTGTATCTAATCCAGTGCTGTACCTGTCCTGGGAATGTTTGATGGGGACAGTGTAGAGGGAGATTTACTCTGTATCTAACCTCATGTTGTACCTGTCCTGGGAGTGTTTGATGGGGACAGTGTACAGGGAGATTTACTCTGTATCTGACCCCGTGCTGTACCTGTCCTGGGAGTGTTTGATGGGGACAGTGAAGAGGGAGATTTACTCTGTGTCTAACCTCGTGTTGTACCTGTCCTGGGAATGTTTGATGGGCACAGTGTAGAGGGAGATTTACTCTGTATCTCACCCCGTGCTGTACCTGTGCTGGGAGTGTTAGATGGGGATGGTGTAGAGGGAGCTTTACTCTGTATCTAAACCCGTGCTGTACCTGTCCTGGGTGTGTTTGATGGGGACGGTGTAGAGGGAGCTTTACTCTGTATCTAACCCCGTGCTGGACGTGTCCTGGGTGTGTTTGATGGGGACAGTGTAGATGGAGCTTTACTCTGTATCTAACCCCGTGCTGTACCTGTCCTGGGTGTGTTTGATGGGGACAGTGTAGAGGGAGCTTTACTCTGTATCTAACCCCGTGCTGTGCCTGACCTGGGAGTGTTTAATGGGAACAGTGTTGGGGGATATTCTCTCTCTATCTCATTCTGACTGATGCGTCTGTCATTCTCACCTGTTCCTGTTCTGTTTTTATGATGATGAGGTGTGAATTTTCAGATTCACATTGTTGTTTTGCCGAGTCCCAGTTTACTTTATTAGTTGAGAATCTATAGCAATGATGATTATGAACTTTCCAGCCGCTCGGACAGGGAGAGTCTGCAGAATTATAAAGCCGTAATTCAGAGAAATGCATCGAAACATTAGGAAAAGGAAGAGGCCATTCAGCCCCTCTTGATCCTGTTACACAGGAACAGGAGAAGCCCATTCCGCCCCTCTCGAGCCTGTTGCACAGGAACAGGAGGAGGCCATTCAGCCCCTCTTGAGCTTGTTGCACAGGAACAGGAGGAGGACATTCAGCCCCTCTCCAGCCTGTTACACAGGAACAGGAGGAGGCCATTCAGAGCCTCTCGAGCCTGTTACACAGGAACAGGAGGAGGCCATTCAGCCCCTCTCCAGCCTGTTACACAGGAACAGGAGGAGGACATTCAGCCCCTCTCGAGCCTGTTACACAGGAACTGGAGAAGCTGAATTGGCCCCTCTCGAGCTTGTTACACAGGAACATGAGGAGGCCAATCAGCCCGTCTCGAGCCTGTTATACAGGGACAGGAGGAGGCCATTCAGCCCCTCTCGTGCCTTTTACACAGGAACAGGAGGCCATTCAGCCCTTCTGGAGCCTGTTAAACAGGAACAGGAGGCGGCCATTCAGCCCCTCTGGAGTATTTTACACCATTCTATTGGATCTGCTCTGTACCTTAACCCCCTCGGTTCCGTGACCCTCCATCCCCAACAACAATCTCTCAATCTCAGTTTTGACGTTTCCCTTTGACCTCCGGCCCCCACAGTTTATTTCGGGGTTTGGGTGGGGGGAGAGTTCCTGATTTCCGCTCCCCTTTGTGTGAAGAGGTGTTTCCTGATGTCCCCCCTGAACGTCCTGGCTCCAATTTTAACCTTCTTGCCCCTTGTTCCCGACTCCCCCTCCCCGGCTCCCCCACAACCCACCGGATCAGAGGAAATCGTTTCTCTCCATCCACCCAATCGAATCTCTTTATTGAGTTCAACGCCTCGGGTCCGGTCGCCGTGGTTTCACCTGTAGGCCTCAGGCTTCGAGTTTGGATCACCCGCCTGCACCTTATCCAATCCCTTCAATCTGTCGGACAGACCCCCCCGATCGATTCATCCCCTCGCCTGTCCCAAACTCCGGGAGGTAGAGGCCGGGATAGTGCGGACTTCCCCCGCTTGGAGATTGAGGCCCTGACTGGTGGATGGGGAGGGTGGGGGTGGGGAGACAGGGAATGGGGGTGGGGAGACAGGGGGTGGGGAGACAGGGGGTGGGGGTGGGCAGACAGGGGGTGGTGAGACAGGGGGTGGGGGTGGGAGACAGGGGGTGGGGGTGTGGAGACAGGGGGTGGGGGTGGGGGAGGGGAGACAGAAGGTGGGGGTGGGGAGACAGGGGGTGGTGGTGGGGAGACAGAGGGTGGGGGTGGGGAGACGGGGCGGGGAGACAGAGGGTGGGGGTGGGGAGACAGTGTGTGGGGGTGGGGAGGGTGGGGGTGGGGAGACAGTGTGTGCGAGGGGGGAGGGTTGGAGTGGGGAGACAGGGGGTGGGGAGATAGGATGTGGGGGTGGGGAGAAGCGTGTGGGGGTGGGTGTGGGGAGACAGTGGGTGGGGGTGGGGAGAAAGTATGTGGGGGTGGGGGTGGGGAGACAGTGTGTGGGGGTGGGGAGACAGGGGGTGGGGGTGGGGAGACGGGGTGGGGGTGGGGATCATGGGGGTGGAGAGACAGGGGTTGGGGTGGGGAGACAGTGTGTGGGGGAGGGGAGAGAGGTGTGCGGGTGGGGTGACAGGGGGTGGGCGTCGGGAGACAGGGGGTGGGGGTGGGGAGACAGGGGGTGGGTGTGGGGAGTGTGGGGGTGGAGAGACAGGGGGTGGGGGTTGGGAGGGTGGGGGTGGGGAGACAGGGGGTGGGGGTGGGGAGGGTGGGGGTGGGGAGACAGTGTGTGGGGGAGGGGAGAGAGGGGTGGGGGTGGGGTGACAGGGGTTGGGGGTGGGGAGACAGGCGGTCGTTGTGGAGAGACAGGGTACGGGGGTGATCCCAATGGGACAGAACGTGGGACATTGCGGGAGGGGGCAAGAGTACAGCTGGCAGCTCTCACTCACCTGAACAGTTTCGGAGGATTGAGCAGAGCGATCGAACAGTCTCGGACGATTTCTGGAAATTTCCATTCAGTTCTGTCAGGTTCCGCAGGGCAATAGCCAAGGTCCGCTTCAGGGGGTCAGCACCACCGCACTCCTTGTTCATCTGTAGACCTGAGAGATAGAGCCGGATTGAGTGATAGTGAGGGATATATCAGAGTGTTACATTGAGGGGTGTGAGATATATCAGAGTGTTACAGTGAGGCGCGTGGCATATATCAGAGTGTTACAGTGAGGGGTGTCGGATATATCACGGTGTTATAGTGAAGGTTGTGGGATATAATAGAGTGTTACAGTGAGGGTTGTGGGTTATATCAGAGTGTTACAGTGAGGGGTGTGGGATATATCAGAGTGTTACAGTGAGGGTTTTGGGTTATATCAGATTGTTACAGTGAGGTGTGTGGGATATATCAGAGTCAGGGTTGTGGGATATATCAGATTGAGGGCTGTGGGATATATCGGAGTGAGGGTTGTGGGATATATCGGAGTGAGGGGTGTGGGATATATCAGAGTGAGGGGTGTGTGATACATCGAAGTGTTACATTGAGGGTTGTGGGATATATCAGACAGTTACAGTGAGGGGTGTGGGATATATCAGAGTGTTGCAGGGAGGGGTGTGGGTTATATAAGACTGTGACAGTGAGGGGTGTGGGATATATCAGAGTGAGGTTTGTGGGATATATCAGAGTGCTATAGTGAGGTGTGTGGGATATATCAGAGTGTTGCAACGAGGCATGTGGGATATATCACAGTGTTATAGTGAAGGTTGCGGGATATATCAAAGTGTTACAGTGAGTGGTGTGGGACATATCAGAGTGTTACAGTGAGGGGTGTGGGAAATATCAGAGTGTTACAGTGAGGGTTGTGGGTTATATCAGAGTGTTACAGTTAGGGGTGTGGGATATATCAGAGTGTTACAGTGAGGGGTGTGGGATATATCAAGGTGTTACAGTGAGGGGTGTATGGGATATATCAGAGTGTTACAGTGAGGGGTGTGGGGTATATCAGAGTATTACAGTGAGGGTTGTGGGGTATATAAGAATGTTACAGTATTGTTCGTGGAATATATCAGAGTGTTACAGTGAGGGGAGTGGGGTATATCAGAATGTTACAGTGAGGTGTGTGGGATAAATCAGAGTGTTACAGTGAGGGGTGTGGGATATATCTGAGTGTTACAGTGAGGGGTGTGGGGTATATCAGAGTGTTATATTGAGGGGTGTGGGTTATATCAGAGTGTTATATTGAGGGGTGTGAGATACATCACAGTTTTACTTTGTGGGTAGTGTAATATATCAGAGTGTTACAGTGAGGGGTGTGGGGTATATCAGAGTGTTACAGCAAAGGGTGAGTGATATATCAGAGTGTTACCGTGTGGAGTGTGGGATATATCAAAGTGTAACATTGAGGGATGTGGATTATATCAGAGTTTTAAAGTGAAAGGTGTGTGATATGTCAGAGTGTAACAGTGAGGGGTGTGGGATATGTCAGACTGTTAAAGTGAGGGGTGTGGGATATATCAGAGTGTTAAAGTGAGGGGTGTGGGGTATATCAGAGTGTTACAGTGAGGGGTGTGGGTATATCAGAGTGTTAACTTGAAGGGTGTGTGATATATCAGAGTCTTACTGTGAGTGGTGTGGGTTATATCAGAGTGTTATACTGAGGGGTGTGGTATATATCAGTGTGTTGCAGTGAGGGATGTGAGATATATCAGAGTGTTACAGTGAGGGTTGTGGGATATATCAGAGTGTTACAGTGAGGGTTGTGGGATATATCAGAGTGTTAAAGTGTGGGGCGTGGGGTGTATCAGAGTGTTACAGTGAGAGGTGTGGGATATATCACTGTGTTACAGTGAGGGTTGTGGGATATATCAGAGTGTTACAGTGAGGGTTGCGGTTTATATCAGAGTTTTACAGTGAGGGTTGTGTGATATCTCAGAGTGAGTGTTGTGGGATATATCAGAGTGTTACAGTGAGTGTTGTGGATTATATCAGTGTGTTATAGTGAGGGATGTGGGATACATCAGAGTGTTACAGTGAGGGGTGTGAGATATATCAGTGTTACAGTGAGGGGTGTGAGATATATCAGAGTGTTAAAGTGAGGGGTGTGGGGTATATCAGAGTGTTACAGTGAGGGGTGTAGGATATATCAGAGTGTTACCGTGAGGGGTGTGGGTATATCAGAGTGTTACAGTGAAGGGTGTGTGATATATCAGAGTGTTATACTGAGGGGTGTGGAATATATCAGTGTGTTACAGTGAGGGGTGTGAGATATATCAGAGAGTTTCTGTGAGGGGTGTGAGATATATCAGAGTGTTCAATTGAGGGGAGTGGGGTATATCAGAATGTTACAGTGAGGTGTGTGGGATATATCAGAGTGTTACAGTGAGTGTAGTGGGATATATCAGAGTGTTACAGTGAGTGGAGTGGGATATATCAGAGTGAGCGTTGTGGGATATATCAGAGTGTTACAGTGAGGGGTGTGAGTTATATCAGAGTGTTCCAGTGAGGGTTGTGGGATATATCAGAGTGTTACAGTGAGGGGTGTGGGTTTTATCAGTGTGTGACAGTGAGGGTTGTGGGATATATCAGAGTGTTACAGTAAGGGGCGTGGCGTATATCAGAGTGTTACAGTGAGGATTGTGGGTTATATCAGAGTGTTACAGTGAGGGGTGTGCGATATATCAGAGTGTTACAGTGGGGGGTGTGGGATATATCAGGGTGTTACAGTGAGGGGTGTGTGGGATATATCAGAGTGTTACAGTGAGTGTAGTGGGATATATCAGAGTGTTACAGTGAGTGGAGTGGGATATATCAGAGTGAGCGTTGTGGGATATATCGGAGTGTTACAGTGAGGGGTGTGAGTTATATCAGAGTGTTCCAGTGAGGGTTGTGGGATATATCAGAGTGTTACAGTGAGGGGTGTGAGTTTTATCAGTGTGTGACAGTGAGGGTTGTGGGATATATCAGAGTGTTACAGTAAGGGGTGTGATATATCAGAGTGAGGGTTGTGGGATATATCAGAGTGTTACAGTGAGTGGCGTAGCTATATCAGAGTGTTGCAGTGAGGTCTGTGGTATATAACAGTGTTACAGTGAGGGTTGTGGGATATATCAGATTGTAACGTTGAGGGGTGTGGGATATATCCGAGTGTTACATTGAGGGCTGTGTGATGTATCAGAGTGGGGTGTGTGGGATATATCAGATTGAGGGGTGTGGGATATATCAGAGTGAGGGGTGTGGGATATATCAGAGTGTTAAATTGTGGGGTGTAGGTTATATCAGAGTGTTACAGTGAGGTATGTGGGATAAATCAGAGTGTTACAGTGAGGGGTGTGGGTTATATCAGAGTGTTACATTGAGGGGTATGAGATACGTCACAGTTTTACAGTGTGGGTGTGGATTATATCAGAGTTTTAAAGTGAAAGGTGTGTGATATGTCAGAGTGTAACAGTGAGGGGTATGGGATATATCAGACTGTTAAAGTGAGGGGTGTGGGGTATATCAGAGTGTTACAGTGAGGGGTGTGGGATATATCAGAGTGTTCTACTGAGGGGTGTGGTATATATCAATGTGTTGCAGTGAGGGGTGTGAGATATATCAGAGTGTTAAAGTGTGGGGCGTGGGGTGTATCAGAGTGTTACAGTGAGGGGTGTGGGTTATATCAGAGTGTTACAGTGAGGGTTGTGGGATATATCAGAATGTTACAGTGAGGTGTGCGGTTTATATCAGAGTGTTACAGTGAGGATTGTGCGTTATACCAGAGTGTGACAGTGAGGGGTGTGTGATATATCAGAGTGTTACAGTGAGGGGTGTGAGATACGTCACAGTGTTACAGTGAAGGGTGTGTGATATTTCAGAGTGTTACAGAGAGGAGTGTGGGTTATATCAGAATGTTACAGTGAGGGTTGTGGGATATATCAGAGTGTTACAGTGAGGGGTGTGGGTTATATCAGAGTATTACAGTGAGGGGTGTGTGATATATTCGAGTGTTACAGTGAGGGGTGTGGGATATATTAGTGTGTTAGAGTGAGGGGTGTGGGATATTTCAGAGTGTTACAGTGAGGGGTGTGGGATATATCAGTGTGTTTCAGTGAGGGGTTTAGATATATCAGAGTGTTACAGTGAGAGGTGTGGGGTATATCAGAATGTTGCAGTGAGGTGTGTGGGATATATCAGAGTGTTACAGTGAGGGGTGAGGGGTATATCAGCATGTTACATTGAAGGTTGTGGGGTATATAAGAATGTTACAGTGTTGTTCATGGAATATATCAGAGTGTTACAGTGAGGGGAGTGGGGTATATCAGAATGTTACAGTGAGGTGTGTGGGATATATCAGAGTGTTACAGTGAGGGGTGTGGGGTATATCAGAGTGTTACAGTGAGGTGTGCGGGTTACGTCAGAGTGTTACAGTGAGGGGTGTTGGATATATCAGAGTGTTAAGGTGAGGGGTGTGGGATATATCAGAGTGTTACAGTGAGGGGAGTGGGGTATATCAGAATGTTACAGTGAGGTGTGTGGCATATATCAGAGTGTTACAGTGAGGGGTGTGGGGTATATCAGAGTGTTACAGTGAGGTGTGCGGGTTACGTCAGAGTGTTACAGTGAGGGGTGTTGGATATATCAGAGTGTTAAGGTGAGGGGTGTGGGATATATCAGAGTGTTAAGGTGAGGGGTGTGGAATATATCAGAGTGTTACAGTGAGGGGTTTGGGATATATCAGTGTGTTACAGTGATGGTGTGGGATATATCAGAGTGTTGCAGTGAGGGGTGTGGGATGTATCAGAGTGTTACAGTGAGAGGTGTGGGATATATCAGAGTGTTAAAGTGAAGGGTGTGGGATATATCAGAGTGTTACAGTGAGGAGTGTGGGATATATCAGAGTGTTACAGTGAGCGGTGTGGGATATTTCAGAGTGTTACAGTGAGGTGTGTTGTGTATATCAGAGTGTTACAGTGAGGGGTGTGTGATATATCCGAGTGTTACAGTGAGGGGTGTGGGGTATATCAGAGTGTTATATTGAGGGGTGTGGGTTACATCCGAGTGTTATATTGAGGGGTTTGAGATACATCACAGTTTTACTTTGTGCGTAGTGTGATATATCAGAGTGTTACAGTGAGGGGTGTGGGGTATATCAGAGTATTACAGTGAGGGTTGTGGGGTATATAGGAATGTTACAGTATTGTTCGTGGAATATATCAGAGTGTTACAGAGAGGGGAGTGGGGTATATCAGAATGTTACAGTGAGGTGTGTGGGATAAATCAGAGTGTTACAGTGAGGGGTGTGGGATATATCTGAGTGTTACAGTGAGGGTTGTGGGATATATCAGAATGTTACAGTGAGGTGTGCGGTTTATATCAGAGTGTTACAGTGAGGATTGTGCGTTATACCAGAGTGTGACAGTGAGGGGTGTGTGATATATCAGAGTGTTACAGTGAGGGGTGTGAGATACGTCACAGTGTTACAGTGAAGGGTGTGTGATATTTCAGAGTGTTACAGAGAGGAGTGTGGGTTATATCAGAATGTTACAGTGAGGGTTGTGGGATATATCAGAGTGTTACAGTGAGGGGTGTGGGTTATATCAGAGTATTACAGTGAGGGGTGTGTGATATATTCGAGTGTTACAGTGAGGGGTGTGGGATATATTAGTGTGTTAGAGTGAGGGGTGTGGGATATTTCAGAGTGTTACAGTGAGGGGTGTGGGATATATCAGTGTGTTTCAGTGAGGGGTTTAGATATATCAGAGTGTTACAGTGAGAGGTGTGGGGTATATCAGAATGTTGCAGTGAGGTGTGTGGGATATATCAGAGTGTTACAGTGAGGGGTGAGGGGTATATCAGCATGTTACATTGAAGGTTGTGGGGTATATAAGAATGTTACAGTGTTGTTCATGGAATATATCAGAGTGTTAAAGTGAGGGGAGTGGGGTATATCAGAATGTTACAGTGAGGTGTGTGGGATATATCAGAGTGTTACAGTGAGGGGTGTGGGGTATATCAGAGTGTTACAGTGAGGTGTGCGGGTTACGTCAGAGTGTTACAGTGAGGGGTGTTGGATATATCAGAGTGTTAAGGTGAGGGGTGTGGGATATATCAGAGTGTTACGGTGAGGGTTGGGCATATATCAGAGTGTTACAGTGAGGGCTTTGGGATATATCAGAGTGTTACAGTGAGGGGTGTGGGATATATCAGAGTATTACAGTGAGGGGTGTGGGTTATATCAGAGTGTTACATTGAGGGGTGTGAGATTTGTCACAGTTTTACAGTGTGGGTTGTGTGATGTATCAGAGTGTTACAGTGAGGGGTGTGGGGTATATCAGAGTGTTACAGTAAAGGGTGTGTGATATATCAGAGCGTTACAGTGAGGGGTGTGGGATATATCAAAGTGTAACAGTGAGGGGTGTGGATTATATCAGAGTTTTAAAGTGAAAGGTGTGTGATATGTCAGAGTGTAATAGTGAGGCTTGTGGGATATATCAGACGGTTAAATTGAGCGGTGTGGGATATATCAGAGTGTTACAGTGAGGTGTGTGGGTTGTATCAGATTGTTACTGTGAGGTGTGTGGGATATATCAGAGTGTTACAGTGAGGGGAGTGGGATATATCAGTGTGTTACAGTGAGGGGTGCGGGATATATCAGAATTTTACAGTGAGGATTGTGGGATGTATCAGAGTGTTACAGTGAGGGGTGTGGGATATATCAGAATGTTGCAGTGAGGGGTGTGGGATATATCAGAGTGTTGCAGTGAGGGGTCTGGGCTATATAAATGTGTTCAAGTAAGGGATGTGGGATCTATCAGAGTGTTAATTTGAGGGGTGTGGAATATATCAGAATGTTACAGTGAGGAGTGTGGGATATATCAGGGTATTACAGTGATGGTGTGGGATATATCAAAGTGTTACAGTAAGGGATGTGGGATATATCATAGTGTTAACGTGAGGGGAGTGGAATATATCAGAGCGTTACAGTGAGGGGTGTGGAATATATCAGAGTATTACAGTGAGGGGTGTGTGATATATTCGAGTGTTACAGTGAGGGGTGTGGGATATATTAGTGTGTTAGAGTGAGGGGTGTGGGATATTTCAGAGTGTTACAGTGAGGGGTGTGGGATATATCAGTGTGTTTCAGTGAGGGGTTTAGATATATCAGAGTGTTACAGTGAGAGGTGTGGGGTATATCAGAATGTTGCAGTGAGGTGTGTGGGATATATCAGAGTGTTACAGTGAGGGGTGAGGGGTATATCAGCATGTTACATTGAAGGTTGTGGGGTATATAAGAATGTTACAGTGTTGTTCATGGAATATATCAGAGTGTTACAGTGAGGGGAGTGGGGTATATCAGAATGTTACAGTGAGGTGTGTGGGATATATCAGAGTGTTACAGTGAGGGGTGTGGGGTATATCAGAGTGTTACAGTGAGGTGTGCGGGTTACGTCAGAGTGTTACAGTGAGGGGTGTTGGATATATCAGAGTGTTAAGGTGAGGGGTGTGGGATATATCAGAGTGTTACGGTGAGGGTTGTGGCATATATCAGAGTGTTACAGTGAGGGCTTTGGGATATATCAGAGTGTTACAGTGAGGGGTGTGGGATATATCAGAGTATTACAGTGAGGGGTGTGGGTTATATCAGAGTGTTACATTGAGGGGTGTGAGATTTGTCACAGTTTTACAGTGTGGGTTGTGTGATGTATCAGAGTGTTACAGTGAGGGGTGTGGGGTATATCAGAGTGTTACAGTAAAGGGTGTGTGATATATCAGAGCGTTACAGTGAGGGGTGTGGGATATATCAAAGTGTAACAGTGAGGGGTGTGGATTATATCAGAGTTTTAAAGTGAAAGGTGTGTGATATGTCAGAGTGTAATAGTGAGGCTTGTGGGATATATCAGACGGTTAAATTGAGCGGTGTGGGATATATCAGAGTGTTACAGTGAGGTGTGTGGGTTGTATCAGATTGTTACTGTGAGGTGTGTGGGATATATCAGAGTGTTACAGTGAGGGGAGTGGGATATATCAGTGTGTTACAGTGAGGGGTGCGGGATATATCAGAGTTTTACAGTGAGGATTGTGGGATGTATCAGAGTGTTACAGTGAGGGGTGTGGGATATATCAGAATGTTGCAGTGAGGGGTGTGGGATATATCAGAGTGTTGCAGTGAGGGGTCTGGGATATATAAATGTGTTAAAGTAAGGGATGTGGGATCTATCAGAGTGTTAATTTGAGGGGTGTGGAATATATCAGAATGTTACAGTGAGGGGTGTGGGATATATCAGGGTATTACAGTGATGGTGTGGGATATATCAAAGTGTTACAGTAAGGGATGTTGGATATATCATAGTGTTAACGTGAGGGGAGTGGAATATATCAGAGCGTTACAGTGAGGGGTGTGGAATATATCAGAGTGAGGGTTGTCGGTTATATCAGAGTGTTCCAGTGAGGTATGTGGGATAAATCAGAGTGTTACAGTAAGGGTGTGGGCTATATCAGAGTGTCACAGTGAGGGGTGTGGGGTATATCAGAGTGTCACAGTGAGGGTTGTAGGGTATATAAGAATGATACAGTGATGTTGGTGGAATAAAGCAGTGTGTTACAGTGAGGGGTGTGGGGTATATCAGACTGTTAAAGTGAGGGATGTGGGGTATATCAGAGTGTTACAGTGAGGGGTGTGGGATATATCAGAGTGTTACAGTGAGTGGTGTGGGTATATCAGAGTGTTAAAGTGAAGGGTGTGTGATATATCAGAGTCTTACAGTGAGGGGTGTGGGATATATCAGAGTGTTCTACTGAGGGGTGTGGTATATATCAATGTGTTGCAGTGAGGGGTGTGAGATATATCAGAGTGTTAAAGTGTGGGGCGTGGGGTGTATCAGAGTGTTACAGTGAGGGGTGTGGGTTATATCAGAGTGTTACAGTGAGGGTTGTGGGATATATCAGAATGTTACAGTGAGGTGTGCGGTTTATATCAGAGTGTTACAGTGAGGATTGTGCGTTATACCAGAGTGTGACAGTGAGGGGTGTGTGATATATCAGAGTGTTACAGTGAGGGGTGTGAGATACGTCACAGTGTTACAGTGAAGGGTGTGTGATATTTCAGAGTGTTACAGAGAGGAGTGTGGGTTATATCAGAATGTTACAGTGAGGGTTGTGGGATATATCAGAGTGTTACAGTGAGGGGTGTGGGTTATATCAGAGTATTACAGTGAGGGGTGTGTGATATATTCGAGTGTTACAGTGAGGGGTGTGGGATATATTAGTGTGTTAGAGTGAGGGGTGTGGGATATTTCAGAGTGTTACAGTGAGGGGTGTGGGATATATCAGTGTGTTTCAGTGAGGGGTTTAGATATATCAGAGTGTTACAGTGAGAGGTGTGGGGTATATCAGAATGTTGCAGTGAGGTGTGTGGGATATATCAGAGTGTTACAGTGAGGGGTGAGGGGTATATCAGCATGTTACATTGAAGGTTGTGGGGTATATAAGAATGTTACAGTGTTGTTCATGGAATATATCAGAGTGTTACAGTGAGGGGAGTGGGGTATATCAGAATGTTACAGTGAGGTGTGTGGGATATATCAGAGTGTTACAGTGAGGGGTGTGGGGTATATCAGAGTGTTACAGTGAGGTGTGCGGGTTACGTCAGAGTGTTACAGTGAGGGGTGTTGGATATATCAGAGTGTTAAGGTGAGGGGTGTGGGATATATCAGAGTGTTACAGTGAGGGGAGTGGGGTATATCAGAATGTTACAGTGAGGTGTGTGGCATATATCAGAGTGTTACAGTGAGGGGTGTGGGGTATATCAGAGTGTTACAGTGAGGTGTGCGGGTTACGTCAGAGTGTTACAGTGAGGGGTGTTGGATATATCAGAGTGTTAAGGTGAGGGGTGTGGGATATATCAGAGTGTTAAGGTGAGGGGTGTGGAATATATCAGAGTGTTACAGTGAGGGGTTTGGGATATATCAGTGTGTTACAGTGATGGTGTGGGATATATCAGAGTGTTGCAGTGAGGGGTGTGGGATGTATCAGAGTGTTACAGTGAGAGGTGTGGGATGTATCAGAGTGTTAAAGTGAAGGGTGTGGGATATATCAGAGTGTTACAGTGAGGAGTGTGGGATATATCAGAGTGTTACAGTGAGGGGTGTGGGATATTTCAGAGTGTTACAGTGAGGTGTGTTGTGTATATCAGAGTGTTACAGTGAGGGGTGTGTGATATATCCGAGTGTTACAGTGAGGGGTGTGGGGTATATCAGAGTGTTATATTGAGGGGTGTGGGTTACATCCGAGTGTTATATTGAGGGGTGTGAGATACATCACAGTTTTACTTTGTGCGTAGTGTGATATATCAGAGTGTTACAGTGAGGGGTGTGGGGTATATCAGAGTATTACAGTGAGGGTTGTGGGGTATATAGGAATGTTACAGTATTGTTCGTGGAATATATCAGAGTGTTACAGAGAGGGGAGTGGGGTATATCAGAATGTTACAGTGAGGTGTGTGGGATAAATCAGAGTGTTACAGTGAGGGGTGTGGGATATATCTGAGTGTTACAGTGAGGGTTGTGGGATATATCAGAATGTTACAGTGAGGTGTGCGGTTTATATCAGAGTGTTACAGTGAGGATTGTGCGTTATACCAGAGTGTGACAGTGAGGGGTGTGTGATATATCAGAGTGTTACAGTGAGGGGTGTGAGATACGTCACAGTGTTACAGTGAAGGGTGTGTGATATTTCAGAGTGTTACAGAGAGGAGTGTGGGTTATATCAGAATGTTACAGTGAGGGTTGTGGGATATATCAGAGTGTTACAGTGAGGGGTGTGGATTATATCAGAGTATTACAGTGAGGGGTGTGTGATATATTCGAGTGTTACAGTGAGGGGTGTGGGATATATTAGTGTGTTAGAGTGAGGGGTGTGGGATATTTCAGAGTGTTACAGTGAGGGGTGTGGGATATATCAGTGTGTTTCAGTGAGGGGTTTAGATATATCAGAGTGTTACAGTGAGAGGTGTGGGGTATATCAGAATGTTGCAGTGAGGTGTGTGGGATATATCAGAGTGTTACAGTGAGGGGTGAGGGGTATATCAGCATGTTACATTGAAGGTTGTGGGGTATATAAGAATGTTACAGTGTTGTTCATGGAATATATCAGAGTGTTACAGTGAGGGGAGTGGGGTATATCAGAATGTTACAGTGAGGTGTGTGGGATATATCAGAGTGTTACAGTGAGGGGTGTGGGGTATATCAGAGTGTTACAGTGAGGTGTGCGGGTTACGTCAGAGTGTTACAGTGAGGGGTGTTGGATATATCAGAGTGTTAAGGTGAGGGGTGTGGGATATATCAGAGTGTTACGGTGAGGGTTGTGGCATATATCAGAGTGTTACAGTGAGGGCTTTGGGATATATCAGAGTGTTACAGTGAGGGGTGTGGGATATATCAGAGTATTACAGTGAGGGGTGTGGGTTATATCAGAGTGTTACATTGAGGGGTGTGAGATTTGTCACAGTTTTACAGTGTGGTTTGTGTGATGTATCAGAGTGTTACAGTGAGGGGTGTGGGGTATATCAGAGTGTTACAGTAAAGGGTGTGTGATATATCAGAACGTTACAGTGAGGGGTGTGGGATATATCAAAGTGTAACAGTGAGGGGTGTGGATTATATCAGAGTTTTAAAGTGAAAGGTGTGTGATATGTCAGAGTGTAATAGTGAGGCTTGTGGGATATATCAGACGGTTAAATTGAGCGGTGTGGGATATATCAGAGTGTTACAGTGAGGTGTGTGGGTTGTATCAGATTGTTACTGTGAGGTGTGTGGGATATATCAGAGTGTTACAGTGAGGGGAGTGGGATATATCAGTGTGTTACAGTGAGGGGTGCGGGATATATCAGAATTTTACAGTGAGGATTGTGGGATGTATCAGAGTGTTACAGTGAGGGGTGTGGGATATATCAGAATGTTGCAGTGAGGGGTGTGGGATATATCAGAGTGTTGCAGTGAGGGGTCTGGGATATATAAATGTGTTAAAGTAAGGGATGTGGGATCTATCAGAGTGTTAATTTGAGGGGTGTGGAATATATCAGAATGTTACAGTGAGGAGTGTGGGATATATCAGAGTGTTACAGTGAGGGGTGTGGGTTATATCAGAGTGTTACAGTGAGGGTTGTGGGATATATCAGAATGTTACAGTGAGGTGTGCGGTTTATATCAGAGTGTTACAGTGAGGATTGTGCGTTATACCAGAGTGTGACAGTGAGGGGTGTGTGATATATCAGAGTGTTACAGTGAGGGGTGTGAGATACGTCACAGTGTTACAGTGAAGGGTGTGTGATATTTCAGAGTGTTACAGAGAGGAGTGTGGGTTATATCAGAATGTTACAGTGAGGGTTGTGGGATATATCAGAGTGTTACAGTGAGGGGTGTGGGTTATATCAGAGTATTACAGTGAGGGGTGTGTGATATATTCGAGTGTTACAGTGAGGGGTGTGGGATATATTAGTGTGTTAGAGTGAGGGGTGTGGGATATTTCAGAGTGTTACAGTGAGGGGTGTGGGATATATCAGTGTGTTTCAGTGAGGGGTTTAGATATATCAGAGTGTTACAGTGAGAGGTGTGGGGTATATCAGAATGTTGCAGTGAGGTGTGTGGGATATATCAGAGTGTTACAGTGAGGGGTGAGGGGTATATCAGCATGTTACATTGAAGGTTGTGGGGTATATAAGAATGTTACAGTGTTGTTCATGGAATATATCAGAGTGTTACAGTGAGGGGAGTGGGGTATATCAGAATGTTACAGTGAGGTGTGTGGGATATATCAGAGTGTTACAGTGAGGGGTGTGGGGTATATCAGAGTGTTACAGTGAGGTGTGCGGGTTACGTCAGAGTGTTACAGTGAGGGGTGTTGGATATATCAGAGTGTTAAGGTGAGGGGTGTGGGATATATCAGAGTGTTACAGTGAGGGGAGTGGGGTATATCAGAATGTTACAGTGAGGTGTGTGGCATATATCAGAGTGTTACAGTGAGGGGTGTGGGGTATATCAGAGTGTTACAGTGAGGTGTGCGGGTTACGTCAGAGTGTTACAGTGAGGGGTGTTGGATATATCAGAGTGTTAAGGTGAGGGGTGTGGGATATATCAGAGTGTTAAGGTGAGGGGTGTGGAATATATCAGAGTGTTACAGTGAGGGGTTTGGGATATATCAGTGTGTTACAGTGATGGTGTGGGATATATCAGAGTGTTGCAGTGAGGGGTGTGGGATGTATCAGAGTGTTACAGTGAGAGGTGTGGGATGTATCAGAGTGTTAAAGTGAAGGGTGTGGGATATATCAGAGTGTTACAGTGAGGAGTGTGGGATATATCAGAGTGTTACAGTGAGGGGTGTGGGATATTTCAGAGTGTTACAGTGAGGTGTGTTGTGTATATCAGAGTGTTACAGTGAGGGGTGTGTGATATATCCGAGTGTTACAGTGAGGGGTGTGGGGTATATCAGAGTGTTATATTGAGGGGTGTGGGTTACATCCGAGTGTTATATTGAGGGGTGTGAGATACATCACAGTTTTACTTTGTGCGTAGTGTGATATATCAGAGTGTTACAGTGAGGGGTGTGGGGTATATCAGAGTATTACAGTGAGGGTTGTGGGGTATATAGGAATGTTACAGTATTGTTCGTGGAATATATCAGAGTGTTACAGAGAGGGGAGTGGGGTATATCAGAATGTTACAGTGAGGTGTGTGGGATAAATCAGAGTGTTACAGTGAGGGGTGTGGGATATATCTGAGTGTTACAGTGAGGGTTGTGGGATATATCAGAATGTTACAGTGAGGTGTGCGGTTTATATCAGAGTGTTACAGTGAGGATTGTGCGTTATACCAGAGTGTGACAGTGAGGGGTGTGTGATATATCAGAGTGTTACAGTGAGGGGTGTGAGATACGTCACAGTGTTACAGTGAAGGGTGTGTGATATTTCAGAGTGTTACAGAGAGGAGTGTGGGTTATATCAGAATGTTACAGTGAGGGTTGTGGGATATATCAGAGTGTTACAGTGAGGGGTGTGGATTATATCAGAGTATTACAGTGAGGGGTGTGTGATATATTCGAGTGTTACAGTGAGGGGTGTGGGATATATTAGTGTGTTAGAGTGAGGGGTGTGGGATATTTCAGAGTGTTACAGTGAGGGGTGTGGGATATATCAGTGTGTTTCAGTGAGGGGTTTAGATATATCAGAGTGTTACAGTGAGAGGTGTGGGGTATATCAGAATGTTGCAGTGAGGTGTGTGGGATATATCAGAGTGTTACAGTGAGGGGTGAGGGGTATATCAGCATGTTACATTGAAGGTTGTGGGGTATATAAGAATGTTACAGTGTTGTTCATGGAATATATCAGAGTGTTACAGTGAGGGGAGTGGGGTATATCAGAATGTTACAGTGAGGTGTGTGGGATATATCAGAGTGTTACAGTGAGGGGTGTGGGGTATATCAGAGTGTTACAGTGAGGTGTGCGGGTTACGTCAGAGTGTTACAGTGAGGGGTGTTGGATATATCAGAGTGTTAAGGTGAGGGGTGTGGGATATATCAGAGTGTTACGGTGAGGGTTGTGGCATATATCAGAGTGTTACAGTGAGGGCTTTGGGATATATCAGAGTGTTACAGTGAGGGGTGTGGGATATATCAGAGTATTACAGTGAGGGGTGTGGGTTATATCAGAGTGTTACATTGAGGGGTGTGAGATTTGTCACAGTTTTACAGTGTGGTTTGTGTGATGTATCAGAGTGTTACAGTGAGGGGTGTGGGGTATATCAGAGTGTTACAGTAAAGGGTGTGTGATATATCAGAGCGTTACAGTGAGGGGTGTGGGATATATCAAAGTGTAACCGTGAGGGGTGTGGATTATATCAGAGTTTTAAAGTGAAAGGTGTGTGATATGTCAGAGTGTAATAGTGAGGCTTGTGGGATATATCAGACGGTTAAATTGAGCGGTGTGGGATATATCAGAGTGTTACAGTGAGGTGTGTGGGTTGTATCAGATTGTTACTGTGAGGTGTGTGGGATATATCAGAGTGTTACAGTGAGGGGAGTGGGATATATCAGTGTGTTACAGTGAGGGGTGCGGGATATATCAGAATTTTACAGTGAGGATTGTGGGATGTATCAGAGTGTTACAGTGAGGGGTGTGGGATATATCAGAATGTTGCAGTGAGGGGTGTGGGATATATCAGAGTGTTGCAGTGAGGGGTCTGGGATATATAAATGTGTTAAAGTAAGGGATGTGGGATCTATCAGAGTGTTAATTTGAGGGGTGTGGAATATATCAGAATGTTACAGTGAGGAGTGTGGGATATATCAGGGTATTACAGTGATGGTGTGGGATATATCAAAGTGTTACAGTAAGGGATGTGGGATATATCATAGTGTTAACGTGAGGGGAGTGGAATATATCAGAGCGTTACAGTGAGGGGTGTGGAATATATCAGAGTGTTACGGTGAGGGTTGTCGGTTATATCAGAGTGTTCCAGTGAGGTATGTGGGATAAATCAGAGTGTTACAGTAAGGGGTGTGGGCTATATCAGAGTGTCACAGTGAGGGGTGTGGGGTATATCAACGTGTCACAGTGAGGGTTGTAGGGTATATAAGAATGATACAGTGATGTTGGTGGAATAAAGCAGTGTGTTACAGTGAGGGGTGTGGGGTATATCAGACTGTTAAAGTGAGGGGTGTGGGGTATATCAGAGTGTTACAGTGAGGGGTGTGGGATATATCAGAGTGTTACAGTGAGTGGTGTGGGTATATCAGAGTGTTAAAGTGAAGGGTGTGTGATATATCAGAGTCTTACAGTGAGGGGTGTGGGATATATCAGAGTGTTCTACTGAGGGGTGTGGTATATATCAATGTGTTGCAGTGAGGGGTGTGAGATATATCAGAGTGTTAAAGTGTGGGGCGTGGGGTGTATCAGAGTGTTACAGTGAGGGGTGTGGGTTATATCAGAGTGTTACAGTGAGGGTTGTGGGATATATCAGAATGTTACAGTGAGGTGTGCGGTTTATATCAGAGTGTTACAGTGAGGATTGTGCGTTATACCAGAGTGTGACAGTGAGGGGTGTGTGATATATCAGAGTGTTACAGTGAGGGGTGTGAGATACGTCACAGTGTTACAGTGAAGGGTGTGTGATATTTCAGAGTGTTACAGAGAGGAGTGTGGGTTATATCAGAATGTTACAGTGAGGGTTGTGGGATATATCAGAGTGTTACAGTGAGGGGTGTGGGTTATATCAGAGTATTACAGTGAGGGGTGTGTGATATATTCGAGTGTTACAGTGAGGGGTGTGGGATATATTAGTGTGTTAGAGTGAGGGGTGTGGGATATTTCAGAGTGTTACAGTGAGGGGTGTGGGATATATCAGTGTGTTTCAGTGAGGGGTTTAGATATATCAGAGTGTTACAGTGAGAGGTGTGGGGTATATCAGAATGTTGCAGTGAGGTGTGTGGGATATATCAGAGTGTTACAGTGAGGGGTGAGGGGTATATCAGCATGTTACATTGAAGGTTGTGGGGTATATAAGAATGTTACAGTGTTGTTCATGGAATATATCAGAGTGTTACAGTGAGGGGAGTGGGGTATATCAGAATGTTACAGTGAGGTGTGTGGGATATATCAGAGTGTTACAGTGAGGGGTGTGGGGTATATCAGAGTGTTACAGTGAGGTGTGCGGGTTACGTCAGAGTGTTACAGTGAGGGGTGTTGGATATATCAGAGTGTTAAGGTGAGGGGTGTGGGATATATCAGAGTGTTACGGTGAGGGTTGTGGCATATATCAGAGTGTTACAGTGAGGGCTTTGGGATATATCAGAGTGTTACAGTGAGGGGTGTGGGATATATCAGAGTATTACAGTGAGGGGTGTGGGTTATATCAGAGTGTTACATTGAGGGGTGTGAGATTTGTCACAGTTTTTCAGTGTGGGTTGTGTGATGTATCAGAGTGTTACAGTGAGGGGTGTGGGGTATATCAGAGTGTTACAGTAAAGGATGTGTGATATATCAGAGCGTTACAGTGAGGGGTGTGGGATATATCAAAGTGTAACAGTGAGGGGTGTGGATTATATCAGAGTTTTAAAGTGAAAGGTGTGTGATATGTCAGAGTGTAATAGTGAGGCTTGTGGGATATATGAGACGGTTAAATTGAGCGGTGTGGGATATATCAGAGTGTTACAGTGAGGTGTGTGGGTTGTATCAGATTGTTACTGTGAGGTGTGTGGGATATATCAGAGTGTTACAGTGAGGGGAGTGGGATATATCAGTGTGTTACAGTGAGGGGTGCGGGATATATCAGAGTTTTACAGTGAGGATTGTGGGATGTATCAGAGTGTTACAGTGAGGGGTGTGGGATATATCAGAATGTTGCAGTGAGGGGTGTGGGATATATCAGAGTGTTGCAGTGAGGGGTCTGGGATATATAAATGTGTTAAAGTAAGGGATGTGGGATCTATCAGAGTGTTAATTTGAGGGGTGTGGAATATATCAGAATGTTACAGTGAGGGGTGTGGGATATATCAGGGTATTACAGTGATGGTGTGGGATATATCAAAGTGTTACAGTAAGGGATGTGGGATATATCATAGTGTTAACGTGAGGGGAGTGGAATATATCAGAGCGTTACAGTGAGGGGTGTGGAATATATCAGAGTGTTACGGTGAGGGTTGTCGGTTATATCAGAGTGTTCCAGTGAGGTATGTGGGATAAATCAGAGTGTTACAGTAAGGGTGTGGGCTATATCAGAGTGTCACAGTGAGGGGTGTGGGGTATATCAGAGTGTCACAGTGAGGGTTGTAGGGTATATAAGAATGATACAGTGATGTTGGTGGAATAAAGCAGTGTGTTACAGTGAGGGGTGTTGGGTATATCAGACTGTTAAAGTGAGGGGTGTGGGGTATATCAGAGTGTTACAGTGAGGGGTGTGGGATATATCAGAGTGTTACAGTGAGTGGTGTGGGTATATCAGAGTGTTAAAGTGAAGGGTGTGTGATATATCAGAGTCTTACAGTGAGGGGTGTGGGATATATCAGAGTGTTCTACTGAGGGGTGTGGTATATATCAATGTGTTGCAGTGAGGGGTGTGAGATATATCAGAGTGTTAAAGTGTGGGGCGTGGGGTGTATCAGAGTGTTACAGTGAGGGGTGTGGGTTATATCAGAGTGTTACAGTGAGGGTTGTGGGATATATCAGAATGTTACAGTGAGGTGTGCGGTTTATATCAGAGTGTTACAGTGAGGATTGTGCGTTATACCAGAGTGTGACAGTGAGGGGTGTGGTATATATCAATGTGTTGCAGTGAGGGGTGTGAGATATATCAGAGTGTTAAAGTGTGGGGCGTGGGGTGTATCAGAGTGTTACAGTGAGGGGTGTGGGTTATATCAGAGTGTTACAGTGAGGGTTGTGGGATATATCAGAATGTTACAGTGAGGTGTGCGGTTTATATCAGAGTGTTACAGTGAGGATTGTGCGTTATACCAGAGTGTGACAGTGAGGGGTGTGTGATATATCAGAGTGTTACAGTGAGGGGTGTGAGATACGTCACAGTGTTACAGTGAAGGGTGTGTGATATTTCAGAGTGTTACAGAGAGGAGTGTGGGTTATATCAGAATGTTACAGTGAGGGTTGTGGGATATATCAGAGTGTTACAGTGAGGGGTGTGGGTTATATCAGAGTATTACAGTGAGGGGTGTGTGATATATTCGAGTGTTACAGTGAGGGGTGTGGGATATATTAGTGTGTTAGAGTGAGGGGTGTGGGATATTTCAGAGTGTTACAGTGAGGGGTGTGGGATATATCAGTGTGTTTCAGTGAGGGGTTTAGATATATCAGAGTGTTACAGTGAGAGGTGTGGGGTATATCAGAATGTTGCAGTGAGGTGTGTGGGATATATCAGAGTGTTACAGTGAGGGGTGAGGGGTATATCAGCATGTTACATTGAAGGTTGTGGGGTATATAAGAATGTTACAGTGTTGTTCATGGAATATATCAGAGTGTTACAGTGAGGGGAGTGGGGTATATCAGAATGTTACAGTGAGGTGTGTGGGATATATCAGAGTGTTACAGTGAGGGGTGTGGGGTATATCAGAGTGTTACAGTGAGGTGTGCGGGTTACGTCAGAGTGTTACAGTGAGGGGTGTTGGATATATCAGAGTGTTAAGGTGAGGGGTGTGGGATATATCAGAGTGTTACAGTGAGGGGAGTGGGGTATATCAGAATGTTACAGTGAGGTGTGTGGCATATATCAGAGTGTTACAGTGAGGGGTGTGGGGTATATCAGAGTGTTACAGTGAGGTGTGCGGGTTACGTCAGAGTGTTACAGTGAGGGGTGTTGGATATATCAGAGTGTTAAGGTGAGGGGTGTGGGATATATCAGAGTGTTAAGGTGAGGGGTGTGGAATATATCAGAGTGTTACAGTGAGGGGTTTGGGATATATCAGTGTGTTACAGTGATGGTGTGGGATATATCAGAGTGTTGCAGTGAGGGGTGTGGGATGTATCAGAGTGTTACAGTGAGAGGTGTGGGATATATCAGAGTGTTAAAGTGAAGGGTGTGGGATATATCAGAGTGTTACAGTGAGGAGTGTGGGATATATCAGAGTGTTACAGTGAGGGGTGTGGGATATTTCAGAGTGTTACAGTGAGGTGTGTTGTGTATATCAGAGTGTTACAGTGAGGGGTGTGTGATATATCCGAGTGTTACAGTGAGGGGTGTGGGGTATATCAGAGTGTTATATTGAGGGGTGTGGGTTACATCCGAGTGTTATATTGAGGGGTGTGAGATACATCACAGTTTTACTTTGTGGGTAGTGTGATATATCAGAGTGTTACAGTGAGGGGTGTGGGGTATATCAGAGTATTACAGTGAGGGTTGTGGGGTATATAGGAATGTTACAGTATTGTTCGTGGAATATATCAGAGTGTTACAGAGAGGGGAGTGGGGTATATCAGAATGTTACAGTGAGGTGTGTGGGATAAATCAGAGTGTTACAGTGAGGGGTGTGGGATATATCTGAGTGTTACAGTGAGGGTTGTGGGATATATCAGAATGTTACAGTGAGGTGTGCGGTTTATATCAGAGTGTTACAGTGAGGATTGTGCGTTATACCAGAGTGTGACAGTGAGGGGTGTGTGATATATCAGAGTGTTACAGTGAGGGGTGTGAGATACGTCACAGTGTTACAGTGAAGGGTGTGTGATATTTCAGAGTGTTACAGAGAGGAGTGTGGGTTATATCAGAATGTTACAGTGAGGGTTGTGGGATATATCAGAGTGTTACAGTGAGGGGTGTGGGTTATATCAGAGTATTACAGTGAGGGGTGTGTGATATATTCGAGTGTTACAGTGAGGGGTGTGGGATATATTAGTGTGTTAGAGTGAGGGGTGTGGGATATTTCAGAGTGTTACAGTGAGGGGTGTGGGATATATCAGTGTGTTTCAGTGAGGGGTTTAGATATATCAGAGTGTTACAGTGAGAGGTGTGGGGTATATCAGAATGTTGCAGTGAGGTGTGTGGGATATATCAGAGTGTTACAGTGAGGGGTGAGGGGTATATCAGCATGTTACATTGAAGGTTGTGGGGTATATAAGAATGTTACAGTGTTGTTCATGGAATATATCAGAGTGTTACAGTGAGGGGAGTGGGGTATATCAGAATGTTACAGTGAGGTGTGTGGGATATATCAGAGTGTTACAGTGAGGGGTGTGGGGTATATCAGAGTGTTACAGTGAGGTGTGCGGGTTACGTCAGAGTGTTACAGTGAGGGGTGTTGGATATATCAGAGTGTTAAGGTGAGGGGTGTGGGATATATCAGAGTGTTACGGTGAGGGTTGTGGCATATATCAGAGTGTTACAGTGAGGGCTTTGGGATATATCAGAGTGTTACAGTGAGGGGTGTGGGATATATCAGAGTATTACAGTGAGGGGTGTGGGTTATATCAGAGTGTTACATTGAGGGGTGTGAGATTTGTCACAGTTTTACAGTGTGGGTTGTGTGATGTATCAGAGTGTTACAGTGAGGGGTGTGGGGTATATCAGAGTGTTACAGTAAAGGGTGTGTGATATATCAGAGCGTTACAGTGAGGGGTGTGGGATATATCAAAGTGTAACAGTGAGGGGTGTGGATTATATCAGAGTTTTAAAGTGAAAGGTGTGTGATATGTCAGAGTGTAATAGTGAGGCTTGTGGGATATATCAGACGGTTAAATTGAGCGGTGTGGGATATATCAGAGTGTTACAGTGAGGTGTGTGGGTTGTATCAGATTGTTACTGTGAGGTGTGTGGGATATATCAGAGTGTTACAGTGAGGGGAGTGGGATATATCAGTGTGTTACAGTGAGGGGTGCGGGATATATCAGAGTTTTACAGTGAGGATTGTGGGATGTATCAGAGTGTTACAGTGAGGGGTGTGGGATATATCAGAATGTTGCAGTGAGGGGTGTGGGATATATCAGAGTGTTGCAGTGAGGGGTCTGGGATATATAAATGTGTTAAACTAAGGGATGTGGGATCTATCAGAGTGTTAATTTGAGGGGTGTGGAATATATCAGAATGTTACAGTGAGGGGTGTGGGATATATCAGGGTATTACAGTGATGGTGTGGGATATATCAAAGTGTTACAGTAAGGGATGTGGGATATATCATAGTGTTAACGTGAGGGGAGTGGAATATATCAGAGCGTTACAGTGAGGGGTGTGGAATATATCAGAGTGTTACGGTGAGGGTTGTCGGTTATATCAGAGTGTTCCAGTGAGGTATGTGGGATAAATCAGAGTGTTACAGTAAGGGGTGTGGGCTATATCAGAGTGTCACAGTGAGGGGTGTGGGGTATATCAACGTGTCACAGTGAGGGTTGTAGGGTATATAAGAATGATACAGTGATGTTGGTGGAATAAAGCAGTGTGTTACAGTGAGGGGTGTGGGGTATATCAACGTGTCACAGTGAGGGTTGTAGGGTATATAAGAATGATACAGTGATGTTGGTGGAATAAAGCAGTGTGTTACAGTGAGGGGTGTGGGGTATATCAGAGTGTTACAGTGAGGTGTGCGGGTTATGTCAGAGTGTTACAGTGAGTGGTGTGGTATATATCAGAGTGTTACAGTGAGGGGTGTGGGGTATATCAGAGTTTTACAGTGAGGTGTGCGGGTTATGTCAGAGTGTTACAGTGAGGGGTGTGAGATATATCAGAGTGTTACAGTGACGTGTGTGGGATAAATCAGAGTCATACGGTGAGCGTTGTCGGTTATATCAGAGTGTTCCTGTGAGGGTAGTGGGATATATCAGAGTGTTACAGTAAAGGGTGTGGGATATATCAGAGTGTTACAATGAGGGCTGTGGAGTATATCAGAGTGTTACAGTGAGGATTGTGGGTTATATCAGGGTGTTACAGTGAGGGGTGTGGGATATAACAGAGTGTTACAGTGAGGGGTGTGGGATATATCAGGGTGTTACAGTGAGGGGTGTGTGGGTTATATCAGAGTGTTACAGTGAGTGTTGTGGGATATATCAGAGTGTTACAGTGATGGGTGTGGGATATATCAGAGTGAGGGTGTGGGATATATCAGAGTGAGGGGTGTGTCATATATCAGAGTGAGAAGTGTGGGAAATACCAGAGTGTTACATTGAGGGGCGTAGGTTATATCAGAGTGTTACAGTGAGGGTTGTGGCAAATATCAGAGTGTTACAGTGAGGGGTGTGGGGTATATCAGACTGTTACAGTGAGGGGTGTGGGTTATATAAGAAGGTTACATTGAGGGGTGTGGGATATATCAGAGTGTTACAGTGAGGTTTGTGGGATATATCAGATTGTAACATTGAGGGGTGTGGGATATATCAGAGTGTTACATTGAGGGTGTGTGATATATCAGAGTGAGGTGTATGGGATATATCAGACTGTTAAATTGAGCGGTGTGGGATATATCAGAGTGTTACAGTGAGGTGTGTGGGTTGTATCAGAGTGTTACTGTGAGGGATGTGGGATATATCAGATTGTTACAGTGAGGGGTGCGGGATATATCAGAGTGTTACAGTGAGGATTGTGGGATGTATCAGAGTGTTACAGTGCGGGGTGTGGGATATATCAGAGTGTTACAGTGAGGGATGTGGGATATATATGAGTGTTACAGTGAGTGGTATGGGATATATCAGAGTGTTAAAGTAAGGGATGTGGGATCTATCAGAGTGTTACAGTGAGTGCTGTGGGATATAACAAAGTGTAACAGTGAGGGGTGTGGATTATATCAGAGTTTTAAAGTGAAAGGTGTGTGATATGTCAGAGTGTAACAGTGAGGGGTGTGGGATATATCAGACTGTTAAAGTGAGGGGTGTGGGATATATCAGAGTGTTAAAGTGAGGGGTGTGGGGTATATCAGAGTGTTACAGTGAGGGCTGTGGGATATATCAGAGTGTTACAGTGAGGGATGTGGGTATATCAGAGTGTTACAGTGAGGGGTTTGGGATATATCAGAGTGTTACAGTGAGGGGTGTGGGTTATATCAGAGTGTTACAGTGAGGGGTGTGGGATATATCAGAGTGTTACAGTGAGGGGTGTGGGTTATATCAGAGTATTACAGTGAGGGGTGTGTGATATATTCGAGTGTTACAGTGAAGGGTGTGGGATATATCAGATTTTAACATTGAGGGGTGTGGGATATATCAGAGTGTTACATTGAGGGGTGTGTGATATATCAGAGTGACGGGTGTGGGATATATGAGATTGAGGGGTGTGGGATATATCAGAGTGAGGGTTTTGGGATATATCAGAGTGTTAAATTGTGGGGTGTAGGTTATATCAGAGTGTTATAGTGAGGGTTAGGCATATATCAGAGTGTTACAGTGAGGGGTTTGGGATATATCAGTGTGTTACAGTGAGGGATGTGGGATATATCAGAGTGTTACAGTGATGGGTGTGGGATATATCAGAGTGTTACAGTGAGGGGTGTGGGATATATCTGAGTGTTACAGTGAGGGGTTTGGGATATATCAGAGTGTTACAGTGAGGGGTGTGGGGTATATCAGAGTGTTACAGTAAAGGGTGTGTGATATATTAGAGTGTTACAGTGAGGGGTGTCGGAGATATCAGAGTGAGGGGTGTGGGATATATCAGAATGAGGGTGTGGCATATATCAGAGTGAGGAGTGTGGGAAATATCAGAGTGTTACATTGAGGGGCTTAGGTTATATCAGAGTGTTACAGTGAGGGTTATGGCAAATATCAGAGTGTTACAGTGAGGGGTGTGGGGCATATGAGAGGTTTATAGTGAGGGGTGTGGGTTATATAAGAGTGTTACATTGAGGGGTGTGAGATATATCAGAGTGAGGGTTGTGGGATAGAACAGAGTGTTACCGTGAGGGGCGTAGCTATATCAGAGTGTTGCAGTGCGGTGTGTGGGATATAATAGTGTTACAGTGAGGGTTGTGGGATATATCAGATTGAAACATTGAGGAGTGTGGGATATATCAGAGTGTTACATTGAGGGGTGTGTGATATATCAGAGTGAGGAGTGTGGGATATATCAGATTGAGGGGTGTGGGATATATCAGAGTGAGGGTTGTGGGATATATCAGAGTGTTAAATTGTGGGGTGTAGGTTATATCAGAGTGTTACAGAGAGGGTTGTGGCATATATCAGAGTGTTACAGTGAGGGGTTTGGGATATATCAGAGTGTTACAGTGAGGGGTTTGGGTTATATCAGAGTGTTACAGTGAGGGGTGTGAGATACGTCACAGTTTTACAGTGTGGGTTGTGTGATATATCAGAGTGTTACAGTGAGGGGTGTGGGGTATAACAGAGTGTTACAGTAAAGGGTGTGTGATATATCAGAGTGTTACAGTGAGTGCTGTGGGATATAACAAAGTGGAACAGTGAAGGGTGTGTGATATATCAGAGTCTTACAGTGAGTTGTGTGGAATGTATCAGAGTGTTATACTGAGGGGTGTGTGATATATCAGAGTGTTACAGTGAGGGGTGCGGTTTATATCAGAGTGTTACAGTGAAGGGTGTGTGATATATCAGAGTCTTACAGTGAGTTGTGTGGGATATATCAGAGTGTTATACTGAGGGGTGTGTGATATATCAGAGTGTTACAGTGAGGGGTTTGAGATACGTCACAGTGTTACAGTGAAGGGTGTGTGATATTTCGGAGTGTTACAGTGAGGGGTGTGGATTATATCAGAGTATTACAGTGAGAGGTGTGTGATATATTCGAGTGTTGCAGTGAGGGCTGTGGGATATATGAGTGTGTTAGAGTGAGGGGTGTGGGATATTTCAGAGTGTTACAGTGAGGGGTGTGGGATATATCAGTGTGTTACAGTGAGTGGTGTGAGATATATCAGAGTGTTACAGTGAGGGGTGTGGGATATATCAGAGTGTTACGGTGAGGTGTGTGAGATATATCAGAGTGTTACGGTGAGGGTTGTCGGTTATATCAGAGTGTTCCAGTGAGGGTTGTGGGATATATCAGAGTGTTACTGTAAGGGGTGTGGGATATATCAGAGTGTTACAGTGAGTGCTGTGGGATATAACAAAGTGTAACAGTGAGGGGTGTGGATTATATCAGAGTTTTAAAGTGAAAGGTGTGTGATATGTCAGAGTGTAACAGTGAGGGGTGTGGGATATATCAGACTGTTAAAGTGAGGGGTGTGGGATATATCAGAGTGTTAAAGTGAGGGGTGTGGGGTATATCAGAGTGTTACAGTGAGGGGTGTGGGATATATCAGAGTGTTACAGTGAGGGATGTGGGTATATCAGAGTGTTACAGTGAGGGGTTTGGGATATATCAGAGTGTTACAGTGAGGGGTGTGGGTTATATCAGAGTGTTACATTGAGGGGTGTGAGATACGGCACAGTTTTACATTGTGGGTTGTGTGATATATCAGAGTGTTACAGTGAGGGGTGTGGGATATATCCGAGTGTTACAGTGAGGGGTGTGGGTATATCAGAGTGTTACAGTGAAGGGTGTGTGATATATCAGAGTCTTACAGTGAGTTGTGTGGAATGTATCAGAGTGTTATACTGAGGGGTGTGGTATATATCAGTGTGTTACAGGGAGGGATGTGAGATATATCAGAGTGTTACAGTGAGGGGTGTGAGATATATCAGAGTGTTAAAGTGTGGGTCGTGGGGTATATCAGATTGTTACAGTGAGGGGTGTGGGATATATCACTGTGTTACAGTGAGGGGTGTGGGATATATCAGTGTTACAGTGAGGTGTGTGAGATATATCAGAGTGTTACAGTGAGGGTTGTGGGATATATCAGAGTGTTACAGTGAGGGGTGCGGTTTATATCAGAGTGTTACAGTGAGGGGTGCAGTTTATATCAGAGTGTTACAGTGAAGGGTGTGTGATATATCAGAGTCTTACAGTGAGTTGTGTGGGATATATCAGAGTGTTATACTGAGGGGTGTGTGATATATCAGAGTGTTACAGTGAGGGGTTTGAGATATGTCACAGTGTTACAGTGAAGGGTGTGTGATATTTCGGAGTGTTACAGTGAGGGGTGTGGATTATATCAGAGTATTACAGTGAGAGGTGTGTGATATATTCGAGTGTTACAGTGAGGGCTGTGGGATATATTAGTGCGTTAGAGTGAGGGCTGTGGGATATTTCAAACTGTTACAGTGAGGGGTGTGGGATATATCAGTGTGTTACAGTGAGTGGTGTGAGATATATCAGAGTGTTACAGTGAGGGGAGTGGGGTATATCAGAATGTTACAGTGAGGTGTGTGGGATATATCAGAGTGTGACAGTGAGGTGTGTTGTGTATATCAGAGTGTTACAGTGAGTGGTGTGGGATATATCAGAGTGTTACGGTGAGGTGTGTGAGATATATCAGAGTGTTACGGTGAGGGTTGTCGGTTATATCAGAGTGTTCCAGTGAGGGTTGTTGGATATATCAGAGTGTTACTGTAAGGTGTGTGGGATATATCAGAGTGTTACATTGAGGGGTGTGTGATATATCAGAGTGACGGGTGTGGGATATATGAGATTGAGGGGTGTGGGATATATCAGAGTGAGGGTTTTGGGATATATCAGAGTGTTAAATTGTGGGGTGTAGGTTATATCAGAGTGTTATAGTGAGGGTTAGGCATATATCAGAGTGTTACAGTGAGGGGTTTGGGATATATCAGTGTGTTACAGTGAGGGATGTGGGATATATCAGAGTGTTACAGTGAGGGGTGTGGGATATATCAGAGTGTTACAGTGAGGGGTGTGGGATATATCTGAGTGTTACAGTGAGGGGTTTGGGATATATCAGAGTGTTACAGTGAGGGGTGTGGGGTATATCAGAGTGTTACAGTAAAGGGTGTGTGATATATCAGAGTGTTACAGTGAGGGGTGTCGGATATATCAGAGTGAGGGGTGTGGGATATATCAGAATGAGGGTGTGGCATATATCAGAGTGAGGAGTGTGGGAAATATCAGAGTGTTACATTGAGGGGCTTAGGTTATATCAGAGTGTTACAGTGAGGGTTATGGCAAATATCAGAGTGTTACAGTGAGGGGTGTGGGGCATATGAGAGGTTTATAGTGAGGGGTGTGGGTTATATAAGAGTGTTACATTGAGGGGTGTGAGATATATCAGAGTGAGGGTTGTGGGATAGAACAGAGTGTTACCGTGAGGGGCGTAGCTATATCAGAGTGTTGCAGTGCGGTGTGTGGGATATAATAGTGTTACAGTGAGGGTTGTGGGATATATCAGATTGAAACATTGAGGAGTGTGGGATATATCAGAGTGTTACATTGAGGGGTGTGTGATATATCAGAGTGAGGAGTGTGGGATATATCAGATTGAGGGGTGTGGGATATATCAGAGTGAGGGTTGTGGGATATATCAGAGTGTTAAATTGTGGGGTGTAGGTTATATCAGAGTGTTACAGTGAGGGTTGTGGCATATATCAGAGTGTTACAGTGAGGGGTTTGGGATATATCAGAGTGTTACAGTGAGGGGTTTGGGTTATATCAGAGTGTTACAGTGAGGGGTGTGAGATACGTCACAGTTTTACAGTGTGGGTTGTGTGATATATCAGAGTGTTACAGTGAGGGGTGTGGGGTATAACAGAGTGTTACAGTAAAGGGTGTGTGATATATCAGAGTGTTACAGTGAGTGCTGTGGGATATAACAAAGTGGAACAGTGAAGGGTGTGTGATATATCAGAGTCTTACAGTGAGTTGTGTGGAATGTATCAGAGTGTTATACTGAGGGGTGTGTGATATATCAGAGTGTTACAGTGAGGGGTGCGGTTTATATCAGAGTGTTACAGTGAAGGGTGTGTGATATATCAGAGTCTTACAGTGAGTTGTGTGGGATATATCAGAGTGTTATACTGAGGGGTGTGTGATATATCAGAGTGTTACAGTGAGGGGTTTGAGATACGTCACAGTGTTACAGTGAAGGGTGTGTGATATTTCGGAGTGTTACAGTGAGGGGTGTGGATTATATCAGAGTATTACAGTGAGAGGTGTGTGATATATTCGAGTGTTGCAGTGAGGGCTGTGGGATATACGAGTGTGTTAGAGTGAGGGGTGTGGGATATTTCAGAGTGTTACAGTGAGGGGTGTGGGATATATCAGTGTGTTACAGTGAGTGGTGTGAGATATATCAGAGTGTTACAGTGAGGGGTGTGGGATATATCAGAGTGTTACGGTGAGGTGTGTGAGATATATCAGAGTGTTACGGTGAGGGTTGTCGGTTATATCAGAGTGTTCCAGTGAGGGTTGTGGGATATATCAGAGTGTTACTGTAAGGGGTGTGGGATATATCAGAGTGTTACAGTGAGTGCTGTGGGATATAACAAAGTGTAACAGTGAGGGGTGTGGATTATATCAGAGTTTTAAAGTGAAAGGTGTGTGATATGTCAGAGTGTAACAGTGAGGGGTGTGGGATATATCAGACTGTTAAAGTGAGGGGTGTGGGATATATCAGAGTGTTAAAGTGAGGGGTGTGGGGTATATCAGAGTGTTACAGTGAGGGGTGTGGGATATATCAGAGTGTTACAGTGAGGGATGTGGGTATATCAGAGTGTTACAGTGAGGGGTTTGGGATATATCAGAGTGTTACAGTGAGGGGTGTGGGTTATATCAGAGTGTTACATTGAGGGGTGTGAGATACGGCACAGTTTTACATTGTGGGTTGTGTGATATATCAGAGTGTTACAGTGAGGGGTGTGGGATATATCCGAGTGTTACAGTGAGGGGTGTGGGTATATCACAGTGTTACAGTGAAGGGTGTGTGATATATCAGAGTCTTACAGTGAGTTGTGTGGAATGTATCAGAGTGTTATACTGAGGGGTGTGGTATATATCAGTGTGTTACAGGGAGGGATGTGAGATATATCAGAGTGTTACAGTGAGGGGTGTGAGATATATCAGAGTGTTAAAGTGTGGGGCGTGGGGTATATCAGATTGTTACAGTGAGGGGTGTGGGATATATCACTGTGTTACAGTGAGGGGTGTGGGATATATCAGTGTTACAGTGAGGTGTGTGAGATATATCAGAGTGTTACAGTGAGGGTTGTGGGATATATCAGAGTGTTACAGTGAGGGGTGCGGTTTATATCAGAGTGTTACAGTGAGGGGTGCAGTTTATATCAGAGTGTTACAGTGAAGGGTGTGTGATATATCAGAGTCTTACAGTGAGTTGTGTGGGATATATCAGAGTGTTATACTGAGGGGTGTGTGATATATCAGAGTGTTACAGTGAGGGGTTTGAGATATGTCACAGTGTTACAGTGAAGGGTGTGTGATATTTCGGAGTGTTACAGTGAGGGGTGTGGATTATATCAGAGTATTACAGTGAGAGGTGTGTGATATATTCGAGTGTTACAGTGAGGGCTGTGGGATATATTAGTGCGTTAGAGTGAGGGCTGTGGGATATTTCAAACTGTTACAGTGAGGGGTGTGGGATATATCAGTGTGTTACAGTGAGTGGTGTGAGATATATCAGAGTGTTACAGTGAGGGGAGTGGGGTATATCAGAATGTTACAGTGAGGTGTGTGGGATATATCAGAGTGTGACAGTGAGGTGTGTTGTGTATATCAGAGTGT
This sequence comes from Isurus oxyrinchus, assembly GCA_026770705.1. Lineage (NCBI taxonomy): Eukaryota > Metazoa > Chordata > Chondrichthyes > Lamniformes > Lamnidae > Isurus > Isurus oxyrinchus. The sequence continues at coordinate 38,119 of JANJGN010000685.1, forward strand.
TACAGTGAGTGGTGTGGGATATATCAGAGTGTTACGGTGAGGTGTGTGAGATATATCAGAGTGTTACGGTGAGGGTTGTCGGTTATATCAGAGTGTTCCAGTGAGGGTTGTTGGATATATCAGAGTGTTACTGTAAGGTGTGTGGGATATATCAGAGTGTTACAATGAGGGGTGTGGGGCATATCAGAGTGTTACAGTGAGGAGTGTGGGTTATATCAGAGTGTTACAGTGAGGGGTGTGGCACATACCAGAGTGTTACAGTGAGGGGTGTGGGACATATCAGGGTGTTACAGTGAGGGGTGTGTGGGTTATATCAGAGTGAGGGGTGTGGCATATATCAGAGTGAGGAGTGTGGGAAATATCAGAGTGTTACATTGAGGGGCGTAGCTTATATCAGAGTGTTACAGTGAGGGTTGTGGCATATATTAGAGTTTTACAGTGAGGGGTTTGGGTTATATAAGAGTGTTACATTGAGGGGTGTGGGATATATCAGAGTGTTACACTGAGGGGCGGAGCTATATCAGAGTGTTGCAGTGAGGTGTGTCGGATATAACAGATTGTTACAGTGAGGGTTGTGGGATATATCAGATTGTAACATTGAGGGGTGTGGGATATATCAGAGTGTTACATTGAGGGGTGTGTGATATATCAGAGTGAGGGGTGTGGGATATATCAGATTGAGGGGTGTGGGATATATCAGAGGGAGGGGTGTGGGATATATCAGAGTGTTAAATTGTGGGGTGTAGGTTATATCAGAGTGTTACAGTGAGGGTTGTGGCATATATCAGAGTGTTACAGTGAGGGGTTTGGGATATATCAGAGTGTTACATTGAGGGGTGTGGGATATATCAGAGTGTTACAGTGAGGGGTGTGGGTTATATCAGAGTGTTACAGTGAGGATTGTGGGATGTATCAGAGTGTTACATTGAGGGGTGTGAGATACGTCACAGTTTTACAGTGTGGGTTGTATGATATATCAGAGTGTTACAGTGAGGGGTGTGGGGTATATCAGAGTGTTAAAGTAAAGGGTGTGGGATATATCAGAGTGTTGCAGTGAGGGGTGTGGGATATTTCAAAGTTTTAAAGTAAGGGATGTGGGATCTATCAGAGTGTTACAGTGATGGGTGTGTAATATATCAGAGTGTTACAGTGAGAGGTTTGGGAGATATCAGTGTGATACAGTGATGGCGTGGGATATATCAGTGTGTTACAGTGATGGTGTGGGATATATCAGAGTGTTAACTTGAGGGGTATGGAATATATCAGAATGTTACAGTGAGGGGTGTGGGATATATCAGAGTGATACAGTGATGGTGTGGGATATATCAAAGTGTTACAGTAAGGGATGTGGGATATATCAGTGTGCTACAGTGAGGGGTGTGGGATATATCAGAGTGTTACAGTGAGGGGTGTGGGATATATCAGAGTGTTACAGTGAGGGGTGTGGGATATATCATAGTGTTACAGTGAGGGGTGTGGGATATATCAGAGTGTTACAGTGAGGGGTGTGGGTTATATCAGAGTATTACAGTGAGGGGTGTGTGATATATTCGAGTGTTACAGTGAAGGGTGTGGGATATATCAGATTGTAACATTGAGGGGTGTGGGATATATCAGAGTGTTACATTGAGGGGTGTGTGATATATCAGAGTGAGGGGTGTGGGATATATGAGATTGAGGGGTGTGGGATATATCAGAGTGAGGGTTGTGGGATATATCAGAGTGTTAAATTGTGGGGTGTAGGTTATATCAGAGTGTTATAGCGAGGGTTAGGCATATATCAGAGTGTTACAGTGAGGGGTTTGGGATATATCTGAGTGTTACAGTGAGGGGTTTTGGATATATCAAAGTGTTACAGTGAGGGGTGTGGGGTATATCAGAGTGTTACAGTAAAGGGTGTGTGATATATCAGAGTGTTACAGTGAGGGGTGTGGGATATATCAGAGTGTTACAGTGAGTGGTGTGGGATATATCAGGGTGTTACAGTGAGGGGTGTGGGGTATATCAGAGTGTTACAGTGATTGGTGTGGGATATATCAGAGTGAGGGGTGTGGGATATATCAGAGTGAGGGGTGTGGCATATATCAGAGTGAGGAGTGTGGGAAATATCAGAGTGTTACATTGAGGGGCGTAGCTTATATCAGAGTGTTACAGTGAGGGTTGTGGCAAATATCAGAGTTTTACAGTGAGGGGTTTGGGTTATATAAGAGTGTTACATTGAGGGGTGTGGGATATATCAGAGTGTTACACTGAGGGGCGTAGCTATATCAGAGTGTTGCAGTGAGGTGTGTCGGATATAACAGATTGTTACAGTGAGGGTTGTGGGATATATCAGATTGTAACATTGAGGGGTGTGGGATATATCAGAGTGTTACATTGAGGGGTGTGTGATATATCAGAGTGAGGGGTGTGGGATATATCAGATTGAGGGGTGTGGGATATATCAGAGGGAGGGGTGTGGGATATATCAGAGTGTTAAATTGTGGGGTGTAGGTTATATCAGAGTGTTACAGTGAGGGTTGTGGCATATATCAGAGTGTTACAGTGAGGGGTTTGGGATATATCAGAGTGTTACATTGAGGGGTGTGGGATATATCAGAGTGTTACAGTGAGGGGTGTGGGTTATATCAGAGTGTTACAGTGAGGATTGTGGGATGTATCAGAGTGTTACATTGAGGGGTGTGAGATACGTCACAGTTTTACAGTGTGGGTTGTGTGATATATCAGAGTGTTACAGTGAGGGGTGTGGGGTATATCAGAGTGTTAAAGTAAGGGATGTGGGATCTATCAGAGTGTTACAGTGATGGGTGTGTAATATATCAGAGTGTTACAGTGAGAGGTTTGGGAGATATCAGTGTGATACAGTGATGGTGTGGGATATATCAGTGTGTTACAGTGATGGTGTGGGATATATCAGAGTGTTAACTTGAGGGGTGTGGAATATATCAGAATGTTACAGTGAGGGGTGTGGGATATATCAGAGTGATATAGTGATGGTGTGAGATATATCAAAGTGTTACAGTAAGGGATGTGGGATATATCAGTGTGCTACAGTGAGGGGTGTGGGATATATCAGAGTGTTACAGTGAGGGGTGTGGGAAATATCAGAGTGTTACAGTGAGGGGTGTGGGATATATCAGAGTGTTACAGTGAGGGGTGTGGGATATATCAGAGTGTTACAGTGATGGGTGTGGGTTATATCAGAGTATTACAGTGAGGGGTGTGTGATATATTCGAGTGTTACAGTGAAGGGTGTGGGATATATCAGATTGTAACATTGAGGGGTGTGGGATATATCATGAGTGTTACATTGAGGGGTGTGTGATATATCAGAGTGAGGGGTGTGGGATATATGAGATTGAGGGGTGTGGGATATATCAGAGTGAGGGTTGTGGGATATATCAGAGTGTTAAATTGTGGGGTGTATGTTATATCAGAGTGTTATAGTGAGGGTTAGGCATATATCAGAGTGTTACAGTGAGGGGTTTGGGATATATCTGAGTGTTACAGTGAGGGGTTTGGGATATATCAGAGTGTTACAGTAAAGGGTGTGTGATATATCAGAGTGTTACAGTGAGGGGTGTGGGATATATCAGAGTGTTACAGTGAGTGGTGTGGGATATATCAGGGTGTTACAGTGAGGGGTGTGTGGGTTATATCAGAGTGTTACAGTGAGGGGTGTCGGATATATCAGAGTGAGGGGTGTGGGATATATCAGAATGAGGGTGTGGCATATATCAGAGTGAGGAGTGTGGGAAATATCAGAGTGTTACATTGAGGGGCTTAGGTTATATCAGAGTGTTACAGTGAGGGTTATGGCAAATATCAGAGTGTTACAGTGAGGGGTGTGGGGCATATGAGAGGTTTACAGTGAGGGGTGTGGGTTATATAAGAGTGTTACATTGAGGGGTGTGAGATATATCAGAGTGAGGGTTGTGGGATAGAACAGAGTGTTACCGTGAGGGGCGTAGAACAGAGTGTTACCGTGAGGGGCGTAGCTATATCAGAGTGTTGCAGTGCGGTGTGTGGGATATAATAGTGTTACAGTGAGGGTTGTGGGATATATCAGATTGAAACATTGAGGAGTGTGGGATATATCAGAGTGTTACATTGAGGGGTGTGTGATATATCAGAGTGAGGGGTGTGTGATATATCAGAGTGAGGGGTGTGGGATATATCAGATTGAGGGGTGTGGGATATATCAGAGTGAGGGTTGTGGGATATATCAGAGTGTTAAATTGTGGGGTGTAGGTTATATCAGAGTGTTACAGTGAGGGTTGTGGCATATATCAGAGTGTTACAGTGAGGGGTTTGGGATATATCAGAGTGTTACAGTGAGGGGTTTGGGTTATATCAGAGTGTTACAGTGAGGGGTGTGAGATACGTTACAGTTTTACAGTGTGGGTTGTGTGATATATCAGAGTGTTACAGTGAGGGGTGTGGGGTATATCAGAGTGTTACAGTAAAGGGTGTGGGATATATCAGAGTGTTACAATGAGTGCTGTGGGATATAACAAAGTGTAACAGTGAGGGGTGTGGATTATATCAGAGTTTTAAAGTGAAAGGTGTGTGATATGTCAGAGTGTAACAGTGAGGGGTGTGGGATATATCAGACTGTTAAAGTGAGGGGTGTGGGATATATCAGAGTGTTAAAGTGAGGGGTGTGGGGTATATCAGAGTGTTACAGTGAGGGGTGTGGGATATATCAGAGTGTTACAGTGAGGGATGTGGGTATATCAGAGTGTTACAGTGAGGGGTTTGGGATATATCAGAGTGTTACAGTGAGGGGTGTGGGTTATATCAGAGTGTTACAGTGAGGGGTGTGGGATATATCAGAGTGTTACAGTGAGGGGTGTGGGTTATATCAGAGTATTACAGTGAGGGGTGTGTGATATATTCGAGTGTTACAGTGAAGGGTGTGGGATATATCAGATTGTAACATTGAGGGGTGTGGGATATATCAGAGTGTTACATTGAGGGGTGTGTGATATATCAGAGTGACGGGTGTGGGATATATGAGATTGAGGGGTGTGGGATATATCAGAGTGAGGGTTGTGGGATATATCAGAGTGTTAAATTGTGGGGTGTAGGTTATATCAGAGTGTTATAGTGAGGGTTAGGCATATATCAGAGTGTTACAGTGAGGGGTTTGGGATATATCTGAGTGTTACAGTGAGGGGTTTGGGATATATCAGAGTGTTACAGTGAGGGGTGTGGGGTATATCAGAGTGTTACAGTAAATGGTGTGTGATATATCAGAGTGCTACAGTGAGGGGTGTCGGATATATCAGAGTGAGGGGTGTGGGATATATCAGAATGAGGGTGTGGCATATATCAGAGTGAGGAGTGTGGGAAATATCAGAGTGTTACATTGAGGGGCTTAGGTTATATCAGAGTGTTACAGTGAGGGTTATGGCAAATATCAGAGTGTTACAGTGAGGGGTGTGGGGCATATGAGAGGTTTATAGTGAGGGGTGTGGGTTATATAAGAGTGTTACATTGAGGGGTGTGAGATATATCAGAGTGAGGGTTGTGGGATAGAACAGAGTGTTACCGTGAGGGGCGTAGCTATATCAGAGTGTTGCAGTGCGGTGTGTGGGATATAATAGTGTTACAGTGAGGGTTGTGGGATATATCAGATTGAAACATTGAGGAGTGTGGGATATATCAGAGTGTTACATTGAGGGGTGTGTGATATATCAGAGTGAGGAGTGTGGGATATATCAGATTGAGGGGTGTGGGATATATCAGAGTGAGGGTTGTGGGATATATCAGAGTGTTAAATTGTGGGGTGTAGGTTATATCAGAGTGTTACAGTGAGGGTTGTGGCATATATCAGAGTGTTACAGTGAGGGGTTTGGGATATATCAGAGTGTTACAGTGAGGGGTTTGGGTTATATCAGAGTGTTACAGTGAGGGGTGTGAGATACGTCACAGTTTTACAGTGTGGGTTGTGTGATATATCAGAGTGTTACAGTGAGGGGTGTGGGGTATAACAGAGTGTTACAGTAAAGGGTGTGTGATATATCAGAGTGTTACAGTGAGTGCTGTGGGATATAACAAAGTGCAACAGTGAGGGGTGTGGATTATATCAGAGTTTTAAAGTGAAAGGTGTGTGATATGTCAGAGTGTAACAGTGAGGGGAGTGGGATATATCAGACTGTTAAAGTGAGGGGTGTGGGTTATATCAGAGTGTTACATTGAGGGGTGTGAGATACGTCACAGTTTTACATTGTGGGTTGTGTGATATATCAGAGTGTTACAGTGAGGGGTGTGGGTATATCAGAGTGTTACAGTGAAGGGTGTGTGATATATCAGAGTCTTACAGTGAGTTGTGTGGAATGTATCAGAGTGTTATACTGAGGGGTGTGGTATATATCAGAGTGTTACAGTGAGGGGTGCGGTTTATATCAGAGTGTTACAGTGAAGGGTGTGTGATATATCAGAGTCTTACAGTGAGTTGTGTGGGATATATCAGAGTGTTATACTGAGGGGTGTGTGATATATCAGAGTGTTACAGTGAGGGGTTTGAGATACGTCACAGTGTTACAGTGAAGGGTGTGTGATATTTCGGAGTGTTACAGTGAGGGGTGTGGATTATATCAGAGTATTACAGTGAGAGGTGTGTGATATATTCGAGTGTTGCAGTGAGGGCTGTGGGATATACTAGTGTGTTAGAGTGAGGGGTGTGGGATATTTCAGAGTGTTACAGTGAGGGGTGTGGGATATATCAGTGTGTTACAGTGAGTGGTGTGAGATATTTCAGAGTGTTACAGTGAGGGGTGTGGGATATATCAGAGTGTTACGGTGAGGTGTGTGAGATATATCAGAGTGTTACGGTGAGGGTTGTCGGTTATATCAGAGTGTTCCAGTGAGGGTTGTGGGATATATCAGAGTGTTACTGTAAGGGGTGTGGGATATATCAGAGTGTTACAATGAGGGGTGTGGGGCATATCAGAGTGTTACAGTAAGGAGTGTGGGTTATATCAGAGTGTTACAGTGAGGGGTGTGGCACATACCAGAGTGTTACAGTGAGGGGTGTGGGACATATCAGGGTGTTACAGTGAGGGGTGTGTGAGTTATATCAGAGTGTTACAGTGAGTGTAGTGGGATATATCAGAGTGTTACAGTGATTGGTGTGGGATATATCAGAGTGAGGGGTGTGGGATATATCAGAGTGAGGGGTGTGGCATATATCAGAGTGAGGAGTGTGGGAAATATCAGAGTGTTACATTGAGGGGCGTAGCTTATATCAGAGTGTTACAGTGAGGGTTGTGGCAAATATCAGAGTTTTACAGTGAGGGGTTTGGGTTATATCAGAGTGTTACATTGAGGGGTGTGTGATATATCAGAGTGAGGGGTGTGGGATATATCAGATTGAGGGGTGTGGGATATATCAGAGGGAGGGGTGTGGGATATATCAGAGTGTTAAATTGTGGGGTGTAGGTTATATCAGAGTGTTACAGTGAGGGTTGTGGCATATATCAGAGTGTTACAGTGAGGGGTTTGGGATATATCAGAGTGTTACATTGAGGGGTGTGGGATATATCAGAGTGTTACAGTGAGGGGTGTGGGTTATATCAGAGTGTTACAGTGAGGATTGTGGGATGTATCAGAGTGTTACATTGAGGGGTGTGAGATACGTCACAGTTTTACAGTGTGGGTTGTGTGATATATCAGAGTGTTACAATGAGGGGTGTGGGGTATATCAGAGTGTTAAAGTAAAGGGTGTGGGATATATCAGAGTGTTGCAGTGATGGGTGTGGGATATTTCAAAGTTTTAAAGTAAGGGATGTGGGATCTATCAGAGTGTTACAGTGAGGGGTGTGTAATATATCAGAGTGTTACAGTGAGAGGTTTGGGAGATATCAGTGTGTTACAGTGATGGTGTGGGATATATCAGTGTGTTACAGTGATGGTGTGGGATATATCAGAGTGTTAACTTGAGGGGTGTGGAATATATCAGAATGTTACAGTGAGGGGTGTGGGATATATCAGAGTGTTACAGTGATGGTGTGGGATATATCAGAGTGTTACATTGAGAGGTTTGGGAGATATCAGTGTGTTACAGTGATGGTGTGGGATATATCAGTGTGTTACAGTGAGGGGTGTGGGATATATCAGTGTGTTACAGTGAGGGGTGTGGGATATATCAGAGTGTTACAGTGAGGGGTGTGGGATATATCAGAGTGTTACAGTGAGGCGTGTGGGATATATCAGAGTGTTACAGTGAGGGGTGTGGGGTATATCAGAGTGTTACAGTAAAGGGTGTGTGATATATCAGAGTGTTACAGTGAGGGGTGTGGGATATATCAGAGTGTTACAGTGAGTGGTGTGGGATATATCAGGGTGTTACAGTGAGGCGTGTGTGGGTTATATCAGAGTGTTACAGTGAGGGGTGTCGGATATATCAGAGTGAGGGGTGTGGGATATATCAGAATGAGGGTGTGGCATATATCAGAGTGCGGAGTGTGGGAAATATCAGAGTGTTACATTGAGGGGCTTAGGTTATATCAGAGTGTTACAGTGAGGGTTATGGCAAATATCAGAGTGTTACAGTGAGGGGTGTGGGGCATATGAGAGGTTTACAGTGAGGGGTGTGGGTTATATAAGAGTGTTACATTGAGGGGTGTGAGATATATCAGAGTGAGGGTTGTGGGATAGAACAGAGTGTTACCGTGAGGGGCGTAGCTATATCAGAGTGTTGCAGTGCGGTGTGTGGGATATAATAGTGTTACAGTGAGGGTTGTGGGATATATCAGATTGAAACATTGAGGAGTGTGGGATATATCAGAGTGTTACATTGAGGGGTGTGGGATATATCAGATTGAGGGGTGTGGGATATATCAGATTGAGGGGTGTGGGATACATCAGAGTGAGGGTTGTGGGATATATCAGAGTGTTAAATTGTGGGGTGTAGGTTATATCAGAGTGTTACAGTGAGGGTTGTGGCATATATCAGAGTGTTACAGTGAGGGGTTTGGGATATATCAGAGTGTTACAGTGAGGGGTTTGGGTTATTTCAGAGTGTTACAGTGAGGGGTGTGAGATACGTCACAGTTTTACAGTGTGGGTTGTGTGATATATCAGAGTGTTACAGTGAGGGGTGTGGGGTATATCAGAGTGTTATAGTAAAGGGTGTGTGATATATCAGAGTGTTACAGTGAGTGCTGTGGGATATAACAAAGTGTAACAGTGAGGGGTGTGGATTATATCAGAGTTTTAAAGTGAAAGGTGTGTGATATGTCAGAGTGTAACAGTGAGGGGTGTGGGATATATCAGACTGTTAAAGTGAGGTGTGTGGGATATATCAGAGTGTTAAAGTGAGGGGTGTGGGGTATATCAGAGTGTTACAGTGAGGGGTGTGGGATATATCAGAGTGTTACAGTGAGGGATGTGGGTATATCAGAGTGTTACAGTGAGGGGTTTGGGATATATCAGAGTGTTACAGTGAGGGGTGTGGGTTATATCAGAGTGTTACATTGAGGGGTGTGAGATACGTCACAGTTTTACAGTGTGGGTTGTGTGATATATCAGAGTGTTACAGTGAGGGGTGTGGGATATATCAGAGTGTTACAGTGAGGGGTGTGGGTATATCAGAGTGTTACAGTGAAGGGTGTGTGATATATCAGAGTCTTACAGTGAGTTGTGTGGAATGTATCAGAGTGTTATCCTGAGGGGTGTGGTATATATCAGTGTGTTACAGTGAGGGATGTGAGATATATCAGTGTTAAAGTGTGGGGCGTGGGGTATATCAGATTGTTACAGTGAGGGGTGTGGGATATATCACTGTGTTACAGTGAGGGTTGTGGGATATATCGGAGTTTTACAGTGAGGGGTGCGGTTTATATCAGAGTGTTACAGTGAGGGGTGCGGTTTATATCAGAGTGTTACACTGAAGGGTGTGTGATATATCAGAGTCTTACAGTGAGTTGTGTGGGATATATCAGAGTGTTATACTGAGGGGTGTGTCATATATCAGAGTGTTACAGTGAGGGGTTTGAGATACGTCACAGTGTTACAGTGAAGGGTGTGTGATATTTCGGAGTGTTACAGTGAGGGGTGTGGGTTATATCAGAATGTTACAGTGAGGGTTGTGGGATTTCTCAGAGTGTTACAGTGAGGGGTGTGGGATATATCAGAGTGTTACAGTGAGGGGTGTGGATTATATCAGAGTATTACAGTGAGAGGTGTGTGATATATTCGAGTGTTACAGTGAGGGGTGTGGGATATACCAGTGTGTTAGAGTGAGGGGTGTGGGATATTTCAGAGTGTTACAGTGAGGGGTGTGGGATATATCAGAGTGTTACGGTGAGGTGTGTGAGATATATCAGAGTGTTACGGTGAGGGTTGTCGGTTATATCAGAGTGTTCCAGTGAGGGTTGTGGGATATATCAGAGTGTTACTGTAAGGGGTGTGGGATATATCAGAGTGTTACAATGAGGGGTGTGGGGCATATCAGAGTGTTACAGTGAGGAGTGTGGGTTCTATCAGAGTGTTACAGTGAGAGGTGTGGCACATACCAGAGTGTTACAGTGAGGGGTGTGGGACATATCAGGGTGTTACAGTGAGGGGTGTGTGGGTTATATCAGAGTGTTACAGTGAGTGTAGTGGGATATATCAGAGTTTTACAGTGATTGGTGTGGGATATATCAGAGTGTTACAGTGAGGGTGTGGGATATATCAGAGTGTTACAGTGAGGGGTGTGGGATATATCAGAGTGTTACAGTGAGGAGTGTGGGATATATCAGAGCGTTACAGTGAGGGGTCTGGGGTATATCAGTGTGTTACAGTGAGGGGTGTCGATATATCAGAGTGTTACAGTGAGGGGTGTGGGATATATCAGAGTGTTACAGTGAGGGGTGTGGGATATATCACAGTGTTACAGTGAATGTTGTGGGATATATCAGAGTGTTACTGTGAGGGGTGTGGAATATATCAGAGTGTTACAGTGAGCGGTGTGGGATATATCAGAGTGTTACAGTGAGAGGTGTGGGTTATATCAGAGTGTTACAGTGAGGGGTGTGGGATATATCAGAGTGTTACAGTGAGGGGTGTGGGATATATCAGAGTGTTACAGTGAGGGTTGTGGGATATATCAGAGTGTTACAGTGAGGAGTGTGGGATATATCAGAGTGTTACAGTGAGGGGTGTGGGATATATCAGAGTGTTACAGTGAGGGTTGTGGGATATATCAGAGTGTTACAGTGAGGGGTGTGGGCTATATCAGAGTGTTACAGTGAGGGGTGTGGGATATATCAGAGTGTTACAGTGAGTGTTGTGGGATATATCAGAGTGTTACAGTGAGAGGTGTGGGTTATATCAGAGTGTTACAGTGAGGGGTGTGAGATATATCAGAGTGTTACAGTGAGGGGTGTGGGATATATCAGAGTGTTACAGTGAGGGGTGTGGGATATATCAGAGTGTTACAGTGAGTGTTGTGGGATATATCAGAGTGTTACAGTGAGAGGTGTGGGTTATATCAGAGTGTTACAGTGAGGGGTGTGGGATATATCAGTGTTACATTGAGGGGTGTGGGATATATCAGAGTGTTACAGTGAGTGGTGTGGGATATATCAGAGTGTTACAGTGAGGGGTGTGGGATATATCAGTGTTACAGTGAGTGGTGTGGGATATATCAGAGTGTTACAGTGAGTGGTGTGGGATATATCAGAGTGTTACAGTGAGGGGTGTGGGGTATATCAGAGTGTTACAGTGAGGGGTGTGGGATATATCAGAGTGTTACAGTGAGGGGTGTGGGATATATCAGTGTTACAGTGAGGGATGTGGGATATATCAGAGTGTTACAGTGAGGGGTGTGGGGTATATCAGTGTGTTACAGTGAGGGGTGTGGGATATATCAGAGTGTTACAGTGAGAGGTGTGGGATACATCAGTGTCTGCCTCATGTTTGAAGGGATCATTAACATTTGAAGATCTTTCTTTGCTTCTGGTTTATTTGAAAAGTGGCCGTTCCTGAACCAAATAATTGCTGTTACAGGTCACATGATTCATCATTGTGCCGAAGAGTCAGCCAATTTCCAACAGCATTCACTATTGAAAGCACCCCGCCACCCCCCTCATCCTTGTGGACCCTCACACCTTGTACTGTGCAGACACCTTACGATTATCAGCACCAGGGTCCAGTGGACAACCTGTCTCCACAGCCTGGCCTTATAATAACGGGAAAGAATTGGACACTCATTATATCTGTAGATGTGCTAAACACCCTCCTCTCTCTCCAATGGTGGACAATGGATTTTGACCAGAAGCATAGATACTTAACGTTCGGCTCCTTAATGGGCAACATCACATGACCTAAGCTTCTGGCCTTTGGAAGGATTTTATATTATATTATTACATTCACAACTCAGTGTTCTGTTCACACTCCTGCTGGCAATCATCAAAGCAGGACTCCAGGCTGATCGACAGCCTGTGTCATGTCTTAGCCAGCTCAGAGTGTGTTTCCCTGGAAAATTCCTTCAACCTCCTCCTGGGGAGACCAACTCATTGTGGCCCAACCTCATCTCACTGCATCCCGATCAACTTTTAAGGAATTTTGCAAATCCTGCTTCTGCAAGCCAGACCCACCTGAACTGTATCTCCTCTGTGAAGGAACCCTCACCAGACTTGGACTTTCTGAACTCTGGCCATCCCATGAGGTGATATCCACAACTGTGCTGCTTTTTCTGTTTGTTATTGAAAGCTGTAAAAAAAAAAAGTACCTTTTCCCTATGTTCCTCTTGAGTGCTTATGTGTGTGTGTGTGAAGTTGTGATTATTCCCCCGGGTTTGAATGTATGAATAAACTACACTGCTGCTTTTAAACCTAGAGAGTTGTTGCTGCTTCTCCCTTTAAAGTCTGACCTCACAAACTGAGGGTTTGGGTAAACACACCACAGCTTATTTCCAACATGAAAACACCGCTGCTTCCGGACAGAGGGTGAGAAAATAAAGGATTTCAGATTTGCCTCCGTTCACTCTCTGTAACAGTTGGAGTGTGAGGTTCAGCTTCCTACCTTGGACCCTCAGCCCTATCGCAATAGCCAAACTGATGATTAAGATAATGAGACAGGCGATGCCAAGATGTGTTGAAGTTATTGAGCTTCTTCCTCCAGCTGTTTCCTGTCCAGTTTGACCTGGAATAGAGAAGTACAGATTGACCCATGTTGAGCAGCCTGTGTAACTGTACGGAATAGACAATGGTGACGTATCTACCTCCCTTATCGAGAGGAACAACAGCCACGTTACTCGTTTATATCCCTGGTTTCACATCCCAGTGCACGGTACAGGAGGGTTATCAAAGAGAATCGAACACCGAGTCACACAGGGAGATATTAGGGACAGGAAAGCAAAAGCTCAGACACAGAGATCGGTACAAGGGGCGTCTTAAAGGAGGGAAGAGAAACAGAGAAATTGAGGCAGAGAGAGAGAGAGAGAGTGAGAGAGAGAGAGAGATAGGCAGAGAGGCTCAGTGAAAGTTTTTTTGCAGTTTTAGGGCCCAGGCAGCTGAAGGCTTCGGGAAATAACCATAGGTACAGAGTAAAGCTCCCTCTACACCGTCCCTGTCAAACACTCCCAGGACAGGTACAGCACGGGGTTAGATACAGAGTAAAGCTCCCTCTACACTGTCCCCATCAAACACTCCCAGGACAGGTACAGCACGGGGTTTGATACAGAGTAAAGCTCCGTCTACACTGTCCCCATCAAACACTCCCAGGACAGGTACAGCACGGGGTTAGATACAGAGTAAATCTCCCTCTACACCATCCCCATCAAACAATCCCAGGACAGGTACAGCACGGGGTTAGATACAGAGTAAATCTCCCTCTACACTGTCCCCATCAAACACTCCCAGGACAGGTACAGCACGGGGTTAGATACAGAGTAAAGCTCCCTCTACACCGTCCCCGTCAAACACTCCCAGGACAGGTACAGCATGGGGTTAGAGACAGAGTAAAGCTCCCTCTCCACTGTCCCCATCAAACACTCCCAGGACAGGTACAGCACGGGGTTAGATACAGAGTAAATCTCCCTCTACACTGTCCCCATCAAACACTCCCAGGACAGGTACAGCACGGGGTTAGATACAGAGTAAAGCTCCCTCTACACCGTCCCCATCAAACACTCCCAGGACAGTTACAGCACGGGGTTAGATACAGAGTAAAGCTCCCTCTACACTGTCTCCATCAAACACGCCCAGGACAGGTACAGCACGGGGTTAGATACAGAGTAAATCTCCCTCTACACCGTCCCCATCAAACACTCCCAGGACAGGTACAGCACGGGGTTAGATACAGAGTAAAGCTCCCTCTACACTGTCCCCATCAAACACTCCCAGGACAGGTACAGCACGGGGTTAGATACAGAGTAAAGCTCCCTCTACACCGTCCCCATCAAACACTCCCAGGACAGGTACAGCATGGGGTTAGATACAGATTAAAGCTCCCTGTACACCGTCCCCATCAAACACTCCCAGGACAGGTACAGCACGGGGTTAGATACAGAGTAAAGCTCCCTCTGCACTGTCCACATCAAACACTCCCAGGACAGATACAGCACGGCATTAGATACAGAGTAAAGCTCCCACTACACTGTCCCCATCAAACACTCCTAGGTCAGGTACAGCACCGGGTTATATACAGATTAAAGCTCCCTCTACACCGTCCCCATTAAACACTCCCAGGACAGGTACAGCACGGGGTTAGATACAGAGTAAAGCTCCCTCTACATTGTCCCAATCAAACACTCCCAGGACAGGTACAGCACGGGGTTAGATACAGAGTAAATCTCCCTCTACACCGTCCCCATCAAACACTCCCAGGACAGGTACAGCACGGGGTTAGATACAGAGTAAAGCTCCCTCTACACCGTCCCCATCAAACACTCCCAGGACAGGTACAGCACAGGGTTAGATACAGAGTAAATCTCCCTCTACACCGTCCCCATCAAACACTCCCAGGACAGGTACAGCACGGGGTTAGATACAGAGTAAATCTCCCTCTACACTGTCCCCATCAAACACTCCCAGGACAGGTACAGCACGGGGTTAGATACAGAGTAAAGCTCCCTCTACACTGTCCACATCAAACACTCCCAGGACAGGTACAGCACGGGGTTAGATACAGAGTAAATCTCCCTCTACACCGTCCCCATCAAACACTCCCAGGACAGGTACAGCACGGGGTTAGATACAGAGTAAATCTCCCTCTACACCGTCCCCATCAAACACTCCCAGGACAGGTACAGCACGGGGTTAGATACAGAGTAAAGCTCCCTCTACACTGTCCCCATCAAACACTCCCAGGACAGGTACAGCACGGGGTTAGATACAGAGTAAAGCTCCCTCTACACTGTCCCCATCAAACACTCCCAGGACAGGTAGAGCACGGGGTTAGATACAGAGTAAATCTCCCTCTACACCGTCCCCATCAAACACTCCCAGGACAGGTACAGCACGGGGTTAGATACAGAGTAAATCTCCCTCTACACCGTCCCCATCAAACACTCCCAGGACAGGTACAGCACGGGGTTAGATGGAGAGTAAAGCTTCCCCTGCACTGTCCCCATCAAACACTCCCAGGACAGGTACAGCACGGGGTTAGATACAGAGTAAATCTCCCTCTACACCGTCCCCATCAAACACTCCCAGGACAGGTACAGCACGGGGTTAGAGACAGAGTAAAGCTCCCTCTCCACTGTCCCCATCAAACACTCCCAGGACAGGTACAGCACGGGGTTAGACACAGAGTAAAGCTCCCTCTACACCGTCCCCATCAAACACTCCCAGGACAGGTACAGCACGGGGTTAGATACAGAGTAAAGCTTCCCCTGCACTGCCTTTATCAAACTCTCAATCTCCCTTTCTGTCTCTCTGTCTCTCTTTCTCTGTTTCTGTTTTTCCCTCTCTCTCTATGCATATTTGTCTCTCTCACTCTCCGTGTCTTTCTCTCTCTCTCTCATTCACTCTTGTCATTCTCTGTCTTGTTCTTGCTCTATTTCTCTCTCTGTTTCTCCATCTCCACCTCTCTTTCTCTCTCTCTATCTCGCTGTCCCTCTCCCTGCATCTCCGTCTCTCTCCCTCCATTGAACAGTTTAACCTACATTCACGGGGGGCTGTCATGCTGTGTCTTGTATTCATGTAGTCGGTGTCCTGCTCCATGGTTTGTGTCAGAGGGGTCTCTCTCCTCCATTCCTGTCCTGTCTGCTTCTCTCTCTCTCTCAGATGTGTCTCAGTCTTTCCTCAGACTCGATGTCAGGGCGAAAACTTCCTCAAAACTGTTTCTGCCTCTTGGTTCCATTTCACAATGACACTTCCCCTGAGATCAGAATGAGAGGCTGGTTGTACTGACTCGAGGGGCAGCAGTCCCTCTCTCTCAATCTCTCTCACCATCTCTCTGTCTGTCTCCCTCTCTCTCAATCTCTCTCACCAACTCTCTCTCTGTCTCCCTTTCGCTCAATCTCTCTCACCATCTCTCTCTCTGTCTCCCTCTCTCTCAATCTCTCTCACCATCTGTCTCTCTGTCTCCCTCTCTCTCAATCTCTCTCACCATCTCCCTCCCTCTCTCACAATCTCTCTCACCACTTCTCATTCTCCCTTTCTCTCCCTCCCTCTCTCTCTGTCTCTCTCCCTATCACTCTCACTCTGTCTCTCTCTCTCTCTATCGCTCTCTCTGTCTCCTGCGTTTTCTGAAACCCTCTCTCTATCCCCTCTCTCTCTCCCCAGGACTCTGTGTGTCTCTTTCCCTCTATCTCTCACTGCCTGTCTCTCTTGCTCTCTGCCTCGCTCCCTTTGTCTCTCTCTCTGACAGGCATTTGTTAAGCTGCCACATCAAAGGTTACTCTGGAAGATAAGGGCACATGGTATGGGGGTAACATATTAGCATGGATAGAGGATTGGGCAGCTAACGGAGCAGCTAGTAGGGGTAAATGGGTTTTTTTCAGGTTGGCACGATGTGATGAGCGGAGAGCCTCAGTGCTCAGTGCTGGGACCTCAACGATTCACCATTTATATGAGTGACTTGGATGAGGGCAGCGAATGTGTGGTCTCTAAATCTGCCAATGACAGCAGGATTGGTGGGAAAGTAAGTCATCAACAGGAGGTAGAGGCTCTGCAAAGGGATATGGACAGGTCAAGCGGGTGGGCAATAATTTGGCAGATGGAGTGTAACGTGGGAAAAGGTGAAGCTGCCCAGGAGGCAGGAAGAACAGAAACACAGTATTCTATTGAAACGGAGAGAGATTTCAGAACTCTGCGGTACAGAGGGATCTGGGTGTCCTGGTGCATGGATCACAAGAAGTTAGTAACCCCGCCCCCTGCCCGCACTGTGTGACCCCGCCCCCTGCCCGCTGTGTATCAACCCGCCCCCTGCCCGCACTGTGTGACACCGCCCCCTCCTCGCTCTGTATAACCCCGCCCCCTGCCGCTCTGTATAACCCCGCCCCCTGCCCGCTGTGTGTGACCCCGCCCCCTGCCCGCTGTGTGTGACCCCGCCCCCTGCCCGCTGTGTGTGACCCCGCCCCCTGCCCGCTGTGTATCAACCCGCCCCCTGCCCGCACTGTGTGACACCGCCCCCTCCTCGCTCTGTATAACCCCGCCCCCTGCCGCTCTGTATAACCCCGCCCCCTGCCCGCCCAGTGTGACCCCACCATCTCCCCGCTCTGTGTGACCCCGCCTCCTGCCCGCTCTGTATAACCCCGTCCCTTGTCCGCTCCGTGTGACCCCGCCCACTGCCCGCTCTGTGTGACCCCGCCCCCTGCCCGTTTTTTGTCATCCCTCCCCCTGCCCGGTCTGTGTAACCCCGCCCCCTGCTCGTTCAGTGGCACCGCCCCATCAATGCTCTGTGTGACCCCGCCCACTGTCCGCTCTGTGTCACCCCGCCCCCTGCCCGATCTGTGACCCCGCCCCCTGCGCTCTCAGTGTGACCCCACCCCCTGCCTGCACTCTGTCCCCGCCCCCTGCGCGCACTGTGTCCCCGCCCCCTGCGCGCTCCCTATCACCCAGCCCCCTGCCCGCTGTCTATCACCCCGCCCCCTGCCCGCTCTTTATCAACCCGCCCCTTGTCCGCTCTGTGTCACCCCGCCCCCTGACCACTCTGTGTCACCCCGCCCCCTGACGACTCTGTGTCCCCGCCCCCTGCGTGCTCCCTATCACCCAGCCCCCTGCCCGCTGTCTATCACCCCGCCCCCTGACCACTCTGTGTCACCCCGCCCCCTGCCCGCTCTCTATCAACCCGCCCCCTGTCCGCTCTGTATCACCCCGCCCCCTGCCCGCTCTGTATCACCCCGCCCCCTGCCCGCTCTGTGTCACCCCGCCCCTGCCCGCTCTGTGTCACCCCGCCCCCTGCCCGCTCTGTGTCACCCCGCCCCCTGCCCGCTCTCTATCAACCCGCCCCTTGTCCGCTCTGTGTCACCCCGCCCCTGCCCGCTCTGTGTCACCCCGCCCCCTGACCACACTGTGTCACCCCGCCCCTGACCACTCTGTGTCACCCCCGCTCCCTGCCCTCTCTGTGTAACCCCGCCCCCTGCACGCTCTGTGTGATCCCGCCCCCTGCACGCTCTGTGTGACCCCGCCCACTGCCCTCTCTCTATATCCCGGACCCTGCCCTCTCTGTGTAACCACGCCTCCAACTTGCTGTTAACCCCGCCCTCAGCGGTAACTGTGTCACCCCGCCCTTTGACCCCTGTGTGTCACCCCGCCCCTTGTCCACTCTGTGTGACCGCCCTCTGCCCGCTCTGTGTCACCCCGACCCTGCCCGCATTATGTGACCCCGCCCCCTGCCCGGTCTGTGTTCCCCCGCCCCCTTCCCGGTCTGTGTGACCCCGCCCCCTTCCCGGTCTGTGTGACCCCGCCCCCTTCCCGGTCTGTGTGACCCCGCCTCCTGGCCGCGCTGTGTGACCCCGCCCCCTGCCCGGTCCGTGTGACCCCGCCCCCTGCCCGCTCCGTGTGACCCCGCCCACATTCCGCTCTGTGTGACATCGCCCCCTGCCTAAACTGTGTGACCCCGCCCCCTCCCCGCTCTGTGTGACCCCGCCCCCTGCTTAATCTGTGTGACCCCGCCACCTCCCCGCTCTGTGTGACTCCGCCCACACTCCGCTCCGCGTGACTCCGCCCCCTCCCCGCTCCGTGTGACTCCGCCCCATCCACGCTCTGTGTGACCCCGCCTCCTTCCCGCTCTGTGTGACTCCGCCCTCTCCCCGCACCGTGTGACCCCGTCCCCTCCTCGCTCCGTGTGACCCCGAAACCCTGCCCGCTCTCTGTTTCCCCGCCCCCTGCCCGCTCGTTGTGACCCCGCCCCCTGCCCGCTCTGTATCACCCCGCTCCCTCCTCGCTCGGAGTGACTCCGCCCCTTCCTCGCTCTGTGTGACCCCGCCTCCTCCTCGCTCTGTGTGACTCCGCCCCCTCCCCGCTCCGTGTGACTCCGCCCCTCCCCGTTCTGTGTGACTCCGCCCCCTCCCCACTCTGTGTGACTCCGCCCCCTCCCCACTCTGTGTGACTCCGCCCCCTCCCCGCTCTGTGTGACTCCGCCTCCTCCCCCCACTGTGTCACTCCGCCCACTGCCCGCTCTGTGTGACTCCGCCCCCTGCCCGCTCCGTGTGACTCCGCCCACCCTCCGCTCCGTGTGACCCCGCCCCCTGCCCGCTCTCTGAGACCCAGCCCTCTGCCCGCTCTCTGTGACCCCGCACCCTGCACGCTCTGTGTGACACCGCCCCCTGCCCGTTCTTGCGACACCGCCCCCTGCCCGCTCTGAATGACCCCGCCCCCTACCCGCTCGTGGTGACCCCGCCCCCTTCTCGCTCGGTGTGACTCCGCCCCCTTTCCGCTCCGTGTGTCCCAGGCCCTTCCTCGCTTTGTCTGACCCCGCCCCCTGCCCTCTGTGTGTGACCCCGTCCCCTGCGCGCTCTGTGTGACCCCGCCACCTGCGCGCTCTGTGACCCCGCCCCCTGCGCGCTCTGTGTGACCCCGCCACCTCCACGCTCTGAGTGACCCCGCCCCCTGCGCGCTCTGTGTGACCCCGCCCCCTGCGCGCTCTGTGTGACCCCGCCCCTGCGCGCCCTGTGTGACCCCGCCCCCTGCGCGCTCTGTGTCAGTTGGAGGGAAGCGCGAGAGGAGTCGGGAGTTGAACAAGAGCAAAGGTGACTAGGGGAGGTCAGTGAGGTGGGAACGAGGTGATCCTGTGAGCACCATGAGTGCAGCGGGCAAGCATTTACTACTTTTATTGCTGATAGGTTTTAAGATCATATTTTGTGGCTCATTGTTTGTAAGGACTATATTCTGTAACAGGGAGGAGAAGGGAAGAAGGGCCCAAGAGTAATTGATATTATTTGATATTAAGTATCTTCCAAAAGGTTTAATTTAATTTAAAGGGGTAAATCATGGCAGGAGAGCTCAAAGCCGTGGTATGCTCCTCCTGCTCTATGTGGGAAGCCGGGCACGTTTCCAGTGCCCGGGACCAGCCTGTGTGTGGGAAGTGTCTCCAGCTGCAGCTCCTGGAAGCCGGGGTTTGGGAGCTGGAGCGGCGGCTGGGGACACGTTGGAGCATTCACGAGGTGGAGAGTATCGTGGATAGAACGTATAGAGAGGTGGTCACACCGCAGGCTAAGAGTCCACAGGCAGGAAGGGAATGGGTGACCTCCAGGCAAAGCAAGGGGACTAGGCAGGTAGTGCAGGAATCTGCTGTGGCTATTCCCCTGCAAAACAGATACACCGCTTTGGATACTGTTGGGGGGAATGGCCTCACAGGAGAAAGCAGCAACAGACAAATTCGTTGCACCATGTTTGGCTCTGCTGCACAGGGCAGGAGTAAAATGTGTGGGAATGCAACAGTTATAGGGGATTCAATTGTAAGGGGAACAGAGAGGTGTTTCTATGACTTATGAGGGAAATTAGAGAGAGTATTAGATGCAAGGAAGTGGCATATAAATTGGCCAGAAAATATAACAGACCTGAGGATTGTGAGCTGTTTAGAATTCAGCAAAGGAGGACCAAGGGATTGATTAAGAATGGGAAAATAGAGCCCGAGGGTAAGCTTGCAGGAAACATAAAAGGTTCTATAGATAAATGAAGAGAAAAAGATTGGTGAAGACAAATGGAGGTCTCTTACAGTCAGAAACAGGGGAATTTATAGTGGGGAACAAAGAAATGGCTGTCCAACTAAATACCTACTTGTGTTCTGTCTTCACAAAGAAGGACACAAATAACATCCCAGAAATGTTGGGGAACAAAGGGTTTAGTGAGAAGGAGGAACTGAATGAAATCAGCATTAATAGGGAAATGTTGTTGGGGAAATTGATGGGATTGAAGGCTGTTAAATCCCCGGGGCCTGATAATCTACATCCCAGAGTACTTAAGGAAGTGGCCCTAGAAATAGTGGATCATTGGTGGTCATCTTCCGAGATTCTATAGACTCTGGGACAGTTCCTACAGATTGGAGGGTAGCTAATGTAACCCTACTATTTAAAAAAGGGAGGCATAGAGAAAACAAGGAATTATAGACCCGTCAGCTAGACATTGGTAGTGGGGAAAATTCTAGAGTCCATTATAATAGATTTAATAGCTGAGCACATGGAAAACAGTGGCAGAATCGGACAGAGTCAGCGTGGATTTATGAAAGGGAAATCATGCTTGACAAATCTACTGGAATTTTTCGAGGATGTCACGAGTTGAGTTGATGAGGGGGAGCCAGTGGATGTGGTTTATTTGGATTTTCAGAAGGCTTTCGACAAAGTCCCACATTAGAGATTGGGGTGTAAAATTAAAGCGCATGGGATTGAGGGTAGTGTATTGAGATGGATAGAAAACTGGTTGGCAGACAGGAAACAAAGAGAAGGAATAAACGGGTCTGTTTCCGGGAGGCAGGAAGTGACTAGTGGGGTACCGCAGGGATCAGTCCTGGGACCCCAGTTATTTACAATATATATTCATGATTTGGATGAGGGAATTAAATGTAATATCTCCAAATTTGCAGATGACACAAAGCTGGGTGGGAGGGTGAGCTGTGAGGAGGATGCAGAGATGCTTCAGTGTGATTTGGACAAGCTGAGTGGGTAAATGCATGGCAGATGCAGTGTAATGTGGATAAATGTGATGTTATCCATTTTGGTAGCAAAAACAGGAAGGCAGATTATTATCTGAATGGCTTTAAATTGAGAGAGGGGAATGTGCAATGAGACCTTGGTGTCCTTGTACACCAGTCGCTGAAGGTAAGCATGCAGGTGCAGCAGGCGGTAAAGAAGGCAAATGGTATGTTGGCCTTCATAGCCAGGGGATTTGAGTACAGGAACAGGGATGTCTTGCTGCAATTGTACAGGGCCTTGGTGAGACCACACCTGGAATATTGTGTGCAGTTTTGGTTTCCTTATCTGAGGAAGGATGGACTTGCTATAGAGGCAGCGATGGTTTACCCGACTGATTCCTGGGATGGCGGGACTGACAGATGTTGATAGATTGAGTGGATTAGGATTATATTCACTGGAGTTCAGAAGAATGAGGGGGGGTTATCTCATAGAAACCTATAAAATTCTAACAGGACTAGACAGGGTAGATGTAGGAAGGATGTTCCTGATGGTGGGTGAGTACAGAACCAGGGGTCACAGTCTGAGGATATGGGGTAGATCATTTAGGACTGAGATGAGGAGAAATTTCTTCACCCAGAGAGCGGCGAGTCTGTGGAATTTGTTACCACGGAAAGTAGTTGAGACCAAAACATTATATGTTTTCAATGAGGAGTTAGATATAGCTCTTGGGGTGAAAGGGATCAAAGGGTATGGGGAGAAAGCGGGAGCAGGCTATTGAGTTGGATGATCAGCTATGATCATAATGAATGGCGGAGCAAGCTCGAAGGGCCGAATGGCCTTCTCTTGCCCCGAGTTTCTATGTTTCTATGAAAGGGATAGCAGCATCCTGGATAGATAGGGAGAAACTGTCTCGTTGGGGGAAGGAGCAAGGACAAGAGGGACACAGATTTCAGTTAATCGGTAAAAGAAGCAGTTGTGTTTTCCTGCTCATTGTGGTCACTTCCTGGATAAACATCAGGACACCGAACATGCCTAAGGGATTGGTTACAGCACAAGTACGTAGGCTGGTGTATGAAGGTATTGAGAAGTTGGGAGCAGTATTACAAAGTTGGAGATCTTGTACACATGTCTGAGTTGGTAGCTTCCTCAGAATGAACTGTTCCGGACAGGAGAGAGACAGGCAAACTGTACTTCTGTCTCTCACCAACTGTCCATACGCAGACGGTGTGTTGAATTCTTTGTGAAGTGTGTTGTGGTGTGTTTTCCCAAACCCTCAGTGTGTCTGATCCACTTTACTCATCACTCACAGCAAACTCACATTATGATCAACTCTGGTTAGTTTATTTACATTTAAAACCCGGAGCAGGAATGTTCACAATGTCAACCTCCACATTCACATCCACACACAATAACACACTCTCACACACCCACACACACACCCACACAGACACCCACACACCCACCCATCCACACACACACACACACTCTCACGTGCACTCACACAAACACACACATTCTCACAAACATATTCTCACAAACGCACATACACACGTACTCACACACACATTCACACAAACACACTCACGCACACACACACACACATAAAAACACCTCACATTCTCACATTCAAACACTCACACATACAAACACACACAAACACACACACACATTGACATATACACACACACATTCACACATGTACACAAATGCACAGACAGCGTAATGGAGGACAAAAAGAGGAAACATTTACAACTATGGATAGTAACAGTACAAGAACCGTGGAGATTGAAATGAGTTCACATGATTTACAGAGTCCGAGAAGAAAAAGTCCAAAGGGTATTTCCGATGTGTTGGAGTTTAATCTTGAGTCCAGTGAGAGCTTACTGCACGCAAATTGAATGCCTCGTTTCTGACATGACAACTATGAAAATATTGTAAGGAGTTGCTTCATTGGCTGCAAAAGCAGGTTGGGGATCATCTGAATTAGTGAAAGGTGCTAGAGAAATGCAGGACTTCTGTCCTGTTACATGTCGCCGGATTCCTGCCTGGATTTATAATGGGGTTTTCCAATGTCAACCGTCACACTGTCATTCCTGCCTCCCACCACTAGTGGCGCTGCAGGAGGCTCAACCTGGGAGAGAAGGGGAACAGATGAACTTTCACCTTTCGGACGTGGCCTCGGGCAGTTGGGGATTGTGGGGAAGGGAGGAGAGGCTGGGGATCTTTGGACAATCCTGACACTCTCGTTCTGTGTCCCAGTCTCTCTTCAGGGACAATATTTCTCAATATCAGCTGCCTCAACACAGGGCAGTGCCCTTTTCTCACAGATGAAACGGAAGTAATGGGTACAACGGAAATCATTCCAGTAGGCGCTTCTGATAATGGCGCAGTTTTCATGACCATTCCAATTATTCGGCTCACCCTGATGCCATTGAGTAAAACTGGGAAATGGAGAAATAAAAAATACCAATAAAAATCCGTCACATTCCTGCACAGAATCAACAAGATTCCTACAGCCCTGTACAAATCCCCAACAAATCCCAATGTCCCGCTCTCTCCCCATAGCCCTGTATGAATCCCCAAACTAATCCCACTGCCCCGCTCTCTCCCCATAGCCCTGTATCAATCCCCAAACTAATCCCACTGCCCCGCTCTCTCCCCATAGCCCTGTATCAATTCCAAACTAATCCCAGTGTCCAACTCTCTCCCCATAGCCCTGTATCAATCCCCAAACTAATCCCACTGCCCCGCTCTCTCCCCATAGCCCTGTATCAATCCCCGAACTAATCCCACTGTCCCACTCTCTCCCCATAGCCCTGTAAAAGTCTTCAACTAATCACACTGCCCCGCATTCTCCCCATTGCCCTGTATCAATCCCAAACTAATCACAATTTCCCGCTCTCTCCCCATAACCCTGTACAAATCTCCAACTAATCCCACTGCCCTGCACTTTCCCCATTGCCCTGTATCAATCCCAAACTAATCCCACTGCCCCGCTCACTCCCCGTGTCTCTGTATCAATCCCAAACTAATTCCACTGCCCGATTCTTTCCCCATGGCCCTGTACAAATCCCCAAACTATACAACTGTCCTGCTCTCTCTCCATAGCCCTGTATCAATCCCAAACTAATCCCACTGACCCACTCTCTCCCCATAGCCCTGTATCAATCCCAAACTGATCCCAATGTCCCCCTCTCTCTCCATGCAATGCTGGGACTCACCTCACTGGGGTCCCATCCACCCATGTCCAGTTTCCTTCACTCTCCCGATCTGTTAGTCCGATCCAATAATCCCCAGGATAATTCTCGATAGATTTCTTTATGAAATTCCGCAGCAGATTCAATGATGGAATGTAATCTGTTAGTATGACTGCCTGAACTCACATACACACAGACACACACACACACACACATACACACACACACACACACACACACACACACACACACACACACACACACACACACACACACACACACACACACACACACACACACACAAAAACAACTGATACACAAAATGCCCCAAATCCTTTCTCAGGAAATTCTCCCTCATTCCCTCTGATTAAATATCGGGAAGACTGAAGCTGTTGTTTTCCGTCTCTGTTCCAAACTCCATTCCCGAGTTACCGACTCCATCCTGGGACTCCCTGAGTCTGACCCAGACTGCTCACAATCCTGAAGTCATGTTTAACCTGGAGATGGGATTCCCACCTCATATCCACATCATCACCAAGACGGCCTCTTCCCAACTCCGTAACATCACCCAGTACCACCCCGGTCTCAACTCATCGACTGCTGAAACCCTTGTCCATGCAGTGTAGAGGGAGCTTTACTCTGTATCTAACCCCGTGCTGTACCTGTCCTGGGAGTGTTTGATGGGGACGGTGTAGAGGGAGCTTTACTCTGTATCTAATCCCGTGCTGTACCTGTCCTGGGAGTGTTTGATGGGGACAGTGTAGAGGGAGCTTTACTCTGTATCTAACCCCGTGCCGTACCTGTCCTGGGAGTGTTTGATGGGAACGATGTAGAGGAAGCATTACTCTGTATCTAACCCCGTGCTGTAACTGTCCTGGGAGTGTTTGATGGGGACAGTGTAGAGGGAGATTTACTCTGTATCTAACCCCGCGCTGTACCTGTCCTGGGAATGTTTGATGGGGACAGTGCAGAGGAAGCTTTACTCTGTATCTAATCCAGTGCTGTACTTGTCCTGGGAATGTTTGATGGGGACAGTGTAGAGGGAGATTTACTCTGTATCTAACCCCGTGCTGTACCTGTCCTGGGAGTGTTTGATGGGGACAGTGAAGAGGGAGATTTACTCTGTGTCTAACCTCGTGTTGTACCTGTCCTGGGAATGTTTGATGGGGACAGTGTAGAGGGAGATTTACTCTGTATCTCACCCCGTGCTGTACCTGTGCTGGGTGTGTTTGATGGGGACAGTGTAGATGGAGCTTTACTCTGTATCTAACCCCGTGCTGTACCTGTCCTGGGTGTGTTTGATGGGGACAGTGTAGAGGGAGCTTTACTCTGTATCTAACCCCGTGCTGTACCTGTCCTGGGAGTGTTTGATGGGGACAGTGTAGAGGTAGCTTTACTCTGTATCTAACCCCGTGCTGTACCTGTCCTGGGAGTGTTTGATGGGGACATTGTTGGGGGATATTCTCTCTCTATCTCATTCTGACTGATGCGTCTGTCATTCTCACCTGTTCCTGTTCTGTATTTATGATGATGAGGTGTGAATTTTCAGATTCACATTGTTGTTTTGCCGAGTCCCAGTTTACTTTATTCGTTGAGAATCTATAGCAATGATGATTATGAACTTTCCAGCCGTTCGGACAGGGAGAGTCTGCAGAATTATAAAGACGGAATTCAGAGAAATGCATCGAAACATTAGGAACAGGAAGAGGCCATTCAGCCCCTCTTGATCCTGTTACAAAGGAACAGGAGAAGCCCATTCAGCCCCTCTCGAGCCTGTTGCACAGGAACAGGAGGAGGCCATTCAGCTCCTCTCGAGCTTGTTACACAGGAACAGGAGGAGGCCATTCAGCCCCTCTCCAGCCTGTTACACAGGAACAGGAGGAGGACATTCAGCCCCTCTCGAGCCTGTTACACAGGAACTGGAGAAGCTGAATTGGCCCCTCTCGAGCTTGTTACACAGGAACATGAGGAGGCCATTCAGCCCATCTCGAGCATGTTATACAGGGACAGGAGGAGGCCATTCAGCCCCTCTCGTGCCTTTTACACAGGAACAGGAGGCCATTCAGCCCTTCTCGAGCCTGTTAAACAGGAACAGGAGGCGGCCATTCAGCCCCTCTCGAGCCTGTTACACAGGAACATGAGGCCATTCAGTCCCTCTGGAGTATTTTACACCATGCTATTGGATCTGCTCTGTACCTTAACCCCCTCGGTTCCGTGACCCTCCATCCCCAACAACAATCTCTCAATCTCAGTTTTGACGTTGCCCGCCTGCACCTTATCCAATCCCTTCAATCTGTCGGACAGACCCCCCCCGATCAATTCATCCCCTCGCCTGTCCCAAACTCCGGGAGGCAGAGGCCGCGATAGTGCAGACTTCCCCCGCTTGGAGATTGAGGCCGTGACTGGTGGATGGGGAGGGTGGGGGTGGGGAGACAGGGAATGGGGGTGGGGAGACAGGGGGTGGGGAGACAGGGGGTGGGGAGACAGGGGGTGGGGGTGGGCAGACAGGGGGTGGTGAGACTGGGGGTGGGGGTGGGAGACAGAGGGTGGGGGTGTGGAGACAGGGGGTGGGGGTGGGGGAGGGGAGACAGAAAGTGGGGGTGGGGAGACAGGGGGTGGTGGTGGGGAGACAGGGGGTGGTGGTGGGGAGACAGAGGGTGGGGGTGGGGAGACAGGGGGCGGGGAGACAGAGGGTGGGAGTGGGGAGACAGTGTGTGGGGGTGGGGAGGGTGGGGGTGGGGAGACAGTGTGTGCGAGGGGGGAGGGTTGGAGTGGGGAGACAGGATGTGGGGGTGGGGAGAAGCGTGTGGGGGTGGGTGTGGGGAGACAGTGGGTGGGGGTGGGGAGAAAGTGTGTGGGGGTGGGGGTGGGGAGACAGTGTGTGGGGGTGGGGAGACAGGGGTGGGGGTGGGGATCATGGGGGTGGAGAGACAGGGGTTGGGGGTGGGGAGACAGTGTGTGGGGGAGGGGAGAGAGGTGTGCGGGTGGGGTGACAGGGGGTGGGCGTCGGGAGACAGGGGGTGGGGGTGGGGAGACAGAGTGTGGGGGTGGAGAGACAAGGGGTGGGGGTTGGGAGGGTGGGGGTGGGGAGACAGGGGGTGGGGGTGGGGAGGGTGGGGGTGGGGAGACAGTGTGTGGGGGAGGGGAGAGAGGGGTGGGGGTGGGGTGACAGGGGTTGGGGGTGGGGAGACAGGCGGTCGTTGTGGAGAGACAGGGTACGGGGGTGATCCCAATGGGACAGAACGTGGGACATTGCGGGAGGGGGCAAGAGTACAGCTGGCAGCTCTCACTCACCTGAACAGTTTCGGAGGATTGAGCAGAGCGATCGAACAGTCTCGGACGATTTCTGGAAATTTCCATTCAGTTCTGTCAGGTTCCGCAGGGCAATAGCCAAGGTCCGCTTCAGGGGGTCAGCACCACCGCACTCCTTGTTCATCTGTAGACCTGAGAGATAGAGCCTGACTGAGTGATAGTGAGGGATATATCAAAGTGTTACAGTGAGGGGTGTGAGATATATCAGAGTGTTACAATGAGGGGGGTCGGATATATCACAGTGTTATAGTGAAGGTTGTGGGATATAATAGAGTGTTACAGTGAGGGTTGTGGGTTATATCAGAGTGTTACAGTGAGGGGTGTGGGATATATCAGAGTGTTACAGTGAGGGTTTTGGGTTATATCAGATTGTTACAGTGAGGTGTGTGGGATATATCAGAGTCAGGGTTGTGGGATATATCAGATTGAGGGCTGTGGGATATATCGGAGTGAGGGTTGTGGGATATATCGGAGTGAGGGGTGTGGGATATATCAGAGTGAGGGGTATGTGAGACATCGGAGTGTTACAGTGAGGGTTGTGGGATATATCAGACAGTTACAGTGAGGGGTGTGGGATATATCAGAGTGTTGCAGGGAGGGGTGTGGGTTATATAAGACTGTGACAGTGAGGGGTGTGGGATATATCAGAGTGAGGTTTGTGCGATATATCAGAGTGTTATAGTGAGGTGTGTGGGATATATCAGAGTGTTACAACGAGGCATGTGGGATATATCACAGTGTTATAGTGAAGGTTGTGGGATATATCAAAGTGTTACAGTGAGTGGTGAGGGATATATCAGAGTGTTACAGTGAGGGGTGTGGGAAATATCAGAGTGTTACAGTGAGGGTTGTGGGTTATATCAGAGTGTTACAGTGAGGGGTGTGGGATATATCAGAGTGTTACAGTGAGGGGTGTGGGATATATCAAGGTGTTACAGTGAGGGGTGTATGGGATATATCAGAGTGTTACAGTGAGGGTTGTGGGATATATCAGAGTGTAACATTGAGGGGTCTGGGATATATCAGAGTGTTACAGTGAGGGGTGTGGGATATATCACAGTGAGGGGTGTGGGATATATCAGAGTGAGGGGTGTGGGATACATCGGTGTGTTACAGTGAGGGTTGTGGGGTATATCAGAGTGTAACATTGAGGGGTGTGGGATATATCAGAGTGTAACATTGAGGGGTCTGGGATATATCAGAGTGTTACACTGAGGGGTGTGGGATATATCAGAGTGTAACATTGAGGGGTCTGGGATATATCAGAGTGTTACAGTGAGGGGTGTGGGATATATCAGAGTGTAACATTGAGGGGTCTGGGATATATCAGAGTGTTACAGTGAGGGGTGTGGGATATATCACAGTGAGGGGTGTGGGATATATCAGAGTGAGGGGTGTGGGATACATCGGTGTGTTACAGTGAGGGTTGTGGGGTATATCAGTGTGTTTCAGTGAGGGGTGTGGGATATATCAGAGTGTTACAGTGAGGGGTGTGTGTTATATAAGAGTGTTACTGTGAGGGCTGTGGGATATATCAGAGTGAGGGTTGTGGGATATATCAGAGTGTTATAGTGAGGTGTGTGGGATATATCAGAGTGTTTCAGTGACGGGTGTGGGTTATATCAGAGTGTTAAAACAAGCGGTGTGGGATATATCACAGTGTTATGGTGAGGGTTGTGCGATATATCAGAGTGTTATACTGAGGGGTGCATGATATATCAGAGTGTTACAGTGAGTGGTATGGGTTATATTAGAGTGTTAAAGTGAGGGTTGTGGGATATATCAGAGTGTTATATTGAGGGGTGCAGGATATATCAGGGTGTTACAGTGAGGTGTGTGGGTTATATCAGAGTGTTACATTGATGGTTGTGGGATATAACAGAGTGTTACAGTGAGGGGTGTGGGTTGTATCAGAGTGTTACAGTGAGGGGTGTGTGATATATCAGAGTGTTACAGCGAGGATGTGAGATACGTCACAGTGTTACAGTTTGGGGTGTGTGATATATCAGAGTGTTACAGTGGACGGTGTGTGATATATCAGTGTGTTACAGTGAGCGCTGTGGGTTAAATCAGAGTGGTACAGTGAGGGGTGTGAGATATATCATAGTGTTACAGTGAGGGGTGTGGTTTACATCAGAGTGTTACAGTGAGGGGTGTGAGATATATCAGAGTGTTACATAGTGGGGTGTGGGTTATAGCAGTGTTACAGTGTGGGGTGTGTGATATATCATAGTGTTACAGTGAGGGGTGTGGTTTACATCAGAGTGTTACAGTGAGGGGTGTGAGATATATCAGAGTGTTACAGAGAGGGGTGTGGGATATATTAGAATGTTACAGTGAGTGGTGTGGGTTATATCAGAGTGTTACAGTGACGGGTGTGTGATATATCAGAGTGTTACAGTGAGAGGTTTGGGTTATATCAGGGTGTTACAGACAGGGGTGTGAGATATATCAGGGTGTTACAGAGATGGGTGTGGGATATATCAGAGTGTTACAGTGAGGGTGTAGGATATATCAGAGTGTTACAGTGAGGGGTGTGGGATATATCAGAATGTTACAGTGAGGGGTGTGGGATATATCAGAGTGTTACAACGAGGGGTGTCGGATATATCACAGTGTTATAGTGGAGGTTGTGGGATATATCAGAGTGTTACAGTGAGGGGTGTGGGATATATCAGAGTGTTACAGTGAGGTGTGTAAGATATATCAGAGTGTTACATTGGGGGTTGTGGGATATATCAGTGTGTTACAGTGAGGGGTGTGTGGGAGAAATCAGAGTGTTACAGTGAGGGTTGTGGGTTATATCAGAGTGTTACAGTGAGGGGTGTGGGATATATCAGAGTGTTACAGTGAGGGCTGTGGGATATATCAGAGAGTTACAGTGAGGGGCGTACGTTATATCAGAGTGTTACAGTGAGGGGTGTGCAATATGTCAGAGTGTTACAGTGAGGGGTGTGGGATGTATCAGAGTGTAACATTGAGGGGTGTGGGATAAATCAGACTGTTACAGTGAGGGGTGGGGGATATATCACAGTGAGATGTGTGGGATTTATCAGAGTGAGGGGTGTGGGATACATCGGTGCGTTACAGTGAGGGTTGTGGGGTATATCAGTGTGTTTCAGTGAGGGGTGTGGGATATATCAGAGTGTTACAGTGAAGTTGTCGGTTATATCAGAGTGTTCCAGTGAGGGTTGTGGGATATATCAGAGTGTTGCAGTGAGGGTTGTGGGATATATCAGAGTGTTACAGTGAGGGGTGTGAGTTATATAAGAGTGTTACAGTGAGGGCTGTGGGATATATCAGAGTGAGGGTTGTGGGATATATCAGAGTGTTATAGTGAGTTGCGTGGGATATAGCAGAGTGTTTCAGTGAAGGGTGTGGGTTATATCAGAGTGTTAAAACGAGCGGTGTGGGATATATCACAGTGTTATGGTGAGTGTTGTGCGATATATCAGTGTGTTATACTGAGGGGTGCATGATATATCAGAGTGTTACAGTGAGTGGTGTGGGTTATATCAGAGTGTTACAGTGAGGGTTGTGGGATATATCAGAGTGTTACAGTGAGCGTTGTGGGATATATCAGAGTGTTACAGTGAAGGGTGTAGGTTATTTCAGAGTGTTACAGTGAGGTGTGTGGGATATATCAGAGTGTTACAGTGAGGGGTGTGGGTTATATTAGAGTGTTACAGTGAGGGGTGTAGGTTATTTCAGAGTGTTACAGTGAGGTGTGTGTGATATATCAGAGTGTGACAGCGAGGGGTGTGAGATACGTCACAGTGATACAGTTTGGGTTGTGTGATATATCAGAGTGTTACAGTGAAGGGTGTGTGATATATCAGTGTGTTACAGTGAGCGCTGTGGGTTAAATCAGAGTGGTACAGTGAGGGGTGTGAGATATAACAGAGTGTTACAGTGAGGGGTGTGGGTTATTTCAGAGTATTACAGTGAGGGGTGTGTGATATATTCGAGTGTTACAGTGAGGGGTGTGGGATATATTAGTGTGTTAGAGTGAGGGGTATGGGATATTTCAGAGTGTTACAGTGAGGGGTGTGGGATATATCAGTGTGTTACAGTGAGGGGTGTGAGATATATCAGAGTGTTACAGTGAGAGGTGTAGGGTATATCAGAATTTTACAGTGATGTGTGTGGGATACATCAGCGTGTTACAGTGAGGGTTGTGGGGTATATAAGCATGTTACAGTGTTGTTCGTCGAATATATCAGAGTGTTACAGTGAGGGGAGTGGGGTATATCAGAATGTCACAGTGAGGTGTGTAGGATAAATCAGAGTGTTACAGTGAGGGGTGTGGGATATATCTGAGTGTTACAGTGAGGTGTGTTGTGTATATCAGAGTGTTACAGTGAGGGGTGTGTGATATATCCGAGTGTTACAGTGAGGGGTGTGGGGTATATCAGAGTGTTATATTGAGGGGTGTGGGTTATATCAGAGTGTTATATTGAGTGGTGTCAGATACATCACAGTTTTACTTTGTGGGTAGTGTGATATATCAGAGTGTTACAGTGAGGGGTGTGGGGTATATCAGAATGTTACAGTAAAGGGTGTGTGATATATCAGAGTGTTACCGTGTGGAGTGTGGGATATATCAAAGTGTAACAGTGAGGGGTGTGGATTATATCAGAGTTTTAAAGTGAAAGGTGTGTGATATGTCAGAGTGTAACAGTGAGGGTTGTGGGATATGTCAGACTGTTAAAGTGAGGGGTGTGGGATATATCTGAGTGTTAAAGTGAGGGGTGTGGGGTATATCAGAGTGTTACAGTGAGGGGTGTGGGATATATCAGAGTGTTACAGTGAGGGGTGTGGGTATATCAGAGTGTTAACTTGAAGGGTGTGTGATATATCAGAGTCTTACTGTGAGTGGTGTGGGATATATCAGAGTGTTATACTGAGGGGTGTGGTATATATCAGTGTGTTACAGTGAGGGATGTGAGATATATCAGAGTGTTACAGTGAGGGTTGTGGGATATATCAGAGTGTTACAGTGAGGGTTGCGGTTTATATCAGAGTGTTACAGTGAGGGTTGTGGGATCTATCAGAGTGTTACAGTGAGGGTTGCGGTTTATATCAGAGTGTTACAGTGAGGGTTGTTGGATATATCAGAGTGTTACAGTGAGGGTTGTGTGATGTCTCAGAGTGAGTGTTGTGGGATATATCAGAGTGTTACAGTGAGGGTTGTGGGTTATATCAGTGTGTTATAGTGAGGGATGTGGGATATATCAGAGTGTTACAGTGAGGGGTGTGAGATATATCAGTGTTACAGTGAGGGGTGTGAGATATATCAGAGTGTTAAAGTGAGGGGTGTGGGGTATATCAGAGTGTTCCTGTGAGTGGTGTGGGATATATCAGAGTGTTATACTGAGAGGTGTGGTATATATCAGTGTGTTACAGTGAGGGATGTGAGATATATCAGAGTGTTACAGTGAGGGGTGTGATATATCACTGTGTTACAGTGAGGGTTGTGGGATATATCAGAGTGTTACAGTGAGGGTTGCGGTTCATATCAGAGTGTTACAGTGAGGGCTGTGGGATATATCAGAGTGTTAAAGTGTGGGGCGTGGGGTATATCAGAGTGTTACAGTGAGGGGTGTGGGATATTTCACTGTGTTACAGTGAGGGTTGTGGGATATATCAGAGTGTTACAGTGAGGGTTGCGGTTTATATCAGAGTGTTACAGTGAGGGTTGTGGGATATATCAGAGTGTTAAAGTGAGGGGTGTGGGATGTATCAGAGTGTTACAGTGAGGGTTGTGTGATATCTCAGAGTGAGTGTTGTGGGATATATCAGAGTGTTACAGTGAGGGGTGTGGGTTATATAAGAGTGTTACAGTGAGGGCTGTGGGATATATCAGAGTGAGGGTTGTGGGATATATCAGAGTGTTATAGTGAGGTGCGTGGGATATAGCAGAGTGTTTCAGTGAACGGTGTGGGTTATATCAGAGTGTTAAAACGAGCGGTGTGGGATATATCACAGTGTTATGGTGAGGGTTGTGCGATATATCAGTGTGTTATACTGAGGGGTGCATGATATATCAGAGTGTTACAGTGAGTGGTGTGGGTTATATCAGAGTGTTAAAGTGAGGGTTGTGGGATATATCAGAGTGTTACAGTGAGCGTTGTGGGATATATCAGAGTGTTACAGTGAAGGGTGTAGGTTATATCAGAGTGTTACAGTGAGGGTTGCGGGATATATCAGAGTGTTATATTGAGGGGTGCAGGATATATCAGGGTGTTACAGTGAGGTGTGTGGGTTATATCAGAGTGTTACATTGATGGTTGTGGGATATAACAGAGTTTTACAGTGAGGGGTGTGGGGTGTATCAGAGTGTTACAGTGAGGGGTGTGTGATATATCAGAGTGTTACAGCAAGGGATGTGTGATACGTCACAGTGTTACAGTTTGGGGTGTGTGATATATCAGAGTGTTACAGTGGACGGTGTGTGATATATCAGTGTGTTACAGTGAGCGCTGTGGGTTAAATCAGAGTGGTACAGTGAGGGGTGTGAGATATATCATAGTGTTACAGTGAGGGGTGTGGTTTACATCAGAGTGTTACAGTGAGGGGTGTGAGATATATCAGAGTGTTACATAGTGGGGTGTGGGTTATATCAGTGTTACAGTGAGGGGTGTGTGATATATCATAGTGTTACAGTGAGGGGTGTGGTTTACATCATAGTGTTACAGTGAGGGGTGTGAGATATATCAGAGTGTTACAGAGAGGGGTGTGGGATATATCAGAGTGTTACAGTGAGGCGTGTGGGATATATCAGAGTGTTACAACGAGGGGTGTCGGATATATCACTATTATAGTGAAGGTTGTGGGATATATCAGAGTGTTACAGTGAGGGTTGTGGGTTATATCAGAGTGTTACAGTGAGGGGTGTGGGATATATCAGAGTGTTACAGTGAGGGGTGTGGGATATATCACAGTGTTATAGTGAAGGTTGTGGGATATATCAGAGTGTTACAGTGAGGGTTGTGAGTTATATCAGATTGTTACAGTGAGGTGTGTGGGATATATCAGAGTGTAACATTGAGGGGTGTGGGATATATCAGAGTGTTACAGTGAGGGGTGTGGGATATATCAGAGTGAGGGGTGTGGGATATATCAGAGTGAGGGGTGTGTGATACGTCGGAGTGTTACAGTGAGGGTTGTGGAATATATCAGACTGTTACAGTGAGGGGTGTGGGATATATCAGACTGTTGCAGTGAGGGGTGTGGGTTATCTCAGACTGTGACAGTGAGGGGTGTGGGATATATCAGAGTGAGGGTTGTGGGATATATCAGAGTGTTATAGTGAGGTGTGTGGGATATATCAGAGTGTTACAGTGAGGGGTGTGGGTTATATCAGAGAGTTACAACGAGCGGTGTGGGATATATCACAGTGTTATGGTGAGGGTTATGCGATATATCAGAGTGTTACAGTAAGGGTCGTGCGTTATATCAGAGTGTTACAGTGAGCGTTGTGGGATATATCACAGTGTTACAGTTAGGTGTGTGGGATATATCAGAGTGTTACAGTGAGGGGTGTGGATTATATCAGAGTGTTACAGTGAGTGTTGTGGGATATATCAGAGTGTTCTACTGTGGGTTGTGTGATATATCAGAGTGTTACAGTGAAGGGTGTGTGATATATCAGAGTGTTACAGTGAGGGGTGTGGGGTGTATCAGAGTGTTACAGTGAGAGGTTTGGGTTATATCAGGGTGTTACAGAGAGGGGTGTGAGATATATCAGGGTGTTACAGAGAGGGGTGTGGGATATATTAGAATGTTACAGTGAGTGGTGTGGGTTATATCAGAGTGTTACAGTGACGGGTGTGTGATATATCAGAGTGTTACAGTGAGAGGTTTGGGTTATATCAGGGTGTTACAGAGAGGGGTGTGAGATATATCAGGGTGTTACAGAGATGGGTGTGGGATATATCAGAGTGTTACAGTGAGGGGTGTGGGATATATCAGAATGTTACAGTGAGGCGTGTGGGATATATCAGAGTGTTAAAACGAGGGGTGTCGGATATATCACAGTGTTATAGTGGAGGTTGTGGGATATATCAGAGTGTTACAGTGAGGGGTGTGGGATATATCAGAGTGTTACAGTGAGGGGTGTGGGATATATCAGAGTGTTACAGTGAGGGGTGTGGGTTATATGAGTGTGTTATAGTGAGGTGTGTGAGATATATCAGAGTGTTACATTGGGGGTTGTGGGATATATCAGTGTGTTACAGTGAGGGGTGTGTGGGAGAAATCAGAGTGTTACAGTGAGGGTTGTGGGATATATCAGAGTGTTACAGTGAGGGTTGTGGGTTATATCAGAGTGTTACAGTGAGGGCTGTGGGATATATCAGAGAGTTACAGTGAGGGGCGTACGTTATATCAGAGTGTTACAGTGAGGGGTGTGCAATATGTCAGAGTGTTACAGTGAGCGTTGTGGGATATATCAGAGTGTTACAGTGAAGGGTGTAGGTTATATCAGAGTGTTACAGTGAGGTGTGTGGGATATATCAGAGTGTTACAGTGAGGGGTGTGGGTTATATTAGAGTGTTACAGTGAGGGTTGTGGGATATATCAGAGTGTTATATTGAGGGGTGCGGTATATATCAGAGTGTTGCAGTGAGGGGTGTGGGTTGTATCAGAGTTTTACAGTGAGGTGTGTGTGATATATCAGAGTGACAGCAAGGGGTGTGAGATACGTCACAGTGATACAGTTTGGGTTGTGTGATATATCAGAGTGTTACAGTGAAGGGTGTGTGATATATCAGTGTGTTACAGTGAGCGCTGTGGGTTAAATCAGAGTGGTACAGTGAGGGGTGTGAGATATATCAGAGTGTTACAGTGAGGGGTGTGGGATATATCAGAATGTTACAGTGAGGCGTGTGGGATATATCAGAGTGTTAAAACGAGGGGTGTCGGATATATCACAGTGTTATAGTGGAGGTTGTGGGATATATCAGAGTGTTACAGTGAGGGGTGTGGGATATATCAGAGTGTTACAGTGAGGGGTGTGGGATATATCAGAGTGTTACAGTGAGGGGTGTGGGTTATATGAGTGTGTTATAGTGAGGTGTGTGAGATATATCAGAGTGTTACATTGGGGGTTGTGGGATATATCAGTGTGTTACAGTGAGGGGTGTGTGGGAGAAATCAGAGTGTTACAGTGAGGGTTGTGGGATATATCAGAGTGTTACAGTGAGGGTTGTGGGTTATATCAGAGTGTTACAGTGAGGGCTGTGGGATATATCAGAGAGTTACAGTGAGGGGCGTACGTTATATCAGAGTGTTACAGTGAGGGGTGTGCAATATGTCAGAGTGTTACAGTGAGCGTTGTGGGATATATCAGAGTGTTACAGTGAAGGGTGTAGGTTATATCAGAGTGTTACAGTGAGGTGTGTGGGATATATCAGAGTGTTACAGTGAGGGGTGTGGGTTATATTAGAGTGTTACAGTGAGGGTTGTGGGATATATCAGAGTGTTATATTGAGGGGTGCGGTATATATCAGAGTGTTGCAGTGAGGGGTGTGGGTTGTATCAGAGTTTTACAGTGAGGTGTGTGTGATATATCAGAGTGACAGCAAGGGGTGTGAGATACGTCACAGTGATACAGTTTGGGTTGTGTGATATATCAGAGTGTTACAGTGAAGGGTGTGTGATATATCAGTGTGTTACAGTGAGCGCTGTGGGTTAAATCAGAGTGGTACAGTGAGGGGTGTGAGATATATCAGAGTGTTACAGTGAGGGGTGTGGGTTATTTCAGAGTATTACAGTGAGGGGTGTGTGATATATTCGAGTGTTACAGTGAGGGGTGTGGGATATATTAGTGTGTTAGAGTGAGGGGTATGGGATATTTCAGAGTGTTACAGTGAGGGGTGTGGGATATATCAGTGTGTTACAGTGAGGGGTCTGAGATATATCAGAGTGTTACAGTGAGAGGTGTAGGGTATATCAGAATTTTACAGTGATGTGTGTGGGATACATCAGCGTGTTACAGTGAGGGTTGTGGGGTATATAAGCATGTTACAGTGTTGTTCGTCAAATATATCAGAGTGTTACAGTGAGGGGAGTGGGGTATATCAGAATGTCACAGTGAGGTGTGTGGGATAAATCAGAGTGTTACAGTGAGGGGTGTGGGATATATCTGAGTGTTACAGTGAGGTGTGTTGTGTATATCAGAGTGTTACAGTGAGGGGTGTGTGATCTATCCGAGTGTTACAGTGAGGGGTGTGGGGTATATCAGAGTGTTATATTGAGGGGTGTGGGTTATATCAGAGTGTTATATTGAGTGGTGTCAGATACATCACAGTTTTACTTTGTGGGTAGTGTGATATATCAGAGTGTTACAGTGAGGGGTGTGGGGTATATCAGAATGTTACAGTAAAGGGTGTGTGATATATCAGAGTGTTACCGTGTGGAGTGTGGGATATATCAAAGTGTAACAGTGAGGGGTGTGGATTATATCAGAGTTTTAAAGTGAAAGGTGTGTGATATGTCAGAGTGTAACAGTGAGGGTTGTGGGATATGTCAGACTGTTAAAGTGAGGGGTGTGGGATATATCTGAGTGTTAAAGTGAGGGGTGTGGGGTATATCAGAGTGTTACAGTGAGGGGTGTGGGATATATCAGAGTGTTACAGTGAGGGGTGTGGGTATATCAGAGTGTTAACTTGAAGGGTGTGTGATATATCAGAGTCTTACTGTGAGTGGTGTGGGATATATCAGAGTGTTATACTGAGGGGTGTGGTATATATCAGTGTGTTACAGTGAGGGATGTGAGATATATCAGAGTGTTACAGTGAGGGTTGTGGGATATATCAGAGTGTTACAGTCAGGGTTGCGGTTTATATCAGAGTGTTACAGTGAGGGTTGTGGGATATATCAGAGTCTTAAAGTGTGGGGCGTGGGGTATATCAGAGTGTTACAGTGAGAGGTGTGGGATAATCACTGTGTTACAGTGAGGGTTGTGGGATCTATCAGAGTGTTACAGTGAGGGTTGCGGTTTATATCAGAGTGTTACAGTGAGGGTTGTGGGATATATCAGAGTGTTACAGTGAGGGTTGTGGGTTATATCAGTGTGTTATAGTGAGGGATGTGGGATATATCAGAGTGTTACAGTGAGGGGTGTGAGATATATCAGTGTTACAGTGAGGGGTGTGAGATATATCAGAGTGTTAAAGTGAGGGGTGTGGGGTATATCAGAGTGTTCCTGTGAGTGGTGTGGGATATATCAGAGTGTTATACTGAGAGGTGTGGTATATATCAGTGTGTTACAGTGAGGGATGTGAGATATATCAGAGTGTTACAGTGAGGGGTGTGATATATCACTGTGTTACAGTGAGGGTTGTGGGATATATCAGAGTGTTACAGTGAGGGTTGCGGTTCATATCAGAGTGTTACAGTGAGGGCTGTGGGATATATCAGAGTGTTAAAGTGTGGGGCGTGGGGTATATCAGAGTGTTACAGTGAGGGGTGTGGGATATATCACTGTGTTACAGTGAGGGTTGTGGGATATATCAGAGTGTTACAGTGAGGGTTGCGGTTTATATCAGAGTGTTACAGTGAGGGTTGTGGGATATATCAGAGTGTTAAAGTGAGGGGTGTGGGATGTATCAGAGTGTTACAGTGAGGGTTGTGTGATATCTCAGAGTGAGTGTTGTGGGATATATCAGAGTGTTACAGTGAGGGGTGTGGGTTATATAAGAGTGTTACAGTGAGGGCTGTGGGATATATCAGAGTGAGGGTTGTGGGATATATCAGAGTGTTATAGTGAGGTGCGTGGGATATAGCAGAGTGTTTCAGTGAACGGTGTGGGTTATATCAGAGTGTTAAAACGAGCGGTGTGGGATATATCACAGTGTTATGGTGAGGGTTGTGCGATATATCAGTGTGTTATACTGAGGGGTGCATGATATATCAGAGTGTTACAGTGAGTGGTGTGGGTTATATCAGAGTGTTACAGTGAGGGTTGTGGGATATATCAGAGTGTTACAGTGAGCGTTGTGGGATATATCAGAGTGTTACAGTGAAGGGTGTAGGTTATATCAGAGTGTTACAGTGAGGTGTGTGGGATATATCAGAGTGTTACAGTGAGGGGTGTGGGTTATATTAGAGTGTTACAGTGAGGGTTGTGGGATATATCAGAGTGTTATATTGAGGGGTGCGGTATATATCAGGGTGTTACAGTGAGTGGTGTGGGTTATATCAGAGTGTGACATTGAGGGCTGTGGGATATATCAGAGTGTTGCAGTGAGGGGTGTGGGTTGTATCACAGTTTTACAGTGAGGGGTGTGTGATATATCAGAGTGTGACAGCAAGGGGTGTGAGATACGTCACAGTGATACAGTTTGGGTTGTGTGATATATCAGAGTGTTACAGTGAAGGGTGTGTGATATATCAGTGTGTTACAGTGAGCGCTGTGGGTTAAATCAGAGTGGTACAGTGAGGGGTGTGAGATATATCAGAGTGTTACAGTGAGGGGTGTGGGTTATTTCAGAGTATTACAGTGAGGGGTGTGTGATATATTCGAGTGT
Organism: Isurus oxyrinchus; assembly: GCA_026770705.1. Taxonomy (NCBI): domain Eukaryota; kingdom Metazoa; phylum Chordata; class Chondrichthyes; order Lamniformes; family Lamnidae; genus Isurus; species Isurus oxyrinchus. The sequence goes on from JANJGN010000685.1 coordinate 79,176, forward strand.
TACAGTGAGGGGTGTGGGATATATTAGTGTGTTAGAGTGAGGGGTATGGGATATTTCAGAGTGTTACAGTGAGGGGTGTGGGATATATCAGTGTGTTACAGTGAGGGGTGTGAGATATATCAGAGTGTTATAGTGGGAGGTGTAGGGTATATCAGAATTTTACAGTGATGTGTGGGATACATCAGCGTGTTACAGTGAGGGTTGTGGGGTATATAAGCATGTTACAGTGTTGTTCGTCGAATATATCAGAGTGTTACAGTGAGGGGAGTGGGGTATATCAGAATGTTACAGTGAGGTGTGTGGGATAAATCAGAGTGTTACAGTGAGGGGTGTGGGATATATCTGAGTGTTACAGTGAGGTGTGTTGTGTATATCAGAGTGTTACAGTAAGGGGTGTGTGATATATCCGAGTGTTACAGTGAGGGGTGTGGGGTATATCAGAGTGTTATATTGAGGGGTGTGGGTTATATCAGAGTGTTATATTGAGGGGTGTGAGATACATCACAGTTTTACTTTGTGGGTAGTGTGATATATCAGAGTGTTACAGTGAGGGGTGTGGGGTATATCAGAGTGTTACAGTAAAGGGTGTGTGATATTTCAGAGTGTTACCGTGTGGAGTGTGGGATATATCAAAGTGTAACAGTGAGGGGTGTGGATTATATCAGAGTTTTAAAGTGAAAGGTGTGTGATATGTCAGAGTGTAACAGTGAGGGGTGTGGGATATGTCAGACTGTTAAAGTGAGGGGTGTGGGATATATCAGAGTGTTAAAGTGAGAGGTGTGGGGTATATCAGAGTGTTACAGTGAGGGGTGTGGGATATCTCAGAGTGTTACAGTGAGGGGTGTGGGTATATCAGAGTGTTAACTTGAAGGGTGTGTGATATATCAGAATCTTACTGTGAGTGGTGTGGGATATATCAGAGTGTTATACTGAGGGGAGTGGTATATATCAGTGTGTTACAGTGAGGGATGTGAGATATATCAGAGTGTTACAGTGAGGGTTGTGGGATATATCAGAGTGTTACAGTGAGGGTTGCGGTTTATATCAGAGTGTTACAGTGAGGGTTGTGGGTTATATCAGAGTCTTAAAGTGTGGGGCGTGGGGTATATCAGAGTGTTACAGTGAGAGGTGTGGGATATATCACTGTGTTACAGTGAGGGTTGTGGGATATATCAGAGTGTTACAGTGAGGGTTGCGGTTTATATCAGAGTGTTACAGTGAGGGTTGTGGGATATATCAGAGTGTTACAGTGAGGGTTGTGTGATGTCTCAGAGTGAGTGTTGTGGGATATATCAGAATGTTACAGTGAGGGTTGTGGGTTATATCAGTGTGTTATAGTGAGGGATGTGGGATACATCAGAGTGTTACAGTGAGGGGTGTGAGATATATCAGAGTGTTATAGTGGGAGGTGTAGGGTATATCAGAGTGTTCCTGTGAGTGGTGTGGGATATATCAGAGTGTTATACTGAGAGGTGTGGTATATATCAGTGTGTTACAGTGAGGGATGTGGGATATATCAGAGTGTTACAGTGAGGGTTGTGTGATGTCTCAGAGTGAGTGTTGTGGGATATATCAGAATGTTACAGTGAGGGTTGTGGGTTATATCAGTGTGTTATAGTGAGGGGTGTGAGATATATCAGTGTTACAGTGAGGGGTGTGAGATTTATCAGAGTGTTAATGTGAGGGGTGTGGGGTATATCAGAGTGTTCCTGTGAGTGGTGTGGGATATATCAGAGTGTTATACTGAGAGGTGTGGTATATATCAGTGTGTTACAGTGAGGGATGTGGGATATATCAGAGTGTTACAGTGAGGGTTGCGGTTCATATCAGAGTGTTACAGTGAGGGTTGTGGGATATATCACTGTGTTACAGTGAGGGTTGTGGGATATATCAGAGTGTTACAGTGAGGGTTGCGGTTTATATCAGAGTGTTACAGTGAGGGTTGTGGGATATATCAGAGTGTTACAGTGAGGGTTGTGTGATGTCTCAGAGTGAGTGTTGTGGGATATATCAGAGTGTTACAGTGAGGGTTGTGGGTTATATCAGTGTGTTAAAGTGTGGGGCGTGGGGTATATCAGAGTGTTACAGTGAGGGGTGTGGGATATATCAGAGTGTAACATTGAGGGGTCTGGGATATATCAGAGTGTTACAGTGAGGGGTGTGGGATATATCACAGTGAGGGGTGTGGGATATATCAGAGTGAGGTGTGTGGGATATATCAGAGTGTTTCAGTGACGGGTGTGGGTTATATCAGAGTGTTAAAACAAGCGATGTGGGATATATCACAGTGTTATGGTGAGGATTGTGCGATATATCAGAGTGTTATACTGAGGGGTGCATGATATATCAGAGTGTTACAGTAAGTGGTATGCGTTATATCTGAGTGTTACAGTGAGTGTTGTGGGATATATCAGAGTGTTACAGTGAGCCTTGTGGGATATATCAGAGTGTTACAGTAAGGGGTGTAAGTTATATCAGAATGTTACAGTGAGGTGTGTGGGATATATCTGAGTGTTACAGTGAGGGGTGTGGGTTATATTAGATGTTAAAGTGAGGGTTGTGGGATATATCAGAGTGTTATATTGAGGGGTGCAGGATATATCAGGGTGTTACAGTGAGGTGTGTGGGTTATATCAGAGTGTTACATTGATGGTTGTGGGATATAACAGAGTTTTACAGTGAGGGGTGTGGGGTGTATCAGAGTGTTACAGTGAGGGGTGTGTGATATATCAGAGTGTTACAGCGAGGGATGTGTGATACGTCACAGTGTTACAGTTTGGGGTGTGTGATATATCAGAGTGTTACAGTGGACGGTGTGTGATATATCAGTGTGTTACAGTGAGCGCTGTGGGTTAAATCAGAGTGGTACAGTGAGGGGTGTGAGATATATCATAGTGTTACAGTGATGGGTGTGGTTTACATCAGAGTGTTACAGTGAGGGGTGTGAGATATATCAGAGTGTTACATAGTGGGGTGTGGGTTATATCAGTGTTACAGTGAGGGGTGTGTGATATATCATAGTGTTACAGTGAGGGGTGTGGTTTACATCAGAGTGTTACAGTGAGGGGTGTGAGATATATCAGAGTGTTACAGAGAGGGGTGTGGGATATATCAGAGTGTTACAGTGAGGCGTGTGGGATATATCAGAGTGTTACAACGAGGGGTGTCGGATATATCACAATTATAGTGAAGGTTGTGGGATATATCAGAGTGTTACAGTGAGGGTTGTGGGTTATATCAGAGTGTTACAGTGAGGGGTGTGGGATATATCAGAGTGTTACAGTGAGGGGTGTGGGATATATCACAGTGTTATAGTGAAGGTTGTGGGATATATCAGAGTGTTACAGTGAGGGTTGTGAGTTATATCAGATTGTTACAGTGAGGTGTGTGGGATATATCAGAGTGTAACATTGAGGGGTGTGGGATATATCAGAGTGTTACAGTGAGGGGTGTGGGATATATCAGAGTGAGGGGTGTGGGATATATCAGAGTGAGGGGTGTGTGATACGTCGGAGTGTTACAGTGAGGGTTGTGGAATATATCAGACTGTTACAGTGAGGGGTGTGGGATATATCAGACTGTTGCAGTGAGGGGTGTGGGTTATCTCAGACTGTGACAGTGAGGGGTGTGGAATATATCAGAGTGAGGGTTGTGGGATATATCAGAGTGTTATAGTGAGGTGTGTGGGATATATCAGAGTGTTACAGTGAGGGGTGTGGGTTATATCAGAGAGTTACAACGAGCGGTGTGGGATATATCACAGTGTTATGGTGAGGGTTATGCGATATATCAGAGTGTTACAGTAAGGGTTGTGCGTTATATCAGAGTGTTACAGTGAGCGTTGTGGGATATATCACAGTGTTACAGTTAGGTGTGTGGGATATATCAGAGTGTTACAGTGAGGGGTGTGGGATATATCAGAGTGTTACAGTGAGGGGTGTGGATTATATCAGAGTGTTACAGTGAGGGTTGTGGGATATATCAGAGTGTTCTACTGTGGGTTGTGTGATATATCAGAGTGTTACAGTGAAGGGTGTGTGATATATCAGAGTGTTACAGTGAGGGGTGTGGGGTGTATCAGAGTGTTACAGTGAGAGGTTTGGGTTATATCAGGGTGTTACAGAGAGGGGTGTGAGATATATCAGGGTGTTACAGAGAGGGGTGTGGGATATATTAGAATGTTACAGTGAGTGGTGTGGGTTATATCAGAGTGTTACAGTGACGGGTGTGTGATATATCAGAGTGTTACAGTGAGAGGTTTGGGTTATATCAGGGTGTTACAGAGAGGGGTGTGAGATATATCAGGGTGTTACAGAGATGGGTGTGGGATATATCAGAGTGTTACAGTGAGGGTGTAGGATATATCAGAGTGTTACAGTGAGGGGTGTGGGATATATCAGAATGTTACAGTGAGGCGTGTGGGATATATCAGAGTGTTAAAACGAGGGGTGTCGGATATATCACAGTGTTATAGTGGAGGTTGTGGGATATATCAGAGTGTTACAGTGAGGGGTGTGGGATATATCAGAGTGTTACAGTGAGGGGTGTGGGATATATCAGAGTGTTACAGTGAGGGGTGTGGGTTATAAGAGTGTGTTATAGTGAGGTGTGTGAGATATATCAGAGTGTTACATTGGGGGTTGTGGGATATATCAGTGTGTTACAGTGAGGGGTGTGTGGGAGAAATCAGAGTGTTACAGTGAGGGTTGTGGGATATATCAGAGTGTTACAGTGAGGGTTGTGGGTTATATCAGAGTGTTACAGTGAGGGGTGTGGGATATATCAGAGTGTTACAGTGAGGGCTGTGGGATATATCAGAGAGTTACAGTGAGGGGCGTACGTTATATCAGAGTGTTACAGTGAGGGGTGTGCAATATGTCAGAGTGTTACAGTGAGGGGTGTGGGATGTATCAGAGTGTAACATTGAGGGGTGTGGGATAAATCAGACTGTTACAGTGAGAGGGGGGGGGTTATATCACAGTGAGATGTGTGGGATTTATCAGGGTGAGGGGTGTGGGATACATCGGTGCGTTACAGTGAGGGTTGTGGGGTATATCAGAGTGTTACAGTGAAGTTGTCGGTTATATCAGAGTGTTCCAGTGAGGGTTGTGGGATATATCAGAGTGTTGCAGTGAGGGTTGTGGGATATATCAGAGTGTTACAGTGAGGGGTGTGAGTTATATAAGAGTGTTACAGTGAGGGCTGTGGGATATATCAGAGTGAGGGTTGTGGGATATATCAGAGTGTTATAGTGAGGTGCGTGGGATATAGCAGAGTGTTTCAGTGAACGGTGTGGGTTATATCAGAGTGTTAAAACGAGCGGTGTGGGATATATCACAGTGTTATGGTGAGTGTTGTGCGATATATCAGTGTGTTATACTGAGGGGTGCATGATATATCAGAGTGTTACAGTGAGTGGTGTGGGTTATATCAGAGTGTTACAGTGAGGGTTGTGGGATATATCAGAGTGTTACAGTGAGCGTTGTGGGATATATCAGAGTGTTACAGTGAAGGGTGTAGGTTATTTCAGAGTGTTACAGTGAGGTGTGTGGGATATATCAGAGTGTTACAGTGAGGGGTGTGGGTTATATTAGAGTGTTACAGTGAGGGTTGTGGGATATATCAGAGTGTTATATTGAGGGGTGCGGGATATATCAGGGTGTTACAGTGAGTGGTGTGGGATATATCAGAGTGTTACATTGAGGGCTGTGGGATATATCAGAGTGTTGCAGTGAGGGTTGTGGGTTGTATCAGAGTTTTACAGTGAGGGGTGTGTGATATATCAGAGTGTGACAGCGAGGTGTGTGAGATACGTCACAGTGATACAGTTTGGGTTGTGTGATATATCAGAGTGTTACAGTGAAGGGTGTGTGATATATCAGTGTGTTACAGTGAGCGCTGTGGGTTAAATCAGAGTGTTACAGTGAGGGGTGTGGGATATATCAGAGTGTTACAGTGAGGGGTGTGGGATATATCACAGTGTTATAGTGAAGGTTGTGGGATATATCAGAGTGTTACAGTGAGGGTTGTGAGTTATATCAGATTGTTACAGTGAGGTGTGTGGGATATATCAGAGTGTAACATTGAGGGGTGTGGGATATATCAGAGTGTTACAGTGAGGGGTGTGGGATATATCAGAGTGAGGGGTGTGGGATATATCAGAGTGAGGGTTGTGGGATATATCAGAGTGTTATAGTGAGGTGTGTGGGATATATCAGAGTGTTACAGTGAGGGGTGTGGGTTATATCAGAGAGTTACAACGAGCGGTGTGGGATATATCACAGTGTTATGGTGAGGGTTATGCGATATATCAGAGTGTTACAGTAAGGGTCGTGCGTTATATCAGAGTGTTACAGTGAGCGTTGTGGGATATATCACAGTGTTACAGTTAGGTGTGTGGGATATATCAGAGTGTTACAGTGAGGGGTGTGGGATATATCAGAGTGTTACAGTGAGGGGTGTGGATTATATCAGAGTGTTACAGTGAGGGTTGTGGGATATATCAGAGTGTTCTACTGTGGGTTGTGTGATATATCAGAGTGTTACAGTGAAGGGTGTGTGATATATCAGAGTGTTACAGTGAGGGGTGTGGGGTGTATCAGAGTGTTACAGTGAGAGGTTTGGGTTATATCAGGGTGTTACAGAGAGGGGTGTGAGATATATCAGGGTGTTACAGAGAGGGGTGTGGGATATATTAGAATGTTACAGTGAGTGGTGTGGGTTATATCAGAGTGTTACAGTGACGGGTGTGTGATATATCAGAGTGTTACAGTGAGAGGTTTGGGTTATATCAGGGTGTTACAGAGAGGGGTGTGAGATATATCAGGGTGTTACAGAGATGGGTGTGGGATATATCAGAGTGTTACAGTGAGGGTGTAGGATATATCAGAGTGTTACAGTGAGGGGTGTGGGATATATCAGAATGTTACAGTGAGGCGTGTGGGATATATCAGAGTGTTAAAACGAGGGGTGTCGGATATATCACAGTGTTATAGTGGAGGTTGTGGGATATATCAGAGTGTTACAGTGAGGGGTGTGGGATATATCAGAGTGTTACAGTGAGGGGTGTGGGATATATCAGAGTGTTACAGTGAGGGGTGTGGGTTATATGAGTGTGTTATAGTGAGGTGTGTGAGATATATCAGAGTGTTACATTGGGGGTTGTGGGATATATCAGTGTGTTACAGTGAGGGGTGTGTGGGAGAAATCAGAGTGTTACAGTGAGGGTTGTGGGATATATCAGAGTGTTACAGTGAGGGTTGTGGGTTATATCAGAGTGTTACAGTGAGGGCTGTGGGATATATCAGAGAGTTACAGTGAGGGGCGTACGTTATATCAGAGTGTTACAGTGAGGGGTGTGCAATATGTCAGAGTGTTACAGTGAGCGTTGTGGGATATATCAGAGTGTTACAGTGAAGGGTGTAGGTTATATCAGAGTGTTACAGTGAGGTGTGTGGGATATATCAGAGTGTTACAGTGAGGGGTGTGGGTTATATTAGAGTGTTACAGTGAGGGTTGTGGGATATATCAAAGTGTTATATTGAGGGGTGCGGTATATATCAGAGTGTTGCAGTGAGGGGTGTGGGTTGTATCAGAGTTTTACAGTGAGGTGTGTGTGATATATCAGAGTGACAGCAAGGGGTGTGAGATACGTCACAGTGATACAGTTTGGGTTGTGTGATATATCAGAGTGTTACAGTGAAGGGTGTGTGATATATCAGTGTGTTACAGTGAGCGCTGTGGGTTAAATCAGAGTGGTACAGTGAGGGGTGTGAGATATATCAGAGTGTTACAGTGAGGGGTGTGGGTTATTTCAGAGTATTACAGTGAGGGGTGTGTGATATATTAGTGTGTTAGAGTGAGGGGTATGGGATATTTCAGAGTGTTACAGTGAGGGGTGTGGGATATATCAGTGTGTTACAGTGAGGGGTCTGAGATATATCAGAGTGTTACAGTGAGAGGTGTAGGGTATATCAGAATTTTACAGTGATGTGTGTGGGATACATCAGCGTGTTACAGTGAGGGTTGTGGGGTATATAAGCATGTTACAGTGTTGTTCGTCAAATATATCAGAGTGTTACAGTGAGGGGAGTGGGGTATATCAGAATGTCACAGTGAGGTGTGTGGGATAAATCAGAGTGTTACAGTGAGGGGTGTGTGATCTATCCGAGTGTTACAGTGAGGGGTGTGGGGTATATCAGAGTGTTATATTGAGGGGTGTGGGTTATATCAGAGTGTTATATTGAGTGGTGTCAGATACATCACAGTTTTACTTTGTGGGTAGTGTGATATATCAGAGTGTTACAGTGAGGGGTGTGGGGTATATCAGAATGTTACAGTAAAGGGTGTGTGATATATCAGAGTGTTACCGTGTGGAGTGTGGGATATATCAAAGTGTAACAGTGAGGGGTGTGGATTATATCAGAGTTTTAAAGTGAAAGGTGTGTGATATGTCAGAGTGTAACAGTGAGGGTTGTGGGATATGTCAGACTGTTAAAGTGAGGGGTGTGGGATATATCTGAGTGTTAAAGTGAGGGGTGTGGGGTATATCAGAGTGTTACAGTGAGGGGTGTGGGATATATCAGAGTGTTACAGTGAGGGGTGTGGGTATATCAGAGTGTTAACTTGAAGGGTGTGTGATATATCAGAGTCTTACTGTGAGTGGTGTGGGATATATCAGAGTGTTATACTGAGGGGTGTGGTATATATCAGTGTGTTACAGTGAGGGATGTGAGATATATCAGAGTGTTACAGTGAGGGTTGCGGTTTATATCAGAGTGTTACAGTCAGGGTTGCGGTTTATATCAGAGTGTTACAGTGAGGGTTGTGGGATATATCAGAGTCTTAAAGTGTGGGGCGTGGGGTATATCAGAGTGTTACAGTGAGAGGTGTGGGATAATCACTGTGTTACAGTGAGGGTTGTGGGATCTATCAGAGTGTTACAGTGAGGGTTGCGGTTTATATCAGAGTGTTACAGTGAGGGTTGTGGGATATATCAGAGTGTTACAGTGAGGGTTGTGTGATGTCTCAGAGTGAGTGTTGTGGGATATATCAGAGTGTTACAGTGAGGGTTGTGGGTTATATCAGTGTGTTAAAGTGTGGGGCGTGGGGTATATCAGAGTGTTACAGTGAGGGGTGTGGGATATATCAGAGTGTAACATTGAGGGGTCTGGGATATATCAGAGTGTTACAGTGAGGGGTGTGGGATATATCACAGTGAGGGGTGTGGGATATATCAGAGTGAGGTGTGTGGGATATATCAGAGTGTTTCAGTGACGGGTGTGGGTTATATCAGAGTGTTAAAACAAGCGATGTGGGATATATCACAGTGTTATGGTGAGGATTGTGCGATATATCAGAGTGTTATACTGAGGGGTGCATGATATATCAGAGTGTTACAGTAAGTGGTATGCGTTATATCTGAGTGTTACAATGAGGGTTGTGGGATATATCAGAGTGTTACAGTGAGCCTTGTGGGATATATCAGAGTGTTACAGTAAGGGGTGTAAGTTATATCAGAATGTTACAGTGAGGTGTGTGGGATATATCTGAGTGTTACAGTGAGGGGTGTGGGTTATATTAGAGTGTTAAAGTGAGGGTTGTGGGATATATCAGAGTGTTATATTGAGGGGTGCAGGATATATCAGGGTGTTACAGTGAGGTGTGTGGGTTATATCAGAGTGTTACATTGATGGTTGTGGGATATAACAGAGTTTTACAGTGAGGGGTGTGGGGTGTATCAGAGTGTTACAGTGAGGGGTGTGTGATATATCAGAGTGTTACAGCGAGGGATGTGTGATACGTCACAGTGTTACAGTTTGGGGTGTGTGATATATCAGAGTGTTACAGTGGACGGTGTGTGATATATCAGTGTGTTACAGTGAGCGCTGTGGGTTAAATCAGAGTGGTACAGTGAGGGGTGTGAGATATATCATAGTGTTACAGTGAGGGGTGTGGTTTACATCAGAGTGTTACAGTGAGGGGTGTGAGATATATCAGAGTGTTACATAGTGGGGTGTGGGTTATATCAGTGTTACAGTGAGGGGTGTGTGATATATCATAGTGTTACAGTGAGGGGTGTGGTTTACATCAGAGTGTTACAGTGAGGGGTGTGAGATATATCAGAGTGTTACAGTGAGGGGTGTGGGATATATCAGAGTGTTACAGTGAGGGGTGTGGATTATATCAGAGTGTTACAGTGAGGGTTGTGGGATATATCAGAGTGTTCTACTGTGGGTTGTGTGATATATCAGAGTGTTACAGTGAAGGGTGTGTGATATATCAGAGTGTTACAGTGAGGGGTGTGGGGTGTATCAGAGTGTTACAGTGAGAGGTTTGGGTTATATCAGGGTGTTACAGAGAGGGGTGTGAGATATATCAGGGTGTTACAGAGAGGGGTGTGGGATATATTAGAATGTTACAGTGAGTGGTGTGGGTTATATCAGAGTGTTACAGTGACGGGTGTGTGATATATCAGAGTGTTACAGTGAGAGGTTTGGGTTATATCAGGGTGTTACAGAGAGGGGTGTGAGATATATCAGGGTGTTACAGAGATGGGTGTGGGATATATCAGAGTGTTACAGTGAGGGTGTAGGATATATCAGAGTGTTACAGTGAGGGGTGTGGGATATATCAGAATGTTACAGTGAGGCGTGTGGGATATATCAGAGTGTTAAAACGAGGGGTGTCGGATATATCACAGTGTTATAGTGGAGGTTGTGGGATATATCAGAGTGTTACAGTGAGGGGTGTGGGATATATCAGAGTGTTACAGTGAGGGGTGTGGGATATATCAGAGTGTTACAGTGAGGGGTGTGGGTTATAAGAGTGTGTTATAGTGAGGTGTGTGAGATATATCAGAGTGTTACATTGGGGGTTGTGGGATATATCAGTGTGTGACAGTGAGGGGTGTGTGGGAGAAATCAGAGTGTTACAGTGAGGGTTGTGGGATATATCAGAGTGTTACAGTGAGGGTTGTGGGTTATATCAGAGTGTTACAGTGAGGGGTGTGGGATATATCAGAGTGTTACAGTGAGGGCTGTGGGATATATCAGAGAGTTACAGTGAGGGGCGTACGTTATATCAGAGTGTTACAGTGAGGGGTGTGCAATATGTCAGAGTGTTACAGTGAGGGGTGTGGGATGTATCAGAGTGTAACATTGAGGGGTGTGGGATAAATCAGACTGTTACAGTGAGAGGGGGGGGGTTATATCACAGTGAGATGTGTGGGATTTATCAGGGTGAGGGGTGTGGGATACATCGGTGCGTTACAGTGAGGGTTGTGGGGTATATCAGAGTGTTACAGTGAAGTTGTCGGTTATATCAGAGTGTTCCAGTGAGGGTTGTGGGATATATCAGAGTGTTGCAGTGAGGGTTGTGGGATATATCAGAGTGTTACAGTGAGGGGTGTGAGTTATATAAGAGTGTTACAGTGAGGGCTGTGGGATATATCAGAGTGAGGGTTGTGGGATATATCAGAGTGTTATAGTGAGGTGCGTGGGATATAGCAGAGTGTTTCAGTGAACGGTGTGGGTTATATCAGAGTGTTAAAACGAGCGGTGTGGGATATATCACAGTGTTATGGTGAGTGTTGTGCGATATATCAGTGTGTTATACTGAGGGGTGCATGATATATCAGAGTGTTACAGTGAGTGGTGTGGGTTATATCAGAGTGTTACAGTGAGGGTTGTGGGATATATCAGAGTGTTACAGTGAGCGTTGTGGGATATATCAGAGTGTTACAGTGAAGGGTGTAGGTTATTTCAGAGTGTTACAGTGAGGTGTGTGGGATATATCAGAGTGTTACAGTGAGGGGTGTGGGTTATATTAGAGTGTTACAGTGAGGGTTGTGGGATATATCAGAGTGTTATATTGAGGGGTGCGGGATATATCAGGGTGTTACAGTGAGTGGTGTGGGATATATCAGAGTGTTACATTGAGGGCTGTGGGATATATCAGAGTGTTGCAGTGAGGGTTGTGGGTTGTATCAGAGTTTTACAGTGAGGGGTGTGTGATATATCAGAGTGTGACAGCGAGGTGTGTGAGATACGTCACAGTGATACAGTTTGGGTTGTGTGATATATCAGAGTGTTACAGTGAAGGGTGTGTGATATATCAGTGTGTTACAGTGAGCGCTGTGGGTTAAATCAGAGTGTTACAGTGAGGGGTGTGGGATATATCAGAGTGTTACAGTGAGGGGTGTGGGATATATCACAGTGTTATAGTGAAGGTTGTGGGATATATCAGAGTGTTACAGTGAGGGTTGTGAGTTATATCAGATTGTTACAGTGAGGTGTGTGGGATATATCAGAGTGTAACATTGAGGGGTGTGGGATATATCAGAGTGTTACAGTGAGGGGTGTGGGATATATCAGAGTGAGGGGTGTGGGATATATCAGAGTGAGGGGTGTGTGATACGTCGGAGTGTTACAGTGAGGGTTGTGGAATATATCAGACTGTTACAGTGAGGGGTGTGGGATATATCAGACTGTTGCAGTGAGGGGTGTGGGTTATCTCACACTGTGACAGTGAGGGGTGTGGGATATATCAGAGTGAGGGTTGTGGGATATATCAGAGTGTTATAGTGAGGTGTGTGGGATATATCAGAGTGTTACAGTGAGGGGTGTGGGTTATATCAGAGAGTTACAACGAGCGGTGTGGGATATATCACAGTGTTATGGTGAGGGTTATGCGATATATCAGAGTGTTACAGTAAGGGTCGTGCGTTATATCAGAGTGTTACAGTGAGCGTTGTGGGATATATCACAGTGTTACAGTTAGGTGTGTGGGATATATCAGAGTGTTACAGTGAGGGGTGTGGGATATATCAGAGTGTTACAGTGAGGGGTGTGGATTATATCAGAGTGTTACAGTGAGGGTTGTGGGATATATCAGAGTGTTCTACTGTGGGTTGTGTGATATATCAGAGTGTTACAGTGAAGGGTGTGTGATATATCAGAGTGTTACAGTGAGGGGTGTGGGGTGTATCAGAGTGTTACAGTGAGAGGTTTGGGTTATATCAGGGTGTTACAGAGAGGGGTGTGAGATATATCAGGGTGTTACAGAGAGGGGTGTGGGATATATTAGAATGTTACAGTGAGTGGTGTGGGTTATATCAGAGTGTTACAGTGACGGGTGTGTGATATATCAGAGTGTTACAGTGAGAGGTTTGGGTTATATCAGGGTGTTACAGAGAGGGGTGTGAGATATATCAGGGTGTTACAGAGATGGGTGTGGGATATATCAGAGTGTTACAGTGAGGGTGTAGGATATATCAGAGTGTTACAGTGAGGGGTGTGGGATATATCAGAATGTTACAGTGAGGCGTGTGGGATATATCAGAGTGTTAAAACGAGGGGTGTCGGATATATCACAGTGTTATAGTGGAGGTTGTGGGATATATCAGAGTGTTACAGTGAGGGGTGTGGGATATATCAGAGTGTTACAGTGAGGGGTGTGGGATATATCAGAGTGTTACAGTGAGGGGTGTGGGTTATATGAGTGTGTTATAGTGAGGTGTGTGAGATATATCAGAGTGTTACATTGGGGGTTGTGGGATATATCAGTGTGTTACAGTGAGGGGTGTGTGGGAGAAATCAGAGTGTTACAGTGAGGGTTGTGGGATATATCAGAGTGTTACAGTGAGGGTTGTGGGTTATATCAGAGTGTTACAGTGAGGGCTGTGGGATATATCAGAGAGTTACAGTGAGGGGCGTACGTTATATCAGAGTGTTACAGTGAGGGGTGTGCAATATGTCAGAGTGTTACAGTGAGCGTTGTGGGATATATCAGAGTGTTACAGTGAAGGGTGTAGGTTATATCAGAGTGTTACAGTGAGGTGTGTGGGATATATCAGAGTGTTACAGTGAGGGGTGTGGGTTATATTAGAGTGTTACAGTGAGGGTTGTGGGATATATCAGAGTGTTATATTGAGGGGTGCGGTATATATCAGAGTGTTGCAGTGAGGGGTGTGGGTTGTATCAGAGTTTTACAGTGAGGTGTGTGTGATATATCAGAGTGACAGCAAGGGGTGTGAGATACGTCACAGTGATACAGTTTGGGTTGTGTGATATATCAGAGTGTTACAGTGAAGGGTGTGTGATATATCAGTGTGTTACAGTGAGCGCTGTGGGTTAAATCAGAGTGGTACAGTGAGGGGTGTGAGATATATCAGAGTGTTACAGTGAGGGGTGTGGGTTATTTCAGAGTATTACAGTGAGGGGTGTGTGATATATTAGTGTGTTAGAGTGAGGGGTATGGGATATTTCAGAGTGTTACAGTGAGGGGTGTGGGATATATCAGTGTGTTACAGTGAGGGGTCTGAGATATATCAGAGTGTTACAGTGAGAGGTGTAGGGTATATCAGAATTTTACAGTGATGTGTGTGGGATACATCAGCGTGTTACAGTGAGGGTTGTGGGGTATATAAGCATGTTACAGTGTTGTTCGTCAAATATATCAGAGTGTTACAGTGAGGGGAGTGGGGTATATCAGAATGTCACAGTGAGGTGTGTGGGATAAATCAGAGTGTTACAGTGAGGGGTGTGTGATCTATCCGAGTGTTACAGTGAGGGGTGTGGGGTATATCAGAGTGTTATATTGAGGGGTGTGGGTTATATCAGAGTGTTATATTGAGTGGTGTCAGATACATCACAGTTTTACTTTGTGGGTAGTGTGATATATCAGAGTGTTACAGTGAGGGGTGTGGGGTATATCAGAATGTTACAGTAAAGGGTGTGTGATATATCAGAGTGTTACCGTGTGGAGTGTGGGATATATCAAAGTGTAACAGTGAGGGGTGTGGATTATATCAGAGTTTTAAAGTGAAAGGTGTGTGATATGTCAGAGTGTAACAGTGAGGGTTGTGGGATATGTCAGACTGTTAAAGTGAGGGGTGTGGGATATATCTGAGTGTTAAAGTGAGGGGTGTGGGGTATATCAGAGTGTTACAGTGAGGGGTGTGGGATATATCAGACTGTTACAGTGAGGGGTGTGGGTATATCAGAGTGTTAACTTGAAGGGTGTGTGATATATCAGAGTCTTACTGTGAGTGGTGTGGGATATATCAGAGTGTTATACTGAGGGGTGTGGTATATATCAGTGTGTTACAGTGAGGGATGTGAGATATATCAGAGTGTTACAGTGAGGGTTGTGGGATATATCAGAGTGTTACAGTCAGGGTTGCGGTTTATATCAGAGTGTTACAGTGAGGGTTGTGGGATATATCAGAGTCTTAAAGTGTGGGGCGTGGGGTATATCAGAGTGTTACAGTGAGAGGTGTGGGATAATCACTGTGTTACAGTGAGGGTTGTGGGATCTATCAGAGTGTTACAGTGAAGGGTGTGTGATATATCAGTGTGTTACAGTGAGCGCTGTGGGTTAAATCAGAGTGGTACAGTGAGGGGTGTGAGATATATCAGAGTGTTACAGTGAGGGGTGTGGGTTATTTCAGAGTATTACAGTGAGGGGTGTGTGATATATTAGTGTGTTAGAGTGAGGGGTATGGGATATTTCAGAGTGTTACAGTGAGGGGTGTGGGATATATCAGTGTGTTACAGTGAGGGGTCTGAGATATATCAGAGTGTTACAGTGAGAGGTGTAGGGTATATCAGAATTTTACAGTGATGTGTGTGGGATACATCAGCGTGTTACAGTGAGGGTTGTGGGGTATATAAGCATGTTACAGTGTTGTTCGTCAAATATATCAGAGTGTTACAGTGAGGGGAGTGGGGTATATCAGAATGTCACAGTGAGGTGTGTGGGATAAATCAGAGTGTTACAGTGAGGGGTGTGTGATCTATCCGAGTGTTACAGTGAGGGGTGTGGGGTATATCAGAGTGTTATATTGAGGGGTGTGGGTTATATCAGAGTGTTATATTGAGTGGTGTCAGATACATCACAGTTTTACTTTGTGGGTAGTGTGATATATCAGAGTGTTACAGTGAGGGGTGTGGGGTATATCAGAATGTTACAGTAAAGGGTGTGTGATATATCAGAGTGTTACCGTGTGGAGTGTGGGATATATCAAAGTGTAACAGTGAGGGGTGTGGATTATATCAGAGTTTTAAAGTGAAAGGTGTGTGATATGTCAGAGTGTAACAGTGAGGGTTGTGGGATATGTCAGACTGTTAAAGTGAGGGGTGTGGGATATATCTGAGTGTTAAAGTGAGGGGTGTGGGGTATATCAGAGTGTTACAGTGAGGGGTGTGGGATATATCAGACTGTTACAGTGAGGGGTGTGGGTATATCAGAGTGTTAACTTGAAGGGTGTGTGATATATCAGAGTCTTACTGTGAGTGGTGTGGGATATATCAGAGTGTTATACTGAGGGGTGTGGTATATATCAGTGTGTTACAGTGAGGGATGTGAGATATATCAGAGTGTTACAGTGAGGGTTGTGGGATATATCAGAGTGTTACAGTCAGGGTTGCGGTTTATATCAGAGTGTTACAGTGAGGGTTGTGGGATATATCAGAGTCTTAAAGTGTGGGGCGTGGGGTATATCAGAGTGTTACAGTGAGAGGTGTGGGATAATCACTGTGTTACAGTGAGGGTTGTGGGATCTATCAGAGTGTTACAGTGAGGGTTGCGGTTTATATCAGAGTGTTACAGTGAGGGTTGTGGGATATATCAGAGTGTTACAGTGAGGGTTGTGTGATGTCTCAGAGTGAGTGTTGTGGGATATATCAGAGTGTTACAGTGAGGGTTGTGGGTTATATCAGTGTGTTAAAGTGTGGGGCGTGGGGTATATCAGAGTGTTACAGTGAGGGGTGTGGGATATATCAGAGTGTAACATTGAGGGGTCTGGGATATATCAGAGTGTTACAGTGAGGGGTGTGGGATATATCACAGTGAGGGGTGTGGGATATATCAGAGTGAGGTGTGTGGGATATATCAGAGTGTTTCAGTGACGGGTGTGGGTTATATCAGAGTGTTAAAACAAGCGATGTGGGATATATCACAGTGTTATGGTGAGGATTGTGCGATATATCAGAGTGTTATACTGAGGGGTGCATGATATATCAGAGTGTTACAGTAAGTGGTATGCGTTATATCTGAGTGTTACAGTGAGGGTTGTGGGATATATCAGAGTGTTACAGTGAGCCTTGTGGGATATATCAGAGTGTTACAGTAAGGGGTGTAAGTTATATCAGAATGTTACAGTGAGGTGTGTGGGATATATCTGAGTGTTACAGTGAGGGGTGTGGGTTATATTAGAGTGTTAAAGTGAGGGTTGTGGGATATATCAGAGTGTTATATTGAGGGGTGCAGGATATATCAGGGTGTTACAGTGAGGTGTGTGGGTTATATCAGAGTGTTACATTGATGGTTGTGGGATATAACAGAGTTTTACAGTGAGGGGTGTGGGGTGTATCAGAGTGTTACAGTGAGGGGTGTGTGATATATCAGAGTGTTACAGCGAGGGATGTGTGATACGTCACAGTGTTACAGTTTGGGGTGTGTGATATATCAGAGTGTTACAGTGGACGGTGTGTGATATATCAGTGTGTTACAGTGAGCGCTGTGGGTTAAATCAGAGTGGTACAGTGAGGGGTGTGAGATATATCATAGTGTTACAGTGAGGGGTGTGGTTTACATCAGAGTGTTACAGTGAGGGGTGTGAGATATATCAGAGTGTTACATAGTGGGGTGTGGGTTATATCAGTGTTACAGTGAGGGGTGTGTGATATATCATAGTGTTACAGTGAGGGGTGTGGTTTACATCAGAGTGTTACAGTGAGGGGTGTGAGATATATCAGAGTGTTACAGAGAGGGGTGTGGGATATATCAGAGTGTTACAGTGAGGCGTGTGGGATATATCAGAGTGTTACAACGAGGGGTGTCGGATATATCACTATTATAGTGAAGGTTGTGGGATATATCAGAGTGTTACAGTGAGGGTTGTGGGTTATATCAGAGTGTTACAGTGAGGGGTGTGGGATATATCAGAGTGTTACAGTGAGGGGTGTGGGATATATCACAGTGTTATAGTGAAGGTTGTGGGATATATCAGAGTGTTACAGTGAGGGTTGTGAGTTATATCAGATTGTTACAGTGAGGTGTGTGGGATATATCAGAGTGTAACATTGAGGGGTGTGGGATATATCAGAGTGTTACAGTGAGGGGTGTGGGATATATCAGAGTGAGGGGTGTGGGATATATCAGAGTGAGGGGTGTGTGATACGTCGGAGTGTTACAGTGAGGGTTGTGGAATATATCAGACTGTTACAGTGAGGGGTGTGGGATATATCAGACTGTTGCAGTGAGGGGTGTGGGTTATCTCAGACTGTGACAGTGAGGGGTGTGGAATATATCAGAGTGAGGGTTGTGGGATATATCAGAGTGTTATAGTGAGGTGTGTGGGATATATCAGAGTGTTACAGTGAGGGGTGTGGGTTATATCAGAGAGTTACAACGAGCGGTGTGGGATATATCACAGTGTTATGGTGAGGGTTATGCGATATATCAGAGTGTTACAGTAAGGGTTGTGCGTTATATCAGAGTGTTACAGTGAGCGTTGTGGGATATATCACAGTGTTACAGTTAGGTGTGTGGGATATATCAGAGTGTTACAGTGAGGGGTGTGGGATATATCAGAGTGTTACAGTGAGGGGTGTGGATTATATCAGAGTGTTACAGTGAGGGTTGTGGGATATATCAGAGTGTTCTACTGTGGGTTGTGTGATATATCAGAGTGTTACAGTGAAGGGTGTGTGATATATCAGAGTGTTACAGTGAGGGGTGTGGGGTGTATCAGAGTGTTACAGTGAGAGGTTTGGGTTATATCAGGGTGTTACAGAGAGGGGTGTGAGATATATCAGGGTGTTACAGAGAGGGGTGTGGGATATATTAGAATGTTACAGTGAGTGGTGTGGGTTATATCAGAGTGTTACAGTGACGGGTGTGTGATATATCAGAGTGTTACAGTGAGAGGTTTGGGTTATATCAGGGTGTTACAGAGAGGGGTGTGAGATATATCAGGGTGTTACAGAGATGGGTGTGGGATATATCAGAGTGTTACAGTGAGGGTGTAGGATATATCAGAGTGTTACAGTGAGGGGTGTGGGATATATCAGAATGTTACAGTGAGGCGTGTGGGATATATCAGAGTGTTAAAACGAGGGGTGTCGGATATATCACAGTGTTATAGTGGAGGTTGTGGGATATATCAGAGTGTTACAGTGAGGGGTGTGGGATATATCAGAGTGTTACAGTGAGGGGTGTGGGATATATCAGAGTGTTACAGTGAGGGGTGTGGGTTATAAGAGTGTGTTATAGTGAGGTGTGTGAGATATATCAGAGTGTTACATTGGGGGTTGTGGGATATATCAGTGTGTTACAGTGAGGGGTGTGTGGGAGAAATCAGAGTGTTACAGTGAGGGTTGTGGGATATATCAGAGTGTTACAGTGAGGGTTGTGGGTTATATCAGAGTGTTACAGTGAGGGGTGTGGGATATATCAGAGTGTTACAGTGAGGGCTGTGGGATATATCAGAGAGTTACAGTGAGGGGCGTACGTTATATCAGAGTGTTACAGTGAGGGGTGTGCAATATGTCAGAGTGTTACAGTGAGGGGTGTGGGATGTATCAGAGTGTAACATTGAGGGGTGTGGGATAAATCAGACTGTTACAGTGAGAGGGGGGGGGTTATATCACAGTGAGATGTGTGGGATTTATCAGGGTGAGGGGTGTGGGATACATCGGTGCGTTACAGTGAGGGTTGTGGGGTATATCAGAGTGTTACAGTGAAGTTGTCGGTTATATCAGAGTGTTCCAGTGAGGGTTGTGGGATATATCAGAGTGTTGCAGTGAGGGTTGTGGGATATATCAGAGTGTTACAGTGAGGGGTGTGAGTTATATAAGAGTGTTACAGTGAGGGCTGTGGGATATATCAGAGTGAGGGTTGTGGGATATATCAGAGTGTTATAGTGAGGTGCGTGGGATATAGCAGAGTGTTTCAGTGAACGGTGTGGGTTATATCAGAGTGTTAAAACGAGCGGTGTGGGATATATCACAGTGTTATGGTGAGTGTTGTGCGATATATCAGTGTGTTATACTGAGGGGTGCATGATATATCAGAGTGTTACAGTGAGTGGTGTGGGTTATATCAGAGTGTTACAGTGAGGGTTGTGGGATATATCAGAGTGTTACAGTGAGCGTTGTGGGATATATCAGAGTGTTACAGTGAAGGGTGTAGGTTATTTCAGAGTGTTACAGTGAGGTGTGTGGGATATATCAGAGTGTTACAGTGAGGGGTGTGGGTTATATTAGAGTGTTACAGTGAGGGTTGTGGGATATATCAGAGTGTTATATTGAGGGGTGCGGGATATATCAGGGTGTTACAGTGAGTGGTGTGGGATATATCAGAGTGTTACATTGAGGGCTGTGGGATATATCAGAGTGTTGCAGTGAGGGTTGTGGGTTGTATCAGAGTTTTACAGTGAGGGGTGTGTGATATATCAGAGTGTGACAGCGAGGTGTGTGAGATACGTCACAGTGATACAGTTTGGGTTGTGTGATATATCAGAGTGTTACAGTGAAGGGTGTGTGATATATCAGTGTGTTACAGTGAGCGCTGTGGGTTAAATCAGAGTGTTACAGTGAGGGGTGTGGGATATATCAGAGTGTTACAGTGAGGGGTGTGGGATATATCACAGTGTTATAGTGAAGGTTGTGGGATATATCAGAGTGTTACAGTGAGGGTTGTGAGTTATATCAGATTGTTACAGTGAGGTGTGTGGGATATATCAGAGTGTAACATTGAGGGGTGTGGGATATATCAGAGTGTTACAGTGAGGGGTGTGGGATATATCAGAGTGAGGGGTGTGGGATATATCAGAGTGAGGGGTGTGTGATACGTCGGAGTGTTACAGTGAGGGTTGTGGAATATATCAGACTGTTACAGTGAGGGGTGTGGGATATATCAGACTGTTGCAGTGAGGGGTGTGGGTTATCTCAGACTGTGACAGTGAGGGGTGTGGGATATATCAGAGTGAGGGTTGTGGGATATATCAGAGTGTTATAGTGAGGTGTGTGGGATATATCAGAGTGTTACAGTGAGGGGTGTGGGTTATATCAGAGAGTTACAACGAGCGGTGTGGGATATATCACAGTGTTATGGTGAGGGTTATGCGATATATCAGAGTGTTACAGTAAGGGTCGTGCGTTATATCAGAGTGTTACAGTGAGCGTTGTGGGATATATCACAGTGTTACAGTTAGGT
Organism: Isurus oxyrinchus; assembly: GCA_026770705.1. NCBI lineage: Eukaryota > Metazoa > Chordata > Chondrichthyes > Lamniformes > Lamnidae > Isurus > Isurus oxyrinchus. Next base: position 100,398 of record JANJGN010000685.1, read on the forward strand.
GTGTGGGATATATCAGAGTGTTACAGTGAGGGGTGTGGGATATATCAGAGTGTTACAGTGAGGGGTGTGGATTATATCAGAGTGTTACAGTGAGGGTTGTGGGATATATCAGAGTGTTCTACTGTGGGTTGTGTGATATATCAGAGTGTTACAGTGAAGGGTGTGTGATATATCAGAGTGTTACAGTGAGGGGTGTGGGGTGTATCAGAGTGTTACAGTGAGAGGTTTGGGTTATATCAGGGTGTTACAGAGAGGGGTGTGAGATATATCAGGGTGTTACAGAGAGGGGTGTGGGATATATTAGAATGTTACAGTGAGTGGTGTGGGTTATATCAGAGTGTTACAGTGACGGGTGTATGATATATCAGAGTGTTACAGTGAGAGGTTTGGGTTATATCAGGGTGTTACAGAGAGGGGTGTGAGATATATCAGGGTGTTACAGAGATGGGTGTGGGATATATCAGAGTGTTACAGTGAGGGTGTAGGATATATCAGAGTGTTACAGTGAGGGGTGTGGGATATATCAGAATGTTACAGTGAGGCGTGTGGGATATATCAGAGTGTTAAAACGAGGGGTGTCGGATATATCACAGTGTTATAGTGGAGGTTGTGGGATATATCAGAGTGTTACAGTGAGGGGTGTGGGATATATCAGAGTGTTACAGTGAGGGGTGTGGGATATATCAGAGTGTTACAGTGAGGGGTGTGGGTTATATGAGTGTGTTATAGTGAGGTGTGTGAGATATATCAGAGTGTTACATTGGGGGTTGTGGGATATATCAGTGTGTTACAGTGAGGGGTGTGTGGGAGAAATCAGAGTGTTACAGTGAGGGTTGTGGGATATATCAGAGTGTTACAGTGAGGGTTGTGGGTTATATCAGAGTGTTACAGTGAGGGCTGTGGGATATATCAGAGAGTTACAGTGAGGGGCGTACGTTATATCAGAGTGTTACAGTGAGGGGTGTGCAATATGTCAGAGTGTTACAGTGAGCGTTGTGGGATATATCAGAGTGTTACAGTGAAGGGTGTAGGTTATATCAGAGTGTTACAGTGAGGTGTGTGGGATATATCAGAGTGTTACAGTGAGGGGTGTGGGTTATATTAGAGTGTTACAGTGAGGGTTGTGGGATATATCAGAGTGTTATATTGAGGGGTGCGGTATATATCAGAGTGTTGCAGTGAGGGGTGTGGGTTGTATCAGAGTTTTACAGTGAGGGGTGTGTGATATATCAGAGTGACAGCAAGGGGTGTGAGATACGTCACAGTGATACAGTTTGGGTTGTGTGATATATCAGAGTGTTACAGTGAAGGGTGTGTGATATATCAGTGTGTTACAGTGAGCGCTGTGGGTTAAATCAGAGTGGTACAGTGAGGGGTGTGAGATATATCAGAGTGTTACAGTGAGGGGTGTGGGTTATTTCAGAGTATTACAGTGAGGGGTGTGTGATATATTCGAGTGTTACAGTGAGGGGTGTGGGATATATTAGTGTGTTAGAGTGAGGGGTATGGGATATTTCAGAGTGTTACAGTGAGGGGTGTGGGATATATCAGTGTGTTACAGTGAGGGGTCTGAGATATATCAGAGTGTTACAGTGAGAGGTGTAGGGTATATCAGAATTTTACAGTGATGTGTGTGGGATACATCAGCGTGTTACAGTGAGGGTTGTGGGGTATATAAGCATGTTACAGTGTTGTTCGTCAAATATATCAGAGTGTTACAGTGAGGGGAGTGGGGTATATCAGAATGTCACAGTGAGGTTTGTGGGATAAATCAGAGTGTTACAGTGAGGGGTGTGGGATATATCTGAGTGTTACAGTGAGGTGTGTTGTGTATATCAGAGTGTTACAGTGAGGGGTGTGTGATCTATCCGAGTGTTACAGTGAGGGGTGTGGGGTATATCAGAGTGTTATATTGAGGGGTGTGGGTTATATCAGAGTGTTATATTGAGTGGTGTCAGATACATCACAGTTTTACTTTGTGGGTAGTGTGATATATCAGAGTGTTACAGTGAGGGGTGTGGGGTATATCAGAATGTTACAGTAAAGGGTGTGTGATATATCAGAGTGTTACCGTGTGGAGTGTGGGATATATCAAAGTGTAACAGTGAGGGGTGTGGATTATATCAGAGTTTTAAAGTGAAAGGTGTGTGATATGTCAGAGTGTAACAGTGAGGGTTGTGGGATATGTCAGACTGTTAAAGTGAGGGGTGTGGGATATATCTGAGTGTTAAAGTGAGGGGTGTGGGGTATATCAGAGTGTTACAGTGAGGGGTGTGGGATATATCAGAGTGTTACAGTGAGGGGTGTGGGTATATCAGAGTGTTAACTTGAAGGGTGTGTGATATATCAGAGTCTTACTGTGAGTGGTGTGGGATATATCAGAGTGTTATACTGAGGGGTGTGGTATATATCAGTGTGTTACAGTGAGGGATGTGAGATATATCAGAGTGTTACAGTGAGGGTTGTGGGATATATCAGAGTGTTACAGTCAGGGTTGCGGTTTATATCAGAGTGTTACAGTGAGGGTTGTGGGATATATCAGAGTCTTAAAGTGTGGGGCGTGGGGTATATCAGAGTGTTACAGTGAGAGGTGTGGGATAATCACTGTGTTACAGTGAGGGTTGTGGGATCTATCAGAGTGTTACAGTGAGGGTTGCGGTTTATATCAGAGTGTTACAGTGAGGGTTGTGGGATATATCAGAGTGTTACAGTGAGGGTTGTGTGATGTCTCAGAGTGAGTGTTGTGGGATATATCAGAGTGTTACAGTGAGGGTTGTGGGTTATATCAGTGTGTTAAAGTGTGGGGCGTGGGGTATATCAGAGTGTTACAGTGAGGGGTGTGGGATATATCAGAGTGTAACATTGAGGGGTCTGGGATATATCAGAGTGTTACAGTGAGGGGTGTGGGATATATCACAGTGAGGGGTGTGGGATATATCAGAGTGAGGTGTGTGGGATATATCAGAGTGTTTCAGTGACGGGTGTGGGTTATATCAGAGTGTTAAAACAAGCGATGTGGGATATATCACAGTGTTATGGTGAGGATTGTGCGATATATCAGAGTGTTATACTGAGGGGTGCATGATATATCAGAGTGTTACAGTAAGTGGTATGCGTTATATCTGAGTGTTACAGTGAGGGTTGTGGGATATATCAGAGTGTTACAGTGAGCCTTGTGGGATATATCAGAGTGTTACAGTAAGGGGTGTAAGTTATATCAGAATGTTACAGTGAGGTGTGTGGGATATATCTGAGTGTTACAGTGAGGGGTGTGGGTTATATTAGAGTGTTAAAGTGAGGGTTGTGGGATATATCAGAGTGTTATATTGAGGGGTGCAGGATATATCAGGGTGTTACAGTGAGGTGTGTGGGTTATATCAGAGTGTTACATTGATGGTTGTGGGATATAACAGAGTTTTACAGTGAGGGGTGTGGGGTGTATCAGAGTGTTACAGTGAGGGGTGTGTGATATATCAGAGTGTTACAGCGAGGGATGTGTGATACGTCACAGTGTTACAGTTTGGGGTGTGTGATATATTAGAGTGTTACAGTGGACGGTGTGTGATATATCAGTGTGTTACAGTGAGCGCTGTGGGTTAAATCAGAGTGGTACAGTGAGGGGTGTGAGATATATCATAGTGTTACAGTGAGGGGTGTGGTTTACATCAGAGTGTTACAGTGAGGGGTGTGAGATATATCAGAGTGTTACATAGTGGGGTGTGGGTTATATCAGTGTTACAGTGAGGGGTGTGTGATATATCATAGTGTTACAGTGAGGGGTGTGGTTTACATCAGAGTGTTACAGTGAGGGGTGTGAGATATATCAGAGTGTTACAGAGAGGGGTGTGGGATATATCAGAGTGTTACAGTGAGGCGTGTGGGATATATCAGAGTGTTACAACGAGGGGTGTCGGATATATCACTATTATAGTGAAGGTTGTGGGATATATCAGAGTGTTACAGTGAGGGTTGTGGGTTATATCAGAGTGTTACAGTGAGGGGTGTGGGATATATCAGAGTGTTACAGTGAGGGGTGTGGGATATATCACAGTGTTATAGTGAAGGTTGTGGGATATATCAGAGTGTTACAGTGAGGGTTGTGAGTTATATCAGATTGTTACAGTGAGGTGTGTGGGATATATCAGAGTGTAACATTGAGGGGTGTGGGATATATCAGAGTGTTACAGTGAGGGGTGTGGGATATATCAGAGTGAGGGGTGTGGGATATATCAGAGTGAGGGGTGTGTGATACGTCGGAGTGTTACAGTGAGGGTTGTGGAATATATCAGACTGTTACAGTGAGGGGTGTGGGATATATCAGACTGTTGCAGTGAGGGGTGTGGGTTATCTCAGACTGTGACAGTGAGGGGTGTGGGATATATCAGAGTGAGGGTTGTGGGATATATCAGAGTGTTATAGTGAGGTGTGTGGGATATATCAGAGTGTTACAGTGAGGGGTGTGGGTTATATCAGAGAGTTACAATGAGCGGTGTGGATTATATCACAGTGTTATGGTGAGGGTTATGCGATATATCAGAGTGTTACAGTAAGGGTTGTGCGTTATATCAGAGTGTTACAGTGAGCGTTGTGGGATATATCACAGTGTTACAGTTAGGTGTGTGGGATATATCAGAGTGTTACAGTGAGGGGTGTGGGATATATCAGAGTGTTACAGTGAGGGGTGTGGATTATATCAGAGTGTTACAGTGAGGGTTGTGGGATATATCAGAGTGTTCTACTGTGGGTTGTGTGATATATCAGAGTGTTACAGTGAAGGGTGTGTGATATATCAGAGTGTTACAGTGACGGGTGTGTGATATATCAGAGTGTTACAGTGAGAGGTTTGGGTTATATCAGGGAGTTACAGAGAGGGGTGTGAGATATATCAGGGTGTTACAGAGATGGGTGTGGGATATATCAGAGTGTTACAGTGAGGGTGTAGGATATATCAGAGTGTTACAGTGAGGGGTGTGGGATATATCAGAATGTTACAGTGAGGCGTGTGGGATATATCAGAGTGTTAAAACGAGGGGTGTCGGATATATCACAGTGTTATAGTGGAGGTTGTGGGATATATCAGAGTGTTACAGTGAGGGATGTGGGATATATCAGAGTGTTACAGTCAGGGGTGTGGGATATATCAGAGTGTTACAGTGAGGGGTGTGGGTTATAAGAGTGTGTTATAGTGAGGTGTGTGAGATATATCAGAGTGTTACATTGGGGGTTGTGGGATATATCAGTGTGTTACAGTGAGGGGTGTGTGGGAGAAATCAGAGTGTTACAGTGAGGGTTGTGGGATATATCAGAGTGTTACAGTGAGGGTTGTGGGTTATATCAGAGTGTTACAGTGAGGGGTGTGGGATATATCAGAGTGTTACAGTGAGGGCTGTGGGATATATCAGAGAGTTACAGTGAGGGGCGTACGTTATATCAGAGTGTTACAGTGAGGGGTGTGCAATATGTCAGAGTGTTACAGTGAGGGGTGTGGGATGTATCAGAGTGTAACATTGAGGGGTGTGGGATAAATCAGACTGTTACAGTGAGGGGGGGGGTTATATCACAGTGAGATGTGTGGGATTTATCAGGGTGAGGGGTGTGGGATACATCGGTGCGTTACAGTGAGGGTTGTGGGGTATATCAGAGTGTTACAGTGAAGTTGTCGGTTATATCAGAGTGTTCCAGTGAGGGTTGTGGGATATATCAGAGTGTTGCAGTGAGGGTTGTGGGATATATCAGAGTGTTACAGTGAGGGGTGTGAGTTATATAAGAGTGTTACAGTGAGGGCTGTGGGATATATCAGAGTGAGGGTTGTGGGATATATCAGAGTGTTATAGTGAGGTGTGTGGGATATAGCAGAGTGTTTCAGTGAACGGTGTGGGTTATATCAGAGTGTTAAAACGAGCGGTGTGGGATATATCACAGTGTTATAGTGAGGGTTGTGGGATATATCAGAGTGTTGCAGTGAGGGTTGTGGGATATATCAGAGTGTTATATTGAGGGGTGCGGGATATATCAGGGTGTTACAGTGAGTGGTGTGGGATATATCAGAGTGTTACATTGAGGGCTGTGGGATATATCAGAGTGTTGCAGTGAGGGTTGTGGGTTGTATCAGAGTTTTACAGTGAGGGGTGTGTGATATATCAGAGTGTGACAGCGAGGTGTGTGAGATACGTCACAGTGATACAGTTTGGGTTGTGTGATATATCAGAGTGTTACAGTGAAGGGTGTGTGATATATCAGTGTGTTACAGTGAGCGCTGTGGGTTAAATCAGAGTGTTACAGTGAGGGGTGTGGGATATATCAGAGTGTTACAGTGAGGGGTGTGGGATATATCACAGTGTTATAGTGAAGGTTGTGGGATATATCAGAGTGTTACAGTGAGGGTTGTGAGTTATATCAGATTGTTACAGTGAGGTGTGTGGGATATATCAGAGTGTAACATTGAGGGGTGTGGGATATATCAGAGTGTTACAGTGAGGGGTGTGGGATATATCAGAGTGAGGGGTGTGGGATATATCAGAGTGAGGGGTGTGTGATACGTCGGAGTGTTACAGTGAGGGTTGTGGAATATATCAGACTGTTACAGTGAGGGGTGTGGGATATATCAGACTGTTGCAGTGAGGGGTGTGGGTTATCTCACACTGTGACAGTGAGGGGTGTGGGATATATCAGAGTGAGGGTTGTGGGATATATCAGAGTGTTATAGTGAGGTGTGTGGGATATATCAGAGTGTTACAGTGAGGGGTGTGGGTTATATCAGAGAGTTACAACGAGCGGTGTGGGATATATCACAGTGTTATGGTGAGGGTTATGCGATATATCAGAGTGTTACAGTAAGGGTCGTGCGTTATATCAGAGTGTTACAGTGAGCGTTGTGGGATATATCACAGTGTTACAGTTAGGTGTGTGGGATATATCAGAGTGTTACAGTGAGGGGTGTGGGATATATCAGAGTGTTACAGTGAGGGGTGTGGATTATATCAGAGTGTTACAGTGAGGGTTGTGGGATATATCAGAGTGTTCTACTGTGGGTTGTGTGATATATCAGAGTGTTACAGTGAAGGGTGTGTGATATATCAGAGTGTTACAGTGAGGGGTGTGGGGTGTATCAGAGTGTTACAGTGAGAGGTTTGGGTTATATCAGGGTGTTACAGAGAGGGGTGTGAGATATATCAGGGTGTTACAGAGAGGGGTGTGGGATATATTAGAATGTTACAGTGAGTGGTGTGGGTTATATCAGAGTGTTACAGTGACGGGTGTGTGATATATCAGAGTGTTACAGTGAGAGGTTTGGGTTATATCAGGGTGTTACAGAGAGGGGTGTGAGATATATCAGGGTGTTACAGAGATGGGTGTGGGATATATCAGAGTGTTACAGTGAGGGTGTAGGATATATCAGAGTGTTACAGTGAGGGGTGTGGGATATATCAGAATGTTACAGTGAGGCGTGTGGGATATATCAGAGTGTTAAAACGAGGGGTGTCGGATATATCACAGTGTTATAGTGGAGGTTGTGGGATATATCAGAGTGTTACAGTGAGGGGTGTGGGATATATCAGAGTGTTACAGTGAGGGGTGTGGGATATATCAGAGTGTTACAGTGAGGGGTGTGGGTTATATGAGTGTGTTATAGTGAGGTGTGTGAGATATATCAGAGTGTTACATTGGGGGTTGTGGGATATATCAGTGTGTTACAGTGAGGGGTGTGTGGGAGAAATCAGAGTGTTACAGTGAGGGTTGTGGGATATATCAGAGTGTTACAGTGAGGGTTGTGGGTTATATCAGAGTGTTACAGTGAGGGCTGTGGGATATATCAGAGAGTTACAGTGAGGGGCGTACGTTATATCAGAGTGTTACAGTGAGGGGTGTGCAATATGTCAGAGTGTTACAGTGAGCGTTGTGGGATATATCAGAGTGTTACAGTGAAGGGTGTAGGTTATATCAGAGTGTTACAGTGAGGTGTGTGGGATATATCAGAGTGTTACAGTGAGGGGTGTGGGTTATATTAGAGTGTTACAGTGAGGGTTGTGGGATATATCAGAGTGTTATATTGAGGGGTGCGGTATATATCAGAGTGTTGCAGTGAGGGGTGTGGGTTGTATCAGAGTTTTACAGTGAGGGGTGTGTGATATATCAGAGTGACAGCAAGGGGTGTGAGATACGTCACAGTGATACAGTTTGGGTTGTGTGATATATCAGAGTGTTACAGTGAAGGGTGTGTGATATATCAGTGTGTTACAGTGAGCGCTGTGGGTTAAATCAGAGTGGTACAGTGAGGGGTGTGAGATATATCAGAGTGTTACAGTGAGGGGTGTGGGTTATTTCAGAGTATTACAGTGAGGGGTGTGTGATATATTCGAGTGTTACAGTGAGGGGTGTGGGATATATTAGTGTGTTAGAGTGAGGGGTATGGGATATTTCAGAGTGTTACAGTGAGGGGTGTGGGATATATCAGTGTGTTACAGTGAGGGGTCTGAGATATATCAGAGTGTTACAGTGAGAGGTGTAGGGTATATCAGAATTTTACAGTGATGTGTGTGGGATACATCAGCGTGTTACAGTGAGGGTTGTGGGGTATATAAGCATGTTACAGTGTTGTTCGTCAAATATATCAGAGTGTTACAGTGAGGGGAGTGGGGTATATCAGAATGTCACAGTGGGGTGTGTGGGATAAATCAGAGTGTTACAGTGAGGGGTGTGGGATATATCTGAGTGTTACAGTGAGGTGTGTTGTGTATATCAGAGTGTTACAGTGAGGGGTGTGTGATCTATCCGAGTGTTACAGTGAGGGGTGTGGGGTATATCAGAGTGTTATATTGAGGGGTGTGGGTTATATCAGAGTGTTATATTGAGTGGTGTCAGATACATCACAGTTTTACTTTGTGGGTAGTGTGATATATCAGAGTGTTACAGTGAGGGGTGTGGGGTATATCAGAATGTTACAGTAAAGGGTGTGTGATATATCAGAGTGTTACCGTGTGGAGTGTGGGATATATCAAAGTGTAACAGTGAGGGGTGTGGATTATATCAGAGTTTTAAAGTGAAAGGTGTGTGATATGTCAGAGTGTAACAGTGAGGGTTGTGGGATATGTCAGACTGTTAAAGTGAGGGGTGTGGGATATATCTGAGTGTTAAAGTGAGGGGTGTGGGGTATATCAGAGTGTTACAGTGAGGGGTGTGGGGTATATCAGAGTGTTACAGTGAGGGGTGTGGGATATATCAGAGTGTTACAGTGAGGGGTGTGGGTATATCAGAGTGTTAACTTGAAGGGTGTGTGATATATCAGAGTCTTACTGTGAGTGGTGTGGGATATATCAGAGTGTTATACTGAGGGGTGTGGTATATATCAGTGTGTTACAGTGAGGGATGTGAGATATATCAGAGTGTTACAGTGAGGGTTGTGGGATATATCAGAGTGTTACAGTGAGGGTTGCGGTTTATATCAGAGTGTTACAGTGAGGGTTGTGGGATATATCAGAGTCTTAAAGTGTGGGGCGTGGGGTATATCAGAGTGTTACAGTGAGAGGTGTGGGATAATCACTGTGTTACAGTGAGGGTTGTGGGATCTATCAGAGTGTTACAGTGAGGGTTGCGGTTTATATCAGAGTGTTACAGTGAGGGTTGTGGGATATATCAGAGTGTTACAGTGAGGGTTGTGTGATGTCTCAGAGTGAGTGTTGTGGGATATATCAGAGTGTTACAGTGAGGGTTGTGGGTTATATCAGTGTGTTATAGTGAGGGATGTGGGATATATCAGAGTGTTACAGTGAGGGGTGTGAGATATATCAGTGTTACAGTGAGGGGTGTGAGATATATCAGAGTGTTAAAGTGAGGGGTGTGGGGTATATCAGAGTGTTCCTGTGAGTGGTGTGGGATATATCAGAGTGTTATACTGAGAGGTGTGGTATATATCAGTGTGTTACAGTGAGGGATGTGAGATATATCAGAGTGTTACAGTGAGGGGTGTGATATATCACTGTGTTACAGTGAGGGTTGTGGGATATATCAGAGTGTTACAGTGAGGGTTGCGGTTCATATCAGAGTGTTACAGTGAGGGCTGTGGGATGTATCAGAGTGTTAAAGTGTGGGGCGTGGGGTATATCAGAGTGTTACAGTGAGGGGTGTGGGATATATCACTGTGTTACAGTGAGGGTTGTGGGATATATCAGAGTGTTACAGTGAGGGCTGTGGGATATATCAGAGTGTTAAAGTGTTGGGCGTGGGGTATATCAGAGTGTTACAGTGAGGGGTGTGGGATATATCACTGTGTTACAGTGAGGGTTGTGGGATATATCAGAGTGTTACAGTGAGGGTTGCGGTTTATATCAGAGTGTTACAGTGAGGGTTGTGGGATATATCAGAGTGTTAAAGTGAGGGGTGTGGGATGTATCAGAGTGTTACAGTGAGGGTTGTGTGATATCTCAGAGTGAGTGTTGTGGGATATATCAGAGTGTTACAGTGAGGGGTGTGGGTTATATAAGAGTGTTACAGTGAGGGCTGTGGGATTTATCAGAGTGAGGGTTGTGGGATATATCAGAGTGTTATAGTGAGGTGCGTGGGATATAGCAGAGTGTTTCAGTGAACGGTGTGGGTTATATCAGAGTGTTAAAACGAGCGGTGTGGGATATATCACAGTGTTATGGTGAGGGTTGTGCGATATATCAGTGTGTTATACTGAGGGGTGCATAATATATCAGAGTGTTACAGTGAGTGGTGTGGGTTATATCAGAGTGTTACAGTGAGGGTTGTGGGATATATCAGAGTGTTACAGTGAGCGTTGTGGGATATATCAGAGTGTTACAGTGAAGGGTGTAGGTTATATCAGAGTGTTACAGTGAGGTGTGTGGGATATATCAGAGTGTTACAGTGAGGGGTGTGGGTTATATTAGAGTGTTACAGTGAGGGTTGTGGGATATATCAGAGTGTTATATTGAGGGGTGCGGTATATATCAGGGTGTTACAGTGAGTGGTGTGGGTTATATCAGAGTGTTACATTGAGGGCTGTGGGATATATCAGAGTGTTGCAGTGAGGGGTGTGGGTTGTATCAGAGTTTTACAGTGAGGGGTGTGTGATATATCAGAGTGTGACAGCAAGGGGTGTGAGATACGTCACAGTGATACAGTTTGGGTTGTGTGATATATCAGAGTGTTACAGTGAAGGGTGTGTGATATATCAGTGTGTTACAGTGAGCGCTGTGGGTTAAATCAGAGTGGTACAGTGAGGGGTGTGAGATATATCAGAGTGTTACAGTGAGGGGTGTGGGTTATTTCAGAGTATTACAGTGAGGGGTGTGTGATATATTCGAGTGTTACAGTGAGGGGTGTGGGATATATTAGTGTGTTAGAGTGAGGGGTATGGGATATTTCAGAGTGTTACAGTGAGGGGTGTGGGATATATCAGTGTGTTACAGTGAGGGGTGTGAGATATATCAGAGTGTTATAGTGGGAGGTGTAGGGTATATCAGAATTTTACAGTGATGTGTGGGATACATCAGCGTGTTACAGTGAGGGTTGTGGGGTATATAAGCATGTTACAGTGTTGTTCGTCGAATATATCAGAGTGTTACAGTGAGGGGAGTGGGGTATATCAGAATGTTACAGTGAGGTGTGTGGGATAAATCAGAGTGTTACAGTGAGGGGTGTGGGATATATCGGAGTGTTACAGTGAGGTGTGTTGTGTATATCAGAGTGTTACAGTAAGGGGTGTGTGATATATCCGAGTGTTACAGTGAGGGGTGTGGGGTATATCAGAGTGTTATATTGAGGGGTGTGGGTTATATCAGAGTGTTATATTGAGGGGTGTGAGATACATCACAGTTTTACTTTGTGGGTAGTGTGATATATCAGAGTGTTACAGTGAGGGGTGTGGGGTATATCAGAGTGTTACAGTAAAGGGTGTGTGATATTTCAGAGTGTTACCGTGTGGAGTGTGGGATATATCAAAGTGTAACAGTGAGGGGTGTGGATTATATCAGAGTTTTAAAGTGAAAGGTGTGTGATATGTCAGAGTGTAACAGTGAGGGGTGTGGGATATGTCAGACTGTTAAAGTGAGGGGTGTGGGATATATCAGAGTGTTAAAGTGAGGGGTGTGGGGTATATCAGAGTGTTACAGTGAGGGGTGTGGGATATCTCAGAGTGTTACAGTGAGGGGTGTGGGTATATCAGAGTGTTAACTTGAAGGGTGTGTGATATATCAGAATCTTACTGTGAGTGGTGTGGGATATATCAGAGTGTTATACTGAGGGGAGTGGTATATATCAGTGTGTTACAGTGAGGGATGTGAGATATATCAGAGTGTTACAGTGAGGGTTGTGGGATATATCAGAGTGTTACAGTGAGGGTTGCGGTTTATATCAGAGTGTTACAGTGAGGGTTGTGGGTTATATCAGAGTCTTAAAGTGTGGGGCGTGGGGTATATCAGAGTGTTACAGTGAGAGGTGTGGGATATATCACTGTGTTACAGTGAGGGTTGTGGGATATGTCAGAGTGTTACAGTGAGGGTTGCGGTTTATATCAGAGTGTTACAGTGAGGGTTGTGGGATATATCAGAGTGTTACAGTGAGGGTTGTGTGATGTCTCAGAGTGAGTGTTGTGGGATATATCAGAATGTTACAGTGAGGGTTGTGGGTTATATCAGTGTTTTATAGTGAGGGATGTGGGATACATCAGAGTGTTACAGTGAGGGGTGTGAGATATATCAGTGTTACAGTGAGGGGTGTGAGATTTATCAGAGTGTTAATGTGAGGGGTGTGGGGTATATCAGAGTGTTCCTGTGAGTGGTGTGGGATATATCAGAGTGTTATACTGAGAGGTGTGGTATATATCAGTGTGTTACAGTGAGGGATGTGGGATATATCAGAGTGTTACAGTGAGGGTTGCGGTTCATATCAGAGTGTTACAGTGAGGGTTGTGGGATATATCACTGTGTTACAGTGAGGGTTGTGGGATATATCAGAGTGTTACAGTGAGGGTTGCGGTTTATATCAGAGTGTTACAGTGAGGGTTGTGGGATATATCAGAGTGTTACAGTGAGGGTTGTGTGATGTCTCAGAGTGAGTGTTGTGGGATATATCAGAGTGTTACAGTGAGGGTTGTGGGTTATATCAGTGTGTTAAAGTGTGGGGCGTGGGGTATATCAGAGTGTTACAGTGAGGGGTGTGGGATATATCAGAGTGTAACATTGAGGGGTCTGGGATATGTCAGAGTGTTACAGTGAGGGGTGTGGGATATATCACAGTGAGGGGTGTGGGATATATCAGAGTGAGGTGTGTGGGATATATCAGAGTGTTTCAGTGACGGGTGTGGGTTATATCAGAGTGTTAAACAAGCGATGTGGGATATATCACAGTGTTATGGTGAGGATTGTGCGATATATCAGAGTGTTATACTGAGGGGTGCATGATATATCAGAGTGTTACAGTAAGTGGTATGCGTTATATCTGAGTGTTACAGTGAGGGTTGTGGGATATATCAGAGTGTTACAGTGAGCCTTGTGGGATATATCAGAGTGTTACAGTAAGGGGTGTAAGTTATATCAGAATGTTACAGTGAGGTGTGTGGGATATATCTGAGTGTTACAGTGAGGGGTGTGGGTTATATTAGAGTGTTAAAGTGAGGGTTGTGGGATATATCAGAGTGTTATATTGAGGGGTGCAGGATATATCAGGGTGTTACAGTGAGGTGTGTGGGTTATATCAGAGTGTTACATTGATGGTTGTGGGATATAACAGAGTTTTACAGTGAGGGGTGTGGGGTGTATCAGAGTGTTACAGTGAGGGGTGTGTGATATATCAGAGTGTTACAGCGAGGGATGTGTGATACGTCACAGTGTTACAGTTTGGGGTGTGTGATATATCAGAGTGTTACAGTGGACGGTGTGTGATATATCAGTGTGTTACAGTGAGCGCTGTGGGTTAAATCAGAGTGGTACAGTGAGGGGTGTGAGATATATCATAGTGTTACAGTGAGGGGTGTGGTTTACATCAGAGTGTTACAGTGAGGGGTGTGAGATATATCAGAGTGTTACATAGTGGGGTGTGGGTTATATCAGTGTTACAGTGAGGGGTGTGTGATATATCATAGTGTTACAGTGAGGGGTGTGGTTTACATCAGTGTTACAGTGAGGGGTGTGAGATATATCAGAGTGTTACAGAGAGGGGTGTGGGATATATCAGAGTGTTACAGTGAGGCGTGTGGGATATATCAGAGTGTTACAACGAGGGGTGTCAGATATATCACTATTATAGTGAAGGTTGTGGGATATATCAGAGTGTTACAGTGAGGGTTGTGGGTTATATCAGAGTGTTACAGTGAGGGGTGTGGGATATATCAGAGTGTTACAGTGAGGGGTGTGGGATATATCACAGTGTTATAGTGAAGGTTGTGGGATATATCAGAGTGTTACAGTGAGGGTTGTGAGTTATATCAGATTGTTACAGTGAGGTGTGTGGGATATATCAGAGTGTAACATTGAGGGGTGTGGGATATATCAGAGTGTTACAGTGAGGGGTGTGGGATATATCAGAGTGAGGGGTGTGGGATATATCAGAGTGAGGGGTGTGTGATACGTCGGAGTGTTACAGTGAGGGTTGTGGAATATATCAGACTGTTACAGTGAGGGGTGTGGGATATATCAGACTGTTGCAGTGAGGGGTGTGGGTTATCTCAGACTGTGACAGTGAGGGGTGTGGGATATATCAGAGTGAGGGTTGTGGGATATATCAGAGTGTTATAGTGAGGTGTGTGGGATATATCAGAGTGTTACAGTGAGGGGTGTGGGTTATATCAGAGAGTTACAACGAGCGGTGTGGGATATATCACAGTGTTATGGTGAGGGTTATGCGATATATCAGAGTGTTACAGTAAGGGTTGTGCGTTATATCAGAGTGTTACAGTGAGCGTTGTGGGATATATCACAGTGTTACAGTTAGGTGTGTGGGATATATCAGAGTGTTACAGTGAGGGGTGTGGGATATATCAGAGTGTTACAGTGAGGGGTGTGGATTATATCAGAGTGTTACAGTGAGGGTTGTGGGATATATCAGAGTGTTCTACTGTGGGTTGTGTGATATATCAGAGTGTTACAGTGAAGGGTGTGTGATATATCAGAGTGTTACAGTGAGGGGTGTGGGGTGTATCAGAGTGTTACAGTGAGAGGTTTGGGTTATATCAGGGTGTTACAGAGAGGGGTGTGAGATATATCAGGGTGTTACAGAGAGGGGTGTGGGATATATTAGAATGTTACAGTGAGTGGTGTGGGTTATATCAGAGTGTTACAGTGACGGGTGTGTGATATATCAGAGTGTTACAGTGAGAGGTTTGGGTTATATCAGGGTGTTACAGAGAGGGGTGTGAGATATATCAGGGTGTTACAGAGATGGGTGTGGGATATATCAGAGTGTTACAGTGAGGGTGTAGGATATATCAGAGTGTTACAGTGAGGGGTGTGGGATATATCAGAATGTTACAGTGAGGCGTGTGGGATATATCAGAGTGTTAAAACGAGGGGTGTCGGATATATCACAGTGTTATAGTGGAGGTTGTGGGATATATCAGAGTGTTACAGTGAGGGGTGTGGGATATATCAGAGTGTTACAGTGAGGGGTGTGGGATATATCAGAGTGTTACAGTGAGGGGTGTGGGTTATATGAGTGTGTTATAGTGAGGTGTGTGAGATATATCAGAGTGTTACATTGGGGGTTGTGGGATATATCAGTGTGTTACAGTGAGGGGTGTGTGGGAGAAATCAGAGTGTTACAGTGAGGGTTGTGGGATATATCAGAGTGTTACAGTGAGGGTTGTGGGTTATATCAGAGTGTTACAGTGAGGGGTGTGGGATATATCAGAGTGTTACAGTGAGGGCTGTGGGATATATCAGAGAGTTACAGTGAGGGGCGTACGTTATATCAGAGTGTTACAGTGAGGGGTGTGCAATATGTCAGAGTGTTACAGTGAGGGGTGTGGGATGTATCAGAGTGTAACATTGAGGGGTGTGGGATAAATCAGACTGTTACAGTGAGGGGGGGGGGTTATATCACAGTGAGATGTGTGGGATTTATCAGGGTGAGGGTTGTGGGATATATCACTGTGTTACAGTGAGGGTTGTGGGATATATCAGAGTGTTACAGTGAGGGTTGCGGTTTATATCAGAGTGTTACAGTGAGGGTTGTGGGATATATCAGAGTGTTACAGTGAGGGTTGTGTGATGTCTCAGAGTGAGTGTTGTGGGATATATCAGAGTGTTACAGTGAGGGTTGTGGGTTATATCAGTGTGTTAAAGTGTGGGGCGTGGGGTATATCAGAGTGTTACAGTGAGGGGTGTGGGATATATCAGAGTGTAACATTGAGGGGTCTGGGATATATCAGAGTGTTACAGTGAGGGGTGTGGGATATATCACAGTGAGGGGTGTGGGATATATCAGAGTGAGGTGTGTGGGATATATCAGAGTGTTTCAGTGACGGGTGTGGGTTATATCAGAGTGTTAAACAAGCGATGTGGGATATATCACAGTGTTATGGTGAGGATTGTGCGATATATCAGAGTGTTATACTGAGGGGTGCATGATATATCAGAGTGTTACAGTAAGTGGTATGCGTTATATCTGAGTGTTACAGTGAGGGTTGTGGGATATATCAGAGTGTTACAGTGAGCCTTGTGGGATATATCAGAGTGTTACAGTAAGGGGTGTAAGTTATATCAGAATGTTACAGTGAGGTGTGTGGGATATATCTGAGTGTTACAGTGAGGGGTGTGGGTTATATTAGAGTGTTAAAGTGAGGGTTGTGGGATATATCAGAGTGTTATATTGAGGGGTGCAGGATATATCAGGGTGTTACAGTGAGGTGTGTGGGTTATATCAGAGTGTTACATTGATGGTTGTGGGATATAACAGAGTTTTACAGTGAGGGGTGTGGGGTGTATCAGAGTGTTACAGTGAGGGGTGTGTGATATATCAGAGTGTTACAGCGAGGGATGTGTGATACGTCACAGTGTTACAGTTTGGGGTGTGTGATATATCAGAGTGTTACAGTGGACGGTGTGTGATATATCAGTGTGTTACAGTGAGCGCTGTGGGTTAAATCAGAGTGGTACAGTGAGGGGTGTGAGATATATCATAGTGTTACAGTGAGGGGTGTGGTTTACATCAGAGTGTTACAGTGAGGGGTGTGAGATATATCAGAGTGTTACATAGTGGGGTGTGGGTTATATCAGTGTTACAGTGAGGGGTGTGTGATATATCATAGTGTTACAGTGAGGGGTGTGGTTTACATCAGTGTTACAGTGAGGGGTGTGAGATATATCAGAGTGTTACAGAGAGGGGTGTGGGATATATCAGAGTGTTACAGTGAGGCGTGTGGGATATATCAGAGTGTTACAACGAGGGGTGTCAGATATATCACTATTATAGTGAAGGTTGTGGGATATATCAGAGTGTTACAGTGAGGGTTGTGGGTTATATCAGAGTGTTACAGTGAGGGGTGTGGGATATATCAGAGTGTTACAGTGAGGGGTGTGTGATATATCAGAGTGTGACAGCGAGGGGTGTGAGATACGTCACAGTGATACAGTTTGGGTAGTGTGATATATCAGAGTGTTACAGTGAGGGGTGTGGGGTATATCAGAATGTTACAGTAAAGGGTGTGTGATATATCAGAGTGTTACCGTGTGGAGTGTGGGATATATCAAAGTGTAACAGTGAGGGGTGTGGATTGTATCAGAGTTTTAAAGTGAAAGGTGTGTGATATGTCAGAGTGTAACAGTGAGGGTTGTGGGATATGTCAGACTGTTAAAGTGAGGGGTGTGGGATATATCTGAGTGTTAAAGTGAGGGGTGTGGGGTATATCAGAGTGTTACAGTGAGGGGTGTGGGATATATCAGAGTGTTACAGTGAGGGGTGTGGGTATATCAGAGTGTTAACTTGAAGGGTGTGTGATATATCAGAGTCTTACTGTGAGTGGTGTGGGATATATCAGAGTGTTATACTGAGGGGTGTGGTATATATCAGTGTGTTACAGTGAGGGATGTGAGATATATCAGAGTGTTACAGTGAGGGTTGTGGGATATATCAGAGTGTTACAGTGAGGGTTGCGGTTTATATCAGAGTGTTACAGTGAGGGTTGTGGGATATATCAGAGTCTTAAAGTGTGGGGCGTGGGGTATATCAGAGTGTTACAGTGAGAGGTGTGGGATATATCACTGTGTTACACTGAGGGTTGTGGGATCTATCAGAGTGTTACAGTGAGGGTTGCGGTTTATATCAGAGTGTTACAGTGAGGGTTGTGGGATATATCAGAGTGTTACAGTGAGGGGTGTGGGTTATATGAATGTGTTATAGTGAGGTGTGTGAGATATATCAGAGTGTTACATTGGGGGTTGTGGGATATATCAGTGTGTTACAGTGAGGGGTGTGTGGGAGAAATCAGAGTGTTACAGTGAGGGTTGTGGGTTATATCAGAGTGTTACAGTGAGGGGTGTGGGATATATCAGAGTGTTACAGTGAGGGGTGTGAGATATATCATAGTGTTACAGTGAGGGGTGTGGTTTACATCAGAGTGTTACAGTGAGGGGTGTGAGATATATCAGAGTGTTACATAGTGGGGTGTGGGTTATATCAGTGTTACAGTGAGGGGTGTGTGATATATCATAGTGTTACAGTGAGGGGTGTGGTTTACATCAGTGTTACAGTGAGGGGTGTGAGATATATCAGAGTGTTACAGAGAGGGGTGTGGGATATATCAGAGTGTTACAGTGAGGCGTGTGGGATATATCAGAGTGTTACAACGAGGGGTGTCAGATATATCACTATTATAGTGAAGGTTGTGGGATATATCAGAGTGTTACAGTGAGGGTTGTGGGTTATATCAGAGTGTTACAGTGAGGGGTGTGGGATATATCAGAGTGTTACAGTGAGGGGTGTGGGATATATCACAGTGTTATAGTGAAGGTTGTGGGATATATCAGAGTGTTACAGTGAGGGTTGTGAGTTATATCAGATTGTTACAGTGAGGTGTGTGGGATATATCAGAGTGTAACATTGAGGGGTGTGGGATATATCAGAGTGTTACAGTGAGGGGTGTGGGATATATCAGAGTGAGGGGTGTGGGATATATCAGAGTGAGGGGTGTGTGATACGTCGGAGTGTTACAGTGAGGGTTGTGGAATATATCAGACTGTTACAGTGAGGGGTGTGGGATATATCAGACTGTTGCAGTGAGGGGTGTGGGTTATCTCAGACTGTGACAGTGAGGGGTGTGGGATATATCAGAGTGAGGGTTGTGGGATATATCAGAGTGTTATAGTGAGGTGTGTGGGATATATCAGAGTGTTACAGTGAGGGGTGTGGGTTATATCAGAGAGTTACAACGAGCGGTGTGGGATATATCACAGTGTTATGGTGAGGGTTATGCGATATATCAGAGTGTTACAGTAAGGGTTGTGCGTTATATCAGAGTGTTACAGTGAGCGTTGTGGGATATATCACAGTGTTACAGTTAGGTGTGTGGGATATATCAGAGTGTTACAGTGAGGGGTGTGGGATATATCAGAGTGTTACAGTGAGGGGTGTGGATTATATCAGAGTGTTACAGTGAGGGTTGTGGGATATATCAGAGTGTTCTACTGTGGGTTGTGTGATATATCAGAGTGTTACAGTGAAGGGTGTGTGATATATCAGAGTGTTACAGTGAGGGGTGTGGGGTGTATCAGAGTGTTACAGTGAGAGGTTTGGGTTATATCAGGGTGTTACAGAGAGGGGTGTGAGATATATCAGGGTGTTACAGAGAGGGGTGTGGGATATATTAGAATGTTACAGTGAGTGGTGTGGGTTATATCAGAGTGTTACAGTGACGGGTGTGTGATATATCAGAGTGTTACAGTGAGAGGTTTGGGTTATATCAGGGTGTTACAGAGAGGGGTGTGAGATATATCAGGGTGTTACAGAGATGGGTGTGGGATATATCAGAGTGTTACAGTGAGGGTGTAGGATATATCAGAGTGTTACAGTGAGGGGTGTGGGATATATCAGAATGTTACAGTGAGGCGTGTGGGATATATCAGAGTGTTAAAACGAGGGGTGTCGGATATATCACAGTGTTATAGTGGAGGTTGTGGGATATATCAGAGTGTTACAGTGAGGGGTGTGGGATATATCAGAGTGTTACAGTGAGGGGTGTGGGATATATCAGAGTGTTACAGTGAGGGGTGTGGGTTATATGAGTGTGTTATAGTGAGGTGTGTGAGATATATCAGAGTGTTACATTGGGGGTTGTGGGATATATCAGTGTGTTACAGTGAGGGGTGTGTGGGAGAAATCAGAGTGTTACAGTGAGGGTTGTGGGATATATCAGAGTGTTACAGTGAGGGTTGTTGGTTATATCAGAGTGTTACAGTGAGGGGTGTGGGATATATCAGAGTGTTACAGTGAGGGCTGTGGGATATATCAGAGAGTTACAGTGAGGGGCGTACGTTATATCAGAGTGTTACAGTGAGGGGTGTGCAATATGTCAGAGTGTTACAGTGAGGGGTGTGGGATGTATCAGAGTGTAACATTGAGGGGTGTGGGATAAATCAGACTGTTACAGTGAGGGGGGGGGGTTATATCACAGTGAGATGTGTGGGATTTATCAGGGTGAGGGTTGTGGGATATATCACTGTGTTACAGTGAGGGTTGTGGGATATATCAGAGTGTTACAGTGAGGGTTGCGGTTTATATCAGAGTGTTACAGTGAGGGTTGTGGGATATATCAGAGTGTTACAGTGAGGGTTGTGTGATGTCTCAGAGTGAGTGTTGTGGGATATATCAGAGTGTTACAGTGAGGGTTGTGGGTTATATCAGTGTGTTAAAGTGTGGGGCGTGGGGTATATCAGAGTGTTACAGTGAGGGGTGTGGGATATATCAGAGTGTAACATTGAGGGGTCTGGGATATATCAGAGTGTTACAGTGAGGGGTGTGGGATATATCACAGTGAGGGGTGTGGGATATATCAGAGTGAGGTGTGTGGGATATATCAGAGTGTTTCAGTGACGGGTGTGGGTTATATCAGAGTGTTAAACAAGCGATGTGGGATATATCACAGTGTTATGGTGAGGATTGTGCGATATATCAGAGTGTTATACTGAGGGGTGCATGATATATCAGAGTGTTACAGTAAGTGGTATGCGTTATATCTGAGTGTTACAGTGAGGGTTGTGGGATATATCAGAGTGTTACAGTGAGCCTTGTGGGATATATCAGAGTGTTACAGTAAGGGGTGTAAGTTATATCAGAATGTTACAGTGAGGTGTGTGGGATATATCTGAGTGTTACAGTGAGGGGTGTGGGTTATATTAGAGTGTTAAAGTGAGGGTTGTGGGATATAACAGAGTTTTACAGTGAGGGGTGTGGGGTGTATCAGAGTGTTACAGTGAGGGGTGTGTGATATATCAGAGTGTTACAGCGAGGGATGTGTGATACGTCACAGTGTTACAGTTTGGGGTGTGTGATATATCAGAGTGTTACAGTGGACGGTGTGTGATATATCAGTGTGTTACAGTGAGCGCTGTGGGTTAAATCAGAGTGGTACAGTGAGGGGTGTGAGATATATCATAGTGTTACAGTGAGGGGTGTGGTTTACATCAGAGTGTTACAGTGAGGGGTGTGAGATATATCAGAGTGTTACATAGTGGGGTGTGGGTTATATCAGTGTTACAGTGAGGGGTGTGTGATATATCATAGTGTTACAGTGAGGGGTGTGGTTTACATCAGTGTTACAGTGAGGGGTGTGAGATATATCAGAGTGTTACAGAGAGGGGTGTGGGATATATCAGAGTGTTACAGTGAGGCGTGTGGGATATATCAGAGTGTTACAACGAGGGGTGTCAGATATATCACTATTATAGTGAAGGTTGTGGGATATATCAGAGTGTTACAGTGAGGGTTGTGGGTTATATCAGAGTGTTACAGTGAGGGGTGTGGGATATATCAGAGTGTTACAGTGAGGGGTGTGTGATATATCAGAGTGTGACAGCGAGGGGTGTGAGATACGTCACAGTGATACAGTTTGGGTAGTGTGATATATCAGAGTGTTACAGTGAGGGGTGTGGGGTATATCAGAATGTTACAGTAAAGGGTGTGTGATATATCAGAGTGTTACCGTGTGGAGTGTGGGATATATCAAAGTGTAACAGTGAGGGGTGTGGATTGTATCAGAGTTTTAAAGTGAAAGGTGTGTGATATGTCAGAGTGTAACAGTGAGGGTTGTGGGATATGTCAGACTGTTAAAGTGAGGGGTGTGGGATATATCTGAGTGTTAAAGTGAGGGGTGTGGGGTATATCAGAGTGTTACAGTGAGGGGTGTGGGATATATCAGAGTGTTACAGTGAGGGGTGTGGGTATATCAGAGTGTTAACTTGAAGGGTGTGTGATATATCAGAGTCTTACTGTGAGTGGTGTGGGATATATCAGAGTGTTATACTGAGGGGTGTGGTATATATCAGTGTGTTACAGTGAGGGATGTGAGATATATCAGAGTGTTACAGTGAGGGTTGTGGGATATATCAGAGTGTTACAGTGAGGGTTGCGGTTTATATCAGAGTGTTACAGTGAGGGTTGTGGGATATATCAGAGTCTTAAAGTGTGGGGCGTGGGGTATATCAGAGTGTTACAGTGAGAGGTGTGGGATATATCACTGTGTTACACTGAGGGTTGTGGGATCTATCAGAGTGTTACAGTGAGGGTTGCGGTTTATATCAGAGTGTTACAGTGAGGGTTGTGGGATATATCAGAGTGTTACAGTGAGGGGTGTGGGTTATATGAATGTGTTATAGTGAGGTGTGTGAGATATATCAGAGTGTTACATTGGGGGTTGTGGGATATATCAGTGTGTTACAGTGAGGGGTGTGTGGGAGAAATCAGAGTGTTACAGTGAGGGTTGTGGGATATATCAGAGTGTTACAGTGAGGGTTGTGGGTTATATCAGAGTGTTACAGTGAGGGGTGTGGGATATATCAGAGTGTTACAGTGAGGGGTGTGAGATATATCATAGTGTTACAGTGAGGGGTGTGGTTTACATCAGAGTGTTACAGTGAGGGGTGTGCAATATGTCAGAGTGTTACAGTGAGGGGTGTGGGATGTATCAGAGTGTAACATTGAGGGGTGTGGGATAAATCAGACTGTTACAGTGAGGGGGGGGGGTTATATCACAGTGAGATGTGTGGGATTTATCAGAGTGAGGGGTGTGGGATACATCGGTGCGTTACAGTGAGGGTTGTGGGGTATATCAGTGTGTTTCAGTGAGGGGTGTGGGATATATCAGAGTGTTACAGTGAAGTTGTCGGTTATATCAGAGTGTTACAGTGAGGGTTGTGGGATATATCAGAGTGTTGCAGTGAGGGTTGTGGGATATATCAGAGTGTTACAGTGAGGGGTGTGAGTTATATAAGAGTGTTACAGTGAGGGCTGTGGGATATATCAGAGTGAGGGTTGTGGGATATATCAGAGTGTTATAGTGAGGTGCGTGGGATATAGCAGAGTGTTTCAGTGAAGGGTGTGGGTTATATCAGAGTGTTAAAACGAGCGGTGTGGGATATATCGCAGTGTTATGGTGAGTGTTGTGCGATATATCAGTGTGTTATACTGAGGGGTGCATGATATATCAGAGTGTTACAGTGATTGGTGTGGGTTATATCAGAGTGTTACAGTGAGGGTTGTGGGATATATCAGAGTGTTACAGTGAGCGTTGTGGGATATATCAGAGTGTTACAGTGAGCGTTGTGGGATATATCAGAGTGTTACAGTGAAGGGTGTAGGTTATTTCAGAGTGTTACAGTGAGGTGTGTGGGATATATCAGAGTGTTACAGTGAGGGGTGTGGGTTATATTAGAGTGTTACAGTGAGGGTTGTGGGATATATCAGAGTGTTATATTGAGGGGTGCGGGATATATCAGGGTGTTACAGTGAGTGGTGTGGGATATATCAGAGTGTTACATTGAGGGCTGTGGGATATATCAGAGTGTTGCAGTGAGGGTTGTGGGTTGTATCAGAGTTTTACAGTGAGGGGTGTGTGATATATCAGAGTGTGACAGCGAGGGGTGTGAGATACGTCACAGTGATACAGTTTGGGTTTTGTGATATATCAGAGTGTTACAGTGAAGGGTGTGTGATATATCAGTGTGTTACAGTGAGCGCTGTGGGTTAAATAAGAGTGGTACAGTGAGGGGTGTGAGATATATCAGAGTGTTACAGTGAGGGGTGTGGGTTATTTCAGAGTATTACAGTGAGGGGTGTGTGATATATTCGAGTGTTACAGTGAGGGGTGTGGGATATATTAGTGTGTTAGAGTGAGGGGTATGGGATATTTCAGAGTGTTACAGTGAGGGGTGTGGGATATATCAGTGTGTTACAGTGAGGGGTGTGAGATATATCAGAGTGTTACAGTGAGAGGTGTCGGGTATATCAGAATTTTACAGTGATGTGTGTGGGATACATCAGCGTGTTACAGTGAGGGTTGTGGGGTATATAAGCATGTTACAGTGTTGTTCGTCGAATATATCAGAGTGTTACAGTGAGGGGAGTGGGGTATATCAGAATGTTACAGTGAGGTGTGTGGGATAAATCAGAGTGTTACAGTGAGGGGTGTGGGATATATCTGAGTGTTACAGTGAGGTGTGTTGTGTATATCAGAGTGTTACAGTGAGGGGTGTGTGATATATCCGAGTGTTACAGTGAGTGGTGTGGGGTATATCAGAGTGTTATATTGAGGGGTGTGGGTTATATCAGAGTGTTATATTGAGCGGTGTCAGATACATCACAGTTTTACTTTGTGGGTAGTGTGATATATCAGAGTGTTACAGTGAGGGGTGTGGGTTATATTAGAGTGTTACAGTGAGGGTTGTGGGATATATCAGAGTGTTATATTGAGGGGTGCGGGATATATCAGGGTGTTACAGTGAGTGGTGTGGGATATATCAGAGTGTTACATTGAGGGCTGTGGGATATATCAGAGTGTTGCAGTGAGGGTTGTGGGTTGTATCAGAGTTTTACAGTGAGGGGTGTGTGATATATCAGAGTGTGACAGCGAGGGGTGTGAGATACGTCACAGTGATACAGTTTGGGTAGTGTGATATATCAGAGTGTTACAGTGAGGGGTGTGGGGTATATCAGAATGTTACAGTAAAGGGTGTGTGATATATCAGAGTGTTACCGTGTGGAGTGTGGGATATATCAAAGTGTAACAGTGAGGGGTGTGGATTATATCAGAGTTTTAAAGTGAAAGGTGTGTGATATGTCAGAGTGTAACAGTGAGGGGTGTGGGATATGTCAGACTTAAAGTGAGGGGTGTGGGATATATCAGAGTGTTAAAGTGAGGGGTGTGGGGTATATCAGAGTGTTACAGTGAGGGGTGTGGGATATATCAGAGTGTTACAGTGAGGGGTGTGGGTATATCAGAGTGTTAACTTGAAGGGTGTGTGATATATCAGAGTCTTACTGTGAGTGGTGTGGGATATATCAGAGTGTTATACTGAGGGGTGTGGTATATATCAGTGTGTTACAGTGAGGGATGTGAGATATATCAGAGTGTTACAGTGAGGGTTGTGGGATATATCAGAGTGTTACAGTGAGGGTTGCGGTTTATATCAGAGTGTTACAGTGAGGGTTGTGGGATATATCAGAGTCTTAAAGTGTGGGGCGTGGGGTATATCAGAGTGTTACAGTGAGAGGTGTGGGATATATCACTGTGTTACAGTGAGGGTTGTGGGATCTATCAGAGTGTTACAGTGAGGGTTGCGGTTTATATCAGAGTGTTACAGTGAGGGTTGTGGGATATATCAGAGTGTTACAGTGAGGGTTGTGTGATGTCTCAGAGTGAGTGTTGTGGGATATATCAGAGTGTTACAGTGAGGGTTGTGGGTTATATCAGTGTGTTATAGTGAGGGATGTGGGATATATCAGAGTGTTACAGTGAGGGGTGTGAGATATATCAGTGTTACAGTGAGGGGCGTGAGATATATCAGAGTGTTAAAGTGAGGGGTGTGGGGTATATCAGAGTGTTCCTGTGAGTGGTGTGGGATATATCAGAGTGTTATACTGAGAGGTGTGGTATATATCAGTGTGTTACAGTGAGGGATGTGAGATATATCAGAGTGTTACAGTGAGGGGTGTGATATATCACTGTGTTACAGTGAGGGTTGTGGGATATATCAGAGTGTTACAGTGAGGGTTGCGGTTCATATCAGAGTGTTACAGTCAGGGTTGTGGGATATATCAGAGTGTTAAAGTGTGGGGCGTGGGGTATATCAGAGTGTTACAGTGAGGGGTGTGGGATATATCACTGTGTTACAGTGAGGGTTGTGGGATATATCAGAGTGTTACAGTGAGGTTTGCGGTTTATATCAGAGTGTTACAGTGAGGGTTGTGGGATATATCAGAGTGTTAAAGTGAGGGATGTGGGATGTATCAGAGTGTTACAGTGAGGGTTGTGTGATATCTCAGAGTGAGTGTTGTGGGATATATCAGAGTGTTACAGTGAGGGGTGTGGGTTATATAAGAGTGTTACAGTGAGGGCTGTGGGATATATCAGAGTGAGGGTTGTAGGATATATCAGAGTGTTATAGTGAGGTGCGTGGGATATAGCAGAGTGTTTCAGTGAACGGTGTGGGTTATATCAGAGTGTTAAAACGAGCGGTGTGGGATATATCACAGTGTTATGGTGAGGGTTGTGCGATATATCAGTGTGTTATACTGAGGGGTGCATGATATATCAGAGTGTTACAGTGAGTGGTGTGGGTTATATCAGAGTGTTACAGTGAGGGTTGTGGGATATATCAGAGTGTTACAGTGAGCGTTGTGGGATATATCAGAGTGTTACAGTGAAGGGTGTAGGTTATATCAGAGTGTTACAGTGAGGGGTGTGGGTTATATTAGAGTGTTACAGTGAGGGTTGTGGGATATATCAGAGTGTTATATTGAGGGGTGCGGGATATATCAGGGTGTTACAGTGAGTGGTGTGGGATATATCAGAGTGTTACATTGAGGGCTGTGGGATATATCAGAGTGTTGCAGTGAGGGTTGTGGGTTGTATCAGAGTTTTACAGTGAGGGGTGTGTGATATATCAGAGTGTGACAGCGAGGGGTGTGAGATACGTCACAGTGATACAGTTTGGGTAGTGTGATATATCAGAGTGTTACAGTGAGGGGTGTGGGGTATATCAGAATGTTACAGTAAAGGGTGTGTGATATATCAGAGTGTTACCGTGTGGAGTGTGGGATATATCAAAGTGTAACAGTGAGGGGTGTGGATTATATCAGAGTTTTAAAGTGAAAGGTGTGTGATATGTCAGAGTGTAACAGTGAGGGGTGTGGGATATGTCAGACTTAAAGTGAGGGGTGTGGGATATATCAGAGTGTTAAAGTGAGGGGTGTGGGGTATATCAGAGTGTTACAGTGAGGGGTGTGGGATATATCAGAGTGTTACAGTGAGGGGTGTGGGTATATCAGAGTGTTAACTTGAAGGGTGTGTGATATATCAGAGTCTTACTGTGAGTGGTGTGGGATATATCAGAGTGTTATACTGAGGGGTGTGGTATATATCAGTGTGTTACAGTGAGGGATGTGAGATATATCAGAGTGTTACAGTGAGGGTTGTGGGATATATCAGAGTGTTACAGTGAGGGTTGCGGTTTATATCAGAGTGTTACAGTGAGGGTTGTGGGATATATCAGAGTCTTAAAGTGTGGGGCGTGGGGTATATCAGAGTGTTACAGTGAGAGGTGTGGGATATATCACTGTGTTACAGTGAGGGTTGTGGGATCTATCAGAGTGTTACAGTGAGGGTTGCGGTTTATATCAGAGTGTTACAGTGAGGGTTGTGGGATATATCAGAGTGTTACAGTGAGGGTTGTGTGATGTCTCAGAGTGAGTGTTGTGGGATATATCAGAGTGTTACAGTGAGGGTTGTGGGTTATATCAGTGTGTTATAGTGAGGGATGTGGGATATATCAGAGTGTTACAGTGAGGGGTGTGAGATATATCAGTGTTACAGTGAGGGGCGTGAGATATATCAGAGTGTTAAAGTGAGGGGTGTGGGGTATATCAGAGTGTTCCTGTGAGTGGTGTGGGATATATCAGAGTGTTATACTGAGAGGTGTGGTATATATCAGTGTGTTACAGTGAGGGATGTGAGATATATCAGAGTGTTACAGTGAGGGGTGTGATATATCACTGTGTTACAGTGAGGGTTGTGGGATATATCAGAGTGTTACAGTGAGGGTTGCGGTTCATATCAGAGTGTTACAGTCAGGGTTGTGGGATATATCAGAGTGTTAAAGTGTGGGGCGTGGGGTATATCAGAGTGTTACAGTGAGGGGTGTGGGATATATCACTGTGTTACAGTGAGGGTTGTGGGATATATCAGAGTGTTACAGTGAGGTTTGCGGTTTATATCAGAGTGTTACAGTGAGGGTTGTGGGATATATCAGAGTGTTAAAGTGAGGGATGTGGGATGTATCAGAGTGTTACAGTGAGGGTTGTGTGATATCTCAGAGTGAGTGTTGTGGGATATATCAGAGTGTTACAGTGAGGGGTGTGGGTTATATAAGAGTGTTACAGTGAGGGCTGTGGGATATATCAGAGTGAGGGTTGTAGGATATATCAGAGTGTTATAGTGAGGTGCGTGGGATATAGCAGAGTGTTTCAGTGAACGGTGTGGGTTATATCAGAGTGTTAAAACGAGCGGTGTGGGATATATCACAGTGTTATGGTGAGGGTTGTGCGATATATCAGTGTGTTATACTGAGGGGTGCATGATATATCAGAGTGTTACAGTGAGTGGTGTGGGTTATATCAGAGTGTTACAGTGAGGGTTGTGGGATATATCAGAGTGTTACAGTGAGCGTTGTGGGATATATCAGAGTGTTACAGTGAAGGGTGTAGGTTATATCAGAGTGTTACAGTGAGGTGTGTGGGATATATCAGAGTGTTACAGTGAGGGGTGTGGGTTATATTAGAGTGTTACAGTGAGGGTTGTGGGATATATCAGAGTGTTGCAGTGAGGGGTGTGGGTTGTATCAGAGTTTTACAGTGAGGGGTGTGTGATATATCAGAGTGTGACAGCGAGGGGTGTGAGATACGTCACAGTGATACAGTTTGGGTTGTGTGATATATCAGAGTGTTACAGTGAAGGGTGTGTGATATTTCAGTGTGTTACAGTGAGCGCTGTGGGTTAAATCAGAGTGGTACAGTGAGGGGTGTGAGATATATCAGAGTGTTACAGTGAGGGGTGTTGGTTATTTCAGAGTATTACAGTGAGGGGTGTGTGATATATTTGAGTGTTACAGTGAGGGGTGTGGGATATATTAGTGTGTTAGAGTGAGGGGTATGGGATATTTCAGAGTGTTACAGTGAGGGGTGTGGGATATATCAGTGTGTTACAGTGAGGGGTCTGAGATATATCAGAGTGTTACAGTGAGAGGTGTAGGGTATATCAGAATTTTACAGTGATGTGTGTGGGATACATCAACGTGTTACAGTGAGGGTTGTGGGGTATATAAGCATGTTACAGTGTTTTTCGTCAAATATATCAGAGTGTTAAAGTGAGGGGAGTGGGGTATATCAGAATGTTACAGTGAGGTGTGTGGGATAAATCAGAGTGTTACAGTGAGGGGTGTGGGATATATCTGAGTGTTACAGTGAGGTGTGTTGTGTATATCAGAGTGTTACAGTGAGGGGTGTGTGATATATCCGAGTGTTACAGTGAGGGTTGTGGGGTATATCAGAGTGTTATATTGAGGGGTGTGGGTTATATCAGAGTGTTATATTGAGGGGTGTGAGATACATCACAGTTTTACTTTGTGGGTAGTGTGATATATCAGAGTGTTACAGTGAGGTGTGTGGGATATATCAGAGTGTTACCGTGTGGAGTGTGGGATATATCAAAGTGTAACAGTGAGGGGTGTGGATTATATCAGAGTTTTAAAGTGAAAGGTGTGTGATATGTCAGAGTGTAACAGTGAGGGGTGTGGGATATGTCAGACTTAAAGTGAGGGGTGTGGGATATATCAGAGTGTTAAAGTGAGGGGTGTGGGGTATATCAGAGTGTTACAGTGAGGGGTGTGGGATATATCAGAGTGTTACAGTGAGGGGTGTGGGTATATCAGAGTGTTAACTTGAAGGGTGTGTGATATATCAGAGTCTTACTGTGAGTGGTGTGGGATATATGAGAGTGTTATACTGAGGGGTGTGGTATATATGAGTGTGTTACAGTGAGGGATGTGAGATATATCAGAGTGTTACAGTGAGGGTTGTGGGATATATCAGAGTGTTACAGTGAGGGTTGCGGTTTATATCAGAGTGTTACAGTGAGGGTTGTGGGTTATATCAGAGTCTTAAAGTGTGGGGCGTGGGGTATATCAGAGTGTTACAGTGAGAGGTGTGGGATATATCACTGTGTTACAGTGAGGGTTGTGGGATATATCAGAGTGTTACAGTGAGGGTTGCGGTTTATGTCAGAGTGTTACAGTTAGGGTTGTGGGATATATCAGAGTCTTACAGTGAGGGTTGTGTGATGTCTCAGAGTGAGTGTTGTGGGATATATCAGAGTGTTACAGTGAGGGTTGTGGGTTATATCAGTGTGTTATAGTGAGGGATGTGGGATATATCAGAGTGTTACAGTGAGGGGTGTGAGATATATCAGTGTTACAGTGAGGGGTGTGAGATATATCAGAGTGTTACAGTGAGGGTTGTGGGATATATCAGAGTGTTCCTGTGAGTGGTGTGGGATATATCAGAGTGTTATACTGAGAGGTGTGGTATATATCAGTGTGTTACAGTGAGGGATGTGGGATATATCAGAGTGTTACAGTGAGGGTTGCGGTTCATATCAGAGTGTTACAGTGAGGGTTGTGGGATATATCAGAGTGTTAAAGTGTGGGGCGTGGGGTATATCAGAGTGTTACAGTGAGGGGTGTGGGATATATCACTGTGTTACAGTGAGGGTTGTGGGATATATCAGAGTGTTACAGTGAGCGTTGCGGTTTATATCAGAGTGTTACAGTGAGGGTTGCGGTTTATATCAGAGTGTTACAGTGAGGGTTGTGGGATATATCAGAGTGTTACAGTGAGGGGTGTGGGATATATCAGAGTGTATCATTGAGGGGTCTGGGATATATCAGAGTGTTACAGTGAGGGGTGTGGGATATGTCAGAGTGTAACATTGAGGGGTCTGGGATATATCAGAGTGTTACAGTGAGGGGTGTGGGATATATCACAGTGAGGGGTGTGGGATATATCACAGTGAGGGGTGTGGGGTATATCAGTGTGTTTCAGTGAGGGGTGTGGGATATATCAGAGTGTTACAGTGAGGGGTGTGTATTATATAAGAGTGTTACAGTGAGGGCTGTGGGATATATCAGAGTGTTACAGTGAGGGGTGTGTGTTATATAAGAGTGTTACAGTGAGGGCTGTGGGATATATCAGAGTGAGGGGTGCATGATATATCAGAGTGTTACAGTGAGGGTTGCGGTTTATATCAGAGTGTTACAGTGAGGGTTGTGGGATATATCAGAGTGTTACAGTGAGGGGTGTGGGATATATCAGAGTGTTACAGTGAGGGGTGTGGGTATATCAGAGTGTTAACTTGAAGGGTGTGTGATATATCAGAGTCTTACTGTGAGTGGTGTGGGATATATGAGAGTGTTATACTGAGGGGTGTGGTATATATGAGTGTGTTACAGTGAGGGATGTGAGATATATCAGAGTGTTACAGTGAGGGTTGTGGGATATATCAGAGTGTTACAGTGAGGGTTGCGGTTTATATCAGAGTGTTACAGTGAGGGTTGTGGGTTATATCAGAGTCTTAAAGTGTGGGGCGTGGGGTATATCAGAGTGTTACAGTGAGAGGTGTGGGATATATCACTGTGTTACAGTGAGGGTTGTGGGATATATCAGAGTGTTACAGTGAGGGTTGCGGTTTATGTCAGAGTGTTACAGTTAGGGTTGTGGGATATATCAGAGTCTTACAGTGAGGGTTGTGTGATGTCTCAGAGTGAGTGTTGTGGGATATATCAGAGTGTTACAGTGAGGGTTGTGGGTTATATCAGTGTGTTATAGTGAGGGATGTGGGATATATCAGAGTGTTACAGTGAGGGGTGTGAGATATATCAGTGTTACAGTGAGGGGTGTGAGATATGTCAGAGTGTTACAGTGAGGGTTGTGGGATATATCAGAGTGTTCCTGTGAGTGGTGTGGGATATATCAGAGTGTTATACTGAGAGGTGTGGTATATATCAGTGTGTTACAGTGAGGGATGTGGGATATATCAGAGTGTTACAGTGAGGGTTGCGGTTCATATCAGAGTGTTACAGTGAGGGTTGTGGGATATATCAGAGTGTTAAAGTGTGGGGCGTGGGGTATATCAGAGTGTTACAGTGAGGGGTGTGGGATATATCACTGTGTTACAGTGAGGGTTGTGGGATATATCAGAGTGTTACAGTGAGCGTTGCGGTTTATATCAGAGTGTTACAGTGAGGGTTGCGGTTTATATCAGAGTGTTACAGTGAGGGTTGTGGGATATATCAGAGTGTTACAGTGAGGGGTGTGGGATATATCAGAGTGTATCATTGAGGGGTCTGGGATATATCAGAGTGTTACAGTGAGGGGTGTGGGATATGTCAGAGTGTAACATTGAGGGGTCTGGGATATATCAGAGTGTTACAGTGAGGGGTGTGGGATATATCACAGTGAGGGGTGTGGGATATATCACAGTGAGGGGTGTGGGGTATATCAGTGTGTTTCAGTGAGGGGTGTGGGATATATCAGAGTGTTACAGTGAGGGGTGTGTATTATATAAGAGTGTTACAGTGAGGGCTGTGGGATATATCAGAGTGTTACAGTGAGGGGTGTGTGTTATATAAGAGTGTTACAGTGAGGGCTGTGGGATATATCAGAGTGAGGGGTGCATGATATATCAGAGTGTTACAGTGAGGGTTGCGGTTTATATCAGAGTGTTACAGTGAGGGTTGTGGGATATATCAGAGTGTTACAGTGAGCGGTGTGGGTTATATCAGAGTGTTACAGTGAGGGGTGTGGGATATATCAGAGTGTATCATTGAGGGGTCTGGGATATATCAGAGTGTTACAGTGAGGGGTGTGGGATATATCACTGTGTTACAGTGAGGGTTGTGGGATATATCAGAGTGTTACAGTGAGCGTTGCGGTTTATATCAGAGTGTTACAGTGAGGGTTGCGGTTTATATCAGAGTGTTACAGTGAGGGTTGTGGGATATATCAGAGTGTTACAGTGAGGGGTGTGGGATATATCAGAGTGTATCATTGAGGGGTCTGGGATATATCAGAGTGTTACAGTGAGGGGTGTGGGATATATCAGGGTGTTACAGTGAGGGGTGTGTGGGTTTAATCAGATTGTTGCAGTGAGTGTTGTGGGATATATCAGAGTGTTACAGTGATGGGTGTGGGATATATCAGAGTGAGGGTGTGGGATATATCAGAGTGAGGGGTGTGGCATATATCAGAGTGAGGAGTGTGGGAAATATCAGAGTGTTACATTGAGGACGTAGGTTATATCATAGTGTTACAGTGAGGGTTGTGGCAAATATCAGAGTGTTACAGTGAGGGTTGTGGCAAATATCAGAGTGTTACAGTGAGGTGTGTGGGGTATATCAGACTGTTACAGTGAGGGGTGTGGGTTATATAAGAGTGTTACATTGAAGGGTGTGGGATATATCAGAGTGTTACAATGAGGGTTGTGGGTATATCAGAGTGTTTCAGTGAGCAGTGTGGGTTATATCAGAGTGTTACAGTGAGGGGTGTGGGATATATCAGAGTGTTACAGTGAGGGGCATAGCTATATCAGAGTGTTGCAGTGAGGTGTGTGGGATATATCAGAGTGTTGCAGTGAGGGGTGTGGGATATATCAGAGTGTTACGGTGAGGGTTGTCGGTAATATCAGAGTGTTCCAGTGAGGGTTGTGGGATATATCAGACTGTTACAGTAAGGGGTGTGGGATATATCAGAGTGTTACAATGAGGGTTGTGGGTATATCAGAGTGTTTCAGTGAGCAGTGTGGGTTATATCAGAGTGTTACAGTGAGGGGTGTGGGATATATCAGAGTGTTACAGTGAGGGGTGTGGGATATATCAGGGTGTTACAGTGAGGGGTGTATGGGTTTAATCAGATTGTTACAGTGAGTGTTGTGGGATATATCAGAGTGTTACAGTGATGGGTGTGTGATATATCAGAGTGAGGGGTGTGGGATATTTCAGATTGATGGGTGTGTGATATATCAGAGTGAGGGATGTGGGATATATCAGAGTGTTAAATTGTGGGGTGTAGGTTATATCATAGTGTTACAGTGAGGGTTGTGGCAAATATCAGAGTGTTACAGTGAGGGTTGTGGCAAATATCAGAGTGTTACAGTGAGGTGTGTGGGGTATATCAGACTGTTACAGTGAGGGGTGTGGGTTATATAAGAGTGTTACATTGAAGGGTGTGGGATATATCAGAGTGTTACAGTGAGGGGCTTAGCTATATCAGAGTGTTGCAGTGAGGTGTGTTAGATATAACAGAGTGTTACAGTGAGGTTTGTGGGATATATCAGATTGTAACTTTGAGGGGTGTGGGATATATTAGTGTGTTACATTGTGGGGTGTGTGATATATCAGAGTGAGGGGTGTGGGATATTTCAGATTGATGGGTGTGTGATATATCAGAGTGAGGGATGTGGGATATATCAGAGTGTTAAATTGTGGGGTGTAGTTTATATCAGAGTGTTACAGTGAGGGTTGTGGCTTATATCCGAGTGTTACAGTGAGGGTTTTGGGATATATCAGAGTGTAACAGTGAGGGTTGTGGGATATATCAGAGTGTTACAGTGAGGGGTGTGGGGTAAATCAGAGTGTTACAGTGAGGGGTGTGGGATATATCAGAGTATTACAGTGAGGGGTGTGCGTATATCAGAGTGTTACATTGAAGGGTCTGTGATATATCAGAGACTTACAGTGAGTGGTGTGGGATATATCAGAGTGTTATATTGAGGGGTGTGGTATATATCAGTGTGTTACAGTGAGGGATGTGAGATATACCAGAGTGTTACAGTGAGGGGTGTGAGATATATCAGAGTGTTACAGTGAGGGTTATGGGATATATCAGAGTGTTACAGTGAGGAGTGCGGTTTATATCAGAGTGTTACAGTGAGGGGTGTGGGTTATATCAGAGTGTTACAGTGAGGTTTGTGGGATATATCAGATTGTTATACTGAGGTTTGCGGTATATATCAGAGTGTTACACTGAGGATTGTGCGTTATAGCAGAGTGTTACAGTGAGGGGTGTGTGATATATCAGAGTGTTACAGTGAGGGGTGTGAGATACGTCACAGTGTTACAGTGAAGGGTGTGTGATATTTCAGAGTGTTACATTGAGGGGTGTGGGTTATATCAGAATGTTACAGTGAGGGTTGTGGGATATATCAGAGTGTTACAGTGAGGGGTGTGGGTTATATCAGAGTATTACAGTGAGGGGTGTGTGATATATTCGAGTGTTACAGTGAAGGGTGTGGGATATAACAGATTGTAACATTGAGGGGTGTGGGATATATCAGAGTGTTACATTGAGGGGTGTGTGATATATCAGAGTGAGGGGTGTGGGATATATGAGATTGAGGGGTGTGGGATATATCAGAGTGAGGGTTGTGGGATATATCAGAGTGTTAAATTGTGGGGTGTAGGTTATATCAGAGTGTTATAGTGAGGGTTAGGCATATATCAGAGTGTTACAGTGAGGGGTTTGGGATATATCAGAGTGTTACAGTGAGGGGTTTGGGATATATCAGAGTGTTACAGTGAGGGGTGTGGGGTATATCAGAGTGTTACAGTGAGGGGTGTGGGATATATCAGGGTGTTACAATGAGGAGTGTGGGATATATCAGAGTGTTACAGTGAGGGGTGTGGGGTATATCAGAGTGTTACAGTAAAGGGTGTGTGATATATCAGAGTGTTACAGTGAGGGGTGTGGGATATATCAGAGTGTTACAGTGAGTGGTGTGGGATATATCAGGGTGTTACAGTGAGGGGTGTGTGGGTTATATCAGAGTGTTACAGTGAGGGGTGTCGGATATATCAGTGTGAGGTGTGTGGGATATATCAGAATGAGGGTGTGGCATATATCAGAGTGAGGAATGTGGGAAATATCAGAGTGTTACATTGAGGGGCTTAGGTTATATCAGAGTGTTACAGTGAGGGTTATGGCAAATATCAGAGTGTTACAGTGAGGGGTGTGGGGCATATGAGAGGTTTACAGTGAGGGGTGTGGGTTATATAAGAGTGTTACATTGAGGGGTGTGAGATATATCAGAGTGAGGGTTGTGGGATAGAACAGAGTGTTACCGTGAGGGGCGTAGCTATATCAGAGTGTTGCAGTGCGGTGTGTGGGATATAATAGTGTTACAGTGAGGGTTGTGGGATATATCAGATTGAAACATTGAGGAGTGTGGGATATATCAGAGTGTTACATTGAGGTGTGTGCGATATATCAGAGTGAGGGGTGTGGGATATATCAGATTGAGGGGTGTGGGATATATCAGGGTGAGGGTTGTGGGATATATCAGAGTGTTAAATTGTGGGGTGTAGGTTATATCAGAGTGTTACAGTGAGGGTTGTGGCATATATCAGAGTGTTACAGTGAGGGGTTTGGGACATATCAGAGTGTTACAGTGAGGGGTTTGGGTTATATCAGAGTGTTACAGTGAGGGGTGTGAGATACGTAACAGTTTTACAGTGTGGGTTGTGTGATATATCAGAGTGTTACAGTGAGGGGTGTGGGGTATATCAGAGTGTTACAGTAAAGGGTGTGTGATATATCAGAGTGTTACAGTGAGTGCTGTGGGATATAACAAAGTGTAACAGTGAGGGGTGTGGATTATATCAGAGTTTTAAAGTGAAAGGTGTGTGATATGTCAGAGTGTAACAGTGAGGGGTGTGGGATATATCAGACTGTTAAAGTGAGGGGTGTGGGATATATCAGAGTGTTAAAGTGAGGGGTGTGGGGTATATCAGAGTGTTACAGTGAGGGGTGTGGGATATATCAGAGTGTTACAGTGAGGGGTGTGGGTTATATCAGAGTGTTAAATTGAGGGGTGTGAGATACGTCACAGTTTTACATTGTGGGTTGTGTGATATATCAGAGTGTGACAGTGAGGTGTGTGGGATATATCAGAGTGTTACAGTGAGGTGTGTGGGTATATCAGAGTGTTACAGTGAAGGGTGTGTGATATATCAGAGTGTTACAGTGAGGGGAGTGGGGTATATCAGAATGTTACAGTGAGTTGTGTGGAATGTATCAGAGTGTTATACTGAGGGGTGTGGTATATATCAGTGTGTTACAGTGAGGGATGTGAGATATATCAGAGTGTTAAAGTGTGGGGCGTGGGGTATATCAGATTGTTACAGTGAGGGGTGTGGGATATATCACTGTGTTACAGTGAGGGTTGTGGGATATATCAGAGTGTTACAGTGAGGGGTGTGGGATATATCAGGGTGTTACAGTGAGGGGTGTGTGGGTTTAATCAGATTGTTGCAGTGAGTGTTGTGGGATATATCAGAGTGTTACAGTGATGGGTGTGGGATATATCAGAGTGAGGGTGTGGGATATATCAGAGTGAGGGGTGTGGCATATATCAGAGTGAGGAGTGTGGGAAATATCAGAGTGTTACATTGAGGACGTAGGTTATATCATAGTGTTACAGTGAGGGTTGTGGCAAATATCAGAGTGTTACAGTGAGGGTTGTGGCAAATATCAGAGTGTTACAGTGAGGTGTGTGGGGTATATCAGACTGTTACAGTGAGGGGTGTGGGTTATATAAGAGTGTTACATTGAAGGGTGTGGGATATATCAGAGTGTTACAATGAGGGTTGTGGGTATATCAGAGTGTTTCAGTGAGCAGTGTGGGTTATATCAGAGTGTTACAGTGAGGGGTGTGGGATATATCAGAGTGTTACAGTGAGGGGCATAGCTATATCAGAGTGTTGCAGTGAGGTGTGTGGGATATATCAGAGTGTTGCAGTGAGGGGTGTGGGATATATCAGAGTGTTACGGTGAGGGTTGTCGGTAATATCAGAGTGTTCCAGTGAGGGTTGTGGGATATATCAGACTGTTACAGTAAGGGGTGTGGGATATATCAGAGTGTTACAATGAGGGTTGTGGGTATATCAGAGTGTTTCAGTGAGCAGTGTGGGTTATATCAGAGTGTTACAGTGAGGGGTGTGGGATATATCAGAGTGTTACAGTGAGGGGTGTGGGATATATCAGGGTGTTACAGTGAGGGGTGTATGGGTTTAATCAGATTGTTACAGTGAGTGTTGTGGGATATATCAGAGTGTTACAGTGATGGGTGTGGGATATATCAGAGTGAGGGTGTGGGATATATCAGAGTGAGGGGTGTGGCATATATCAGAGTGAGGAGTGTGGGAAATATCAGACTGTTACATTGAGGACGTAGGTTATATCATAGTGTTACAGTGAGGGTTGTGGCAAATATCAGAGTGTTACAGTGAGGGTTGTGGCAAATATCAGAGTGTTACAGTGAGGTGTGTGGGGTATATCAGACTGTTACAGTGAGGGGTGTGGGTTATATAAGAGTGTTACATTGAAGGGTGTGGGATATATCAGAGTGTTACAATGAGGGTTGTGGGTATATCAGAGTGTTTCAGTGAGCAGTGTGGGTTATATCAGAGTGTTACAGTGAGGGGTGTGGGATATATCAGAGTGTTACAGTGAGGGGCATAGCTATATCAGAGTGTTGCAGTGAGGTGTGTGGGATATATCAGAGTGTTGCAGTGAGGGGTGTGGGATATATCAGAGTGTTACGGTGAGGGTTGTCGGTAATATCAGAGTGTTCCAGTGAGGGTTGTGGGATATATCAGACTGTTACAGTAAGGGGTGTGGGATATATCAGAGTGTTACAATGAGGGTTGTGGGTATATCAGAGTGTTTCAGTGAGCAGTGTGGGTTATATCAGAGTGTTACAGTGAGGGGTGTGGGATATATCAGAGTGTTACAGTGAGGGGTGTGGGATATATCAGGGTGTTACAGTGAGGGGTGTATGGGTTTAATCAGATTGTTACAGTGAGTGTTGTGGGATATATCAGAGTGTTACAGTGATGGGTGTGGGATATATCAGAGTGAGGGTGTGGGATATATCAGAGTGAGGGGTGTGGCATATATCAGAGTGAGGAGTGTGGGAAATATCAGACTGTTACATTGAGGACGTAGGTTATATCATAGTGTTACAGTGAGGGTTGTGGCAAATATCAGAGTGTTACAGTGAGGGTTGTGGCAAATATCAGAGTGTTACAGTGAGGTGTGT
Organism: Isurus oxyrinchus; assembly: GCA_026770705.1. Lineage (NCBI taxonomy): Eukaryota > Metazoa > Chordata > Chondrichthyes > Lamniformes > Lamnidae > Isurus > Isurus oxyrinchus. Next base: position 139,747 of record JANJGN010000685.1, read on the forward strand.
GGGGTATATCAGACTGTTACAGTGAGGGGTGTGGGTTATATAAGAGTGTTACATTGAAGGGTGTGGGATATATCAGAGTGTTACAGTGAGGGGCTTAGCTATATCAGAGTGTTGCAGTGAGGTGTGTTAGATATAACAGAGTGTTACAGTGAGGTTTGTGGGATATATCAGATTGTAACTTTGAGGGGTGTGGGATATATTAGTGTGTTACATTGTGGGGTGTGTGATATATCAGAGTGAGGGGTGTGGGATATTTCAGATTGATGGGTGTGTGATATATCAGAGTGAGGGATGTGGGATATATCAGAGTGTTAAATTGTGGGGTGTAGTTTATATCAGAGTGTTACAGTGAGGGTTGTGGCTTATATCCGAGTGTTACAGTGAGGGTTTTGGGATATATCAGAGTGTAACAGTGAGGGTTGTGGGATATATCAGAGTGTTACAGTGAGGGGTGTGGGGTAAATCAGAGTGTTACAGTGAGGGGTGTGGGATATATCAGAGTATTACAGTGAGGGGTGTGCGTATATCAGAGTGTTACATTGAAGGGTCTGTGATATATCAGAGACTTACAGTGAGTGGTGTGGGATATATCAGAGTGTTATATTGAGGGGTGTGGTATATATCAGTGTGTTACAGTGAGGGATGTGAGATATACCAGAGTGTTACAGTGAGGGGTGTGAGATATATCAGAGTGTTACAGTGAGGGTTATGGGATATATCAGAGTGTTACAGTGAGGGGTGCGGTTTATATCAGAGTGTTACAGTGAGGGGTGTGGGTTATATCAGAGTGTTACAGTGAGGTTTGTGGGATATATCAGATTGTTATACTGAGGTTTGCGGTATATATCAGAGTGTTACACTGAGGATTGTGCGTTATAGCAGAGTGTTACAGTGAGGGGTGTGTGATATATCAGAGTGTTACAGTGAGGGGTGTGAGATACGTCACAGTGTTACAGTGAAGGGTGTGTGATATTTCAGAGTGTTACATTGAGGGGTGTGGGTTATATCAGAATGTTACAGTGAGGGTTGTGGGATATATCAGAGTGTTACAGTGAGGGGTGTGGGTTATATCAGAGTATTACAGTGAGGGGTGTGTGATATATTCGAGTGTTACAGTGAAGGGTGTGGGATATAACAGATTGTAACATTGAGGGGTGTGGGATATATCAGAGTGTTACATTGAGGGGTGTGTGATATATCAGAGTGAGGGGTGTGGGATATATGAGATTGAGGGGTGTGGGATATATCAGAGTGAGGGTTGTGGGATATATCAGAGTGTTAAATTGTGGGGTGTAGGTTATATCAGAGTGTTATAGTGAGGGTTAGGCATATATCAGAGTGTTACAGTGAGGGGTTTGGGATATATCAGAGTGTTACAGTGAGGGGTTTGGGATATATCAGAGTGTTACAGTGAGGGGTGTGGGGTATATCAGAGTGTTACAGTGAGGGGTGTGGGATATATCAGGGTGTTACAATGAGGAGTGTGGGATATATCAGAGTGTTACAGTGAGGGGTGTGGGGTATATCAGAGTGTTACAGTAAAGGGTGTGTGATATATCAGAGTGTTACAGTGAGGGGTGTGGGATATATCAGAGTGTTACAGTGAGTGGTGTGGGATATATCAGACTGTTACAGTGAGGGGTGTGGGTTATATAAGAGTGTTACATTGAAGGGTGTGGGATATATCAGAGTGTTACAATGAGGGTTGTGGGTATATCAGAGTGTTTCAGTGAGCAGTGTGGGTTATATCAGAGTGTTACAGTGAGGGGTGTGGGATATATCAGAGTGTTACAGTGAGGGGCATAGCTATATCAGAGTGTTGCAGTGAGGTGTGTGGGATATATCAGAGTGTTGCAGTGAGGGGTGTGGGATATATCAGAGTGTTACGGTGAGGGTTGTCGGTAATATCAGAGTGTTCCAGTGAGGGTTGTGGGATATATCAGACTGTTACAGTAAGGGGTGTGGGATATATCAGAGTGTTACAATGAGGGTTGTGGGTATATCAGAGTGTTTCAGTGAGCAGTGTGGGTTATATCAGAGTGTTACAGTGAGGGGTGTGGGATATATCAGAGTGTTACAGTGAGGGGTGTGGGATATATCAGGGTGTTACAGTGAGGGGTGTATGGGTTTAATCAGATTGTTACAGTGAGTGTTGTGGGATATATCAGAGTGTTACAGTGATGGGTGTGGGATATATCAGAGTGAGGGTGTGGGATATATCAGAGTGAGGGGTGTGGCATATATCAGAGTGAGGAGTGTGGGAAATATCAGACTGTTACATTGAGGACGTAGGTTATATCATAGTGTTACAGTGAGGGTTGTGGCAAATATCAGAGTGTTACAGTGAGGGTTGTGGCAAATATCAGAGTGTTACAGTGAGGTGTGTGGGGTATATCAGACTGTTACAGTGAGGGGTGTGGGTTATATAAGAGTGTTACATTGAAGGGTGTGGGATATATCAGAGTGTTACAGTGAGGGGCTTAGCTATATCAGAGTGTTGCAGTGAGGTGTGTTAGATATAACAGAGTGTTACAGTGAGGTTTGTGGGATATATCAGATTGTAACTTTGAGGGGTGTGGGATATATTAGTGTGTTACATTGTGGGGTGTGTGATATATCAGAGTGAGGGGTGTGGGATATTTCAGATTGATGGGTGTGTGATATATCAGAGTGAGGGATGTGGGATATATCAGAGTGTTAAATTGTGGGGTGTAGTTTATATCAGAGTGTTACAGTGAGGGTTGTGGCTTATATCCGAGTGTTACAGTGAGGGTTTTGGGATATATCAGAGTGTAACAGTGAGGGTTGTGGGATATATCAGAGTGTTACAGTGAGGGGTGTGGGGTAAATCAGAGTGTTACAGTGAGGGGTGTGGGATATATCAGAGTATTACAGTGAGGGGTGTGCGTATATCAGAGTGTTACATTGAAGGGTCTGTGATATATCAGAGACTTACAGTGAGTGGTGTGGGATATATCAGAGTGTTATATTGAGGGGTGTGGTATATATCAGTGTGTTACAGTGAGGGATGTGAGATATACCAGAGTGTTACAGTGAGGGGTGTGAGATATATCAGAGTGTTACAGTGAGGGTTATGGGATATATCAGAGTGTTACAGTGAGGGGTGCGGTTTATATCAGAGTGTTACAGTGAGGGGTGTGGGTTATATCAGAGTGTTACAGTGAGGTTTGTGGGATATATCAGATTGTTATACTGAGGTTTGCGGTATATATCAGAGTGTTACACTGAGGATTGTGCGTTATAGCAGAGTGTTACAGTGAGGGGTGTGTGATATATCAGAGTGTTACAGTGAGGGGTGTGAGATACGTCACAGTGTTACAGTGAAGGGTGTGTGATATTTCAGAGTGTTACATTGAGGGGTGTGGGTTATATCAGAATGTTACAGTGAGGGTTGTGGGATATATCAGAGTGTTACAGTGAGGGGTGTGGGTTATATCAGAGTATTACAGTGAGGGGTGTGTGATATATTCGAGTGTTACAGTGAAGGGTGTGGGATATAACAGATTGTAACATTGAGGGGTGTGGGATATATCAGAGTGTTACATTGAGGGGTGTGTGATATATCAGAGTGAGGGGTGTGGGATATATGAGATTGAGGGGTGTGGGATATATCAGAGTGAGGGTTGTGGGATATATCAGAGTGTTAAATTGTGGGGTGTAGGTTATATCAGAGTGTTATAGTGAGGGTTAGGCATATATCAGAGTGTTACAGTGAGGGGTTTGGGATATATCAGAGTGTTACAGTGAGGGGTTTGGGATATATCAGAGTGTTACAGTGAGGGGTGTGGGGTATATCAGAGTGTTACAGTGAGGGGTGTGGGATATATCAGGGTGTTACAATGAGGAGTGTGGGATATATCAGAGTGTTACAGTGAGGGGTGTGGGGTATATCAGAGTGTTACAGTAAAGGGTGTGTGATATATCAGAGTGTTACAGTGAGGGGTGTGGGATATATCAGAGTGTTACAGTGAGTGGTGTGGGATATATCAGGGTGTTACAGTGAGGGGTGTGTGGGTTATATCAGAGTGTTACAGTGAGGGGTGTCGGATATATCAGTGTGAGGTGTGTGGGATATATCAGAATGAGGGTGTGGCATATATCAGAGTGAGGAATGTGGGAAATATCAGAGTGTTACATTGAGGGGCTTAGGTTATATCAGAGTGTTACAGTGAGGGTTATGGCAAATATCAGAGTGTTACAGTGAGGGGTGTGGGGCATATGAGAGGTTTACAGTGAGGGGTGTGGGTTATATAAGAGTGTTACATTGAGGGGTGTGAGATATATCAGAGTGAGGGTTGTGGGATAGAACAGAGTGTTACCGTGAGGGGCGTAGCTATATCAGAGTGTTGCAGTGCGGTGTGTGGGATATAATAGTGTTACAGTGAGGGTTGTGGGATATATCAGATTGAAACATTGAGGAGTGTGGGATATATCAGAGTGTTACATTGAGGTGTGTGCGATATATCAGAGTGAGGGGTGTGGGATATATCAGATTGAGGGGTGTGGGATATATCAGGGTGATGGTTGTGGGATATATCAGAGTGTTAAATTGTGGGGTGTAGGTTATATCAGAGTGTTACAGTGAGGGTTGTGGCATATATCAGAGTGTTACAGTGAGGGGTTTGGGACATATCAGAGTGTTACAGTGAGGGGTTTGGGTTATATCAGAGTGTTACAGTGAGGGGTGTGAGATACGTAACAGTTTTACAGTGTGGGTTGTGTGATATATCAGAGTGTTACAGTGAGGGGTGTGGGGTATATCAGAGTGTTACAGTAAAGGGTGTGTGATATATCAGAGTGTTACAGTGAGTGCTGTGGGATATAACAAAGTGTAACAGTGAGGGGTGTGGATTATATCAGAGTTTTAAAGTGAAAGGTGTGTGATATGTCAGAGTGTAACAGTGAGGGGTGTGGGATATATCAGACTGTTAAAGTGAGGGGTGTGGGATATATCAGAGTGTTAAAGTGAGGGGTGTGGGGTATATCAGAGTGTTACAGTGAGGGGTGTGGGATATATCAGAGTGTTACAGTGAGGGGTGTGGGTTATATCAGAGTGTTAAACTGAGGGGTGTGAGATACGTCACAGTTTTACATTGTGGGTTGTGTGATATATCAGAGTGTGACAGTGAGGTGTGTGGGATATATCAGAGTGTTACAGTGAGGTGTGTGGGTATATCAGAGTGTTACAGTGAAGGGTGTGTGATATATCAGAGTGTTACAGTGAGGGGAGTGGGGTATATCAGAATGTTACAGTGAGTTGTGTGGAATGTATCAGAGTGTTATACTGAGGGGTGTGGTATATATCAGTGTGTTACAGTGAGGGATGTGAGATATATCAGAGTGTTAAAGTGTGGGGCGTGGGGTATATCGGATTGTTACAGTGAGGGGTGTGGGATATATCACTGTGTTACAGTGAGGGTTGTGGGATATATCAGAGTGTTACAGTGAGGGGTGTGGGATATATCAGGGTGTTACAGTGAGGGGTGTGTGGGTTTAATCAGATTGTTGCAGTGAGTGTTGTGGGATATATCAGAGTGTTACAGTGATGGGTGTGGGATATATCAGAGTGAGGGTGTGGGATATATCAGAGTGAGGGGTGTGGCATATATCAGAGTGAGGAGTGTGGGAAATATCAGAGTGTTACATTGAGGACGTAGGTTATATCATAGTGTTACAGTGAGGGTTGTGGCAAATATCAGAGTGTTACAGTGAGGGTTGTGGCAAATATCAGAGTGTTACAGTGAGGTGTGTGGGGTATATCAGACTGTTACAGTGAGGGGTGTGGGTTATATAAGAGTGTTACATTGAAGGGTGTGGGATATATCAGAGTGTTACAATGAGGGTTGTGGGTATATCAGAGTGTTTCAGTGAGCAGTGTGGGTTATATCAGAGTGTTACAGTGAGGGGTGTGGGATATATCAGAGTGTTACAGTGAGGGGCATAGCTATATCAGAGTGTTGCAGTGAGGTGTGTGGGATATATCAGAGTGTTGCAGTGAGGGGTGTGGGATATATCAGAGTGTTACGGTGAGGGTTGTCGGTAATATCAGAGTGTTCCAGTGAGGGTTGTGGGATATATCAGACTGTTACAGTAAGGGGTGTGGGATATATCAGAGTGTTACAATGAGGGTTGTGGGTATATCAGAGTGTTTCAGTGAGCAGTGTGGGTTATATCAGAGTGTTACAGTGAGGGGTGTGGGATATATCAGAGTGTTACAGTGAGGGGTGTGGGATATATCAGGGTGTTACAGTGAGGGGTGTATGGGTTTAATCAGATTGTTACAGTGAGTGTTGTGGGATATATCAGAGTGTTACAGTGATGGGTGTGGGATATATCAGAGTGAGGGTGTGGGATATATCAGAGTGAGGGGTGTGGCATATATCAGAGTGAGGAGTGTGGGAAATATCAGACTGTTACATTGAGGACGTAGGTTATATCATAGTGTTACAGTGAGGGTTGTGGCAAATATCAGAGTGTTACAGTGAGGGTTGTGGCAAATATCAGAGTGTTACAGTGAGGTGTGTGGGGTATATCAGACTGTTACAGTGAGGGGTGTGGGTTATATAAGAGTGTTACATTGAAGGGTGTGGGATATATCAGAGTGTTACAGTGAGGGGCTTAGCTATATCAGAGTGTTGCAGTGAGGTGTGTTAGATATAACAGAGTGTTACAGTGAGGTTTGTGGGATATATCAGATTGTAACTTTGAGGGGTGTGGGATATATTAGTGTGTTACATTGTGGGGTGTGTGATATATCAGAGTGAGGGGTGTGGGATATTTCAGATTGATGGGTGTGTGATATATCAGAGTGAGGGATGTGGGATATATCAGAGTGTTAAATTGTGGGGTGTAGTTTATATCAGAGTGTTACAGTGAGGGTTGTGGCTTATATCCGAGTGTTACAGTGAGGGTTTTGGGATATATCAGAGTGTAACAGTGAGGGTTGTGGGATATATCAGAGTGTTACAGTGAGGGGTGTGGGGTAAATCAGAGTGTTACAGTGAGGGGTGTGGGATATATCAGAGTATTACAGTGAGGGGTGTGCGTATATCAGAGTGTTACATTGAAGGGTCTGTGATATATCAGAGACTTACAGTGAGTGGTGTGGGATATATCAGAGTGTTATATTGAGGGGTGTGGTATATATCAGTGTGTTACAGTGAGGGATGTGAGATATACCAGAGTGTTACAGTGAGGGGTGTGAGATATATCAGAGTGTTACAGTGAGGGTTATGGGATATATCAGAGTGTTACAGTGAGGGGTGCGGTTTATATCAGAGTGTTACAGTGAGGGGTGTGGGTTATATCAGAGTGTTACAGTGAGGTTTGTGGGATATATCAGATTGTTATACTGAGGTTTGCGGTATATATCAGAGTGTACACTGAGGATTGTGCGTTATAGCAGAGTGTTACAGTGAGGGGTGTGTGATATATCAGAGTGTTACAGTGAGGGGTGTGAGATACGTCACAGTGTTACAGTGAAGGGTGTGTGATATTTCAGAGTGTTACATTGAGGGGTGTGGGTTATATCAGAATGTTACAGTGAGGGTTGTGGGATATATCAGAGTGTTACAGTGAGGGGTGTGGGTTATATCAGAGTATTACAGTGAGGGGTGTGTGATATATTCGAGTGTTACAGTGAAGGGTGTGGGATATAACAGATTGTAACATTGAGGGGTGTGGGATATATCAGAGTGTTACATTGAGGGGTGTGTGATATATCAGAGTGAGGGGTGTGGGATATATGAGATTGAGGGGTGTGGGATATATCAGAGTGAGGGTTGTGGGATATATCAGAGTGTTAAATTGTGGGGTGTAGGTTATATCAGAGTGTTATAGTGAGGGTTAGGCATATATCAGAGTGTTACAGTGAGGGGTTTGGGATATATCAGAGTGTTACAGTGAGGGGTTTGGGATATATCAGAGTGTTACAGTGAGGGGTGTGGGGTATATCAGAGTGTTACAGTGAGGGGTGTGGGATATATCAGGGTGTTACAATGAGGAGTGTGGGATATATCAGAGTGTTACAGTGAGGGGTGTGGGGTATATCAGAGTGTTACAGTAAAGGGTGTGTGATATATCAGAGTGTTACAGTGAGGGGTGTGGGATATATCAGAGTGTTACAGTGAGTGGTGTGGGATATATCAGGGTGTTACAGTGAGGGGTGTGTGGGTTATATCAGAGTGTTACAGTGAGGGGTGTCGGATATATCAGTGTGAGGTGTGTGGGATATATCAGAATGAGGGTGTGGCATATATCAGAGTGAGGAATGTGGGAAATATCAGAGTGTTACATTGAGGGGCTTAGGTTATATCAGAGTGTTACAGTGAGGGTTATGGCAAATATCAGAGTGTTACAGTGAGGGGTGTGGGGCATATGAGAGGTTTACAGTGAGGGGTGTGGGTTATATAAGAGTGTTACATTGAGGGGTGTGAGATATATCAGAGTGAGGGTTGTGGGATAGAACAGAGTGTTACCGTGAGGGGCGTAGCTATATCAGAGTGTTGCAGTGCGGTGTGTGGGATATAATAGTGTTACAGTGAGGGTTGTGGGATATATCAGATTGAAACATTGAGGAGTGTGGGATATATCAGAGTGTTACATTGAGGTGTGTGCGATATATCAGAGTGAGGGGTGTGGGATATATCAGATTGAGGGGTGTGGGATATATCAGGGTGAGGGTTGTGGGATATATCAGAGTGTTAAATTGTGGGGTGTAGGTTATATCAGAGTGTTACAGTGAGGGTTGTGGCATATATCAGAGTGTTACAGTGAGGGGTTTGGGACATATCAGAGTGTTACAGTGAGGGGTTTGGGTTATATCAGAGTGTTACAGTGAGGGGTGTGAGATACGTAACAGTTTTACAGTGTGGGTTGTGTGATATATCAGAGTGTTACAGTGAGGGGTGTGGGGTATATCAGAGTGTTACAGTAAAGGGTGTGTGATATATCAGAGTGTTACAGTGAGTGCTGTGGGATATAACAAAGTGTAACAGTGAGGGGTGTGGATTATATCAGAGTTTTAAAGTGAAAGGTGTGTGATATGTCAGAGTGTAACAGTGAGGGGTGTGGGATATATCAGACTGTTAAAGTGAGGGGTGTGGGATATATCAGAGTGTTAAAGTGAGGGGTGTGGGGTATATCAGAGTGTTACAGTGAGGGGTGTGGGATATATCAGAGTGTTACAGTGAGGGGTGTGGGTTATATCAGAGTGTTAAATTGAGGGGTGTGAGATACGTCACAGTTTTACATTGTGGGTTGTGTGATATATCAGAGTGTGACAGTGAGGTGTGTGGGATATATCAGAGTGTTACAGTGAGGTGTGTGGGTATATCAGAGTGTTACAGTGAAGGGTGTGTGATATATCAGAGTGTTACAGTGAGGGGAGTGGGGTATATCAGAATGTTACAGTGAGTTGTGTGGAATGTATCAGAGTGTTATACTGAGGGGTGTGGTATATATCAGTGTGTTACAGTGAGGGATGTGAGATATATCAGAGTGTTAAAGTGTGGGGCGTGGGGTATATCAGATTGTTACAGTGAGGGGTGTGGGATATATCACTGTGTTACAGTGAGGGTTGTGGGATATATCAGAGTGTTACAGTGAGGGGTGCGGTTTATATCAGAGTGTTACAGTGAGGGGTGCGGTTTATATCAGAGTGTTACAGTGAAGGCTGTGTGATATATCAGAGTCTTACAGTGAGTTGTGTGTGATATATCAGAGTGTTACAGTGAGGGGTTTGAGATACGTCACAGTGTTACAGTGAAGGGTGTGTGATATTTCGGAGTGTTACAGTGAGGGGTGTGGGTTATTATCAGAATGTTACAGTGAGGGTTGTGGGATATATCAGAGTGTTACAGTGAGGGGTGTGGGTTATATCAGAATGTTACAGTGAGGGTTGTGGGATATATCAGAGTGTTACAGTGAGGGGTGTGGGTTATATCAGTGTATTACAGTGACAGGTGTGGATTATATCAGAGTATTACAGTGAGAGGTGTGTGATATATTCGAGTGTTACAGTGAGGGCTGTGGGATATATTAGTGTGTTAGAGTGAGGGGTGTGGGATATATCAGAGTGTTACAGTGAGGGGTGTGGGATATATCAGTGTGTTAGAGTGAGGGGTATGGGATATTTCAGAGTGTTACAGTGAGGGGTGTGGGATATATCAGTGTGTTACAGTGAGTGGTGTGAGATATATCAGAGTGTTACAGTGAGGGGAGTGGGGTATATCAGAATGTTACAGTGAGGTGTGTGGGATATATCAGAGTGTTAAAGTAAGGGATGTGGGATCTATCAGAGTGTTACAGTGAGGGGTGTGAAATATATCAGAGTGTTACAGTGAGGGGTTTGGGATATATCAGTGTGTTACAGTGATGGTGTGGGATATATCAGAGTGTTGCAGTGAGGGGTGTGGGATGTATCAGAGTGTTACAGTGAGAGGTGTGGGATATATCAGAGTGTTAAAGTGAAGGGTGTGGGATATATCAGAGTGTTACAGTGAGGTGTGTGGGATATTTCAGAGTGTTACAGTGAGGGGTTTAGGGTATATCAGAATGTTACAGTGAGGGGTGTGGGGTATATCAGAATGTTACAGTGATGTGTGTGGGATATATCAGAGTGTCACAGTGAGGGGTGTGGGGTATATCAACGTGTCAGAGTGAGGGTTGTAGGGTATATAAGAATAATACAGTGATGTTGGTGGAATAAAGCAGTGTGTTACAGTGAGGGGTGTGGGGTATATCAGAGTGTTATAGTGAGGTGTGCGGGTTATGTCAGAGTGTTACAGTGAGGGGTGTGAGATATATCAGAGTGTTACAGTGAGGTGTGTGGGATAAATCAGAGTGTTACGGTGAGCGTTGTCGGTTATATCAGAGTGTTCCTGTGAGGGTAGTGGGATATATCAGAGTGTTACAGTAAAGGGTGTGGGATATATCAGAGTGTTACAATGAGGGCTGTGGAGTATATCAGAGTGTTACAGTGAGGATTGTGGGTTATATCAGGGTGTTACAGTGAGGGGTGTGGGATATAACAGTGTTACAGTGAGGGGTGTGGGATATATCAGGGTGTTACAGTGAGGGGTGTGTGGGTTATATCAGAGTGTTACAGTGAGTGTAGTGGGATATATCAGAGTGTTACAGTGATGGGTGTGGGATATATCAGAGTGAGGGTGTGGGATATATCAGAGTGAGGGGTGTGGCATATATCAGAGTGAGGAGTGTGGGAAATATCAGAGTGTTACATTGAGGGGCGTAGGTTATATCAGAGTGTTACAGTGAGGGTTATGGCAAATATCAGAGTGTTACAGTGAGGGGTGTGGGGTATATCAGAGGGTTACAGTGAGGGGTGTGGGTTATATAAGAGTGTTACATTGAGGGGTGTGGTATATATCAGACTGAGGGTTGTGGGATATATCAGAGTGTTACAGTAAGGGGTGTGGGATATATCAGAGTGTTACAGTGAGGGTTGTGGGTATATCAGAGTGTTTCAGTGAGCAGTGTGGGTTATATCAGAGTGTTACAGTGAGGGGTGTGGGATATATCAGAGTGTTACAGTGAGGGGCATAGCTATATCAGAGTGTTGCAGTGAGGTGTGTGGGATATATCAGAGTGTTGCAGTGAGGGGTGTGGGATATATCAGAGTGTTACGGTGAGGGTTGTCGGTAATATCAGAGTGTTCCAGTGAGGGTTGTGGGATATATCAGACTGTTACAGTAAGGGGTGTGGGATATATCAGAGTGTTACAATGAGGGTTGTGGGTATATCAGAGTGTTTCAGTGAGCAGTGTGGGTTATATCAGAGTGTTACAGTGAGGGGTGTGGAATATATCAGAGTGTTGCAGTGAGGGGTGTGGGATATATCAGAGTGTTACGGTGAGGGTTGTCGGTTATATCAGAGTGTTCCAGTGAGGTATGTGGGATAAATCAGAGTGTTACAGTAAGGGGTGTGGGCTATATCAGAGTGTCACAGTGAGGGGTGTGGGGTATATCAACGTGTCACAGTGAGGGTTGTAGGGTATATAAGAATGATACAGTGATGTTGGTGGAATAAAGCAGTGTGTTACAGTGAGGGGTGTGGGGTATATCAGAGTGTTACAGTGAGGTGTGCGGGTTATGTCAGAGTGTTACAGTGAGGGTTGTGGTATATATCAGAGTGTTACAGTGAGGGGTGAGGGGTATATCAGAGTGTTACAGTGAGGTGTGCGGGTTATGTCAGAGTGTTACAGTGAGGGGTGTGAGATATATCAGAGTGTTACAGTGAGGTGTGTGGGATAAATCAGAGTGTTACGGTGAGCGTTGTCGGTTATATCAGAGTGTTCCTGTGAGGGTAGTGGGATATATCAGAGTGTTACAGTAAAGAGTGTGGGATATATCAGAGTGTTACAATGAGGGCTGTGGAGTATATCAGAGTGTTACAGTGAGGATTGTGGGTTATATCAGGGTGTTACAGTGAGGGGTGTGGGATATAACAGAGTGTTACAGTGAGGGGTGTGGGATATATCAGGGTATTACAGTGAGGGGTGTGTGGGTTATATCAGAGTGAGGGGTGTGGCATATATCAGAGTGAGGAGTGTGGGAAATATCAGAGTGTTACATTGAGGGGCGTAGGTTATATCAGAGTGTTACAGTGAGGGTTGTGGCAAATATCAGAGTGTTACAGTGAGGGGTTTGGGGTATATCAGAGTGTTACAGTGAGGTTTGTGGGATATATAAGAAGGTTACATTGAGGGGTTTGGGATATATCAGAGTGTTACATTGAGGGTGTGTGATATATCAGAGTGAGGGGTGTGGGATATATCAGATTGATGGGTGTGGGATATATCAGAGTGAGGGATGTGGGATATATCAGAGTGTTAAATTGTGGGGTATGAGATACGTCACATTTTTACAGTGTGTGTTGTGTTATATATCAGAGTGTTACAGTGAGGGGTGTGGGATATATCAAAGTGTAACAGTGAGAGGTGTGGATTATATCAGAGTTTTAAAGTGGAAGGTGTGTGATATGTCAGAGTGTAACAGTGAGGTGTGTGGGATATATCAGACTGTTAAATTGAGCGGTGTGGGATATATCAGAGTGTTACAGTGAGGTGTGTGGGTTGTATCAGAGTGTTACTGTGAGGGATGTGGGATATATCAGATTGTTACAGTGAGGGGTGCGGGATATATCAGAGTGTTACACTGAGGATTTTGGGATGTATCAGAGTGTTACAGTGCGGGGTGTGGGATATATCAGAGTGTTACAGTGAGGGGTGTGGGATATATATGAGTGTTACAGTGAGGGGTGTGGGATATATCAGAGTGTTGCAGTGAGGGGTGTGGGATATATCAGAGTGTTGCAGTGAGGGGTATGGGATATATCAGAGTGTTAAAGTAAGGGATGTGGGATCTATCAGAGTGTGACAGTGAGGGGTGTGAAATATATCAGAGTGTTACAGTGAGGGGTTTGGGATATATCAGTGTGTTACAGTGATGGTGTGGGATATATCAGAGTGTTGCAGTGAGGGGTGTGGGATGTATCAGAGTGTTACAGTGAGAGGTGTGGGATATATCAGAGTGTTAAAGTGAAGGGTGTGGGATATATCAGAGTGTTACAGTGAGGGGTGTGGGATATTTCAGAGTGTTACAGTGAGGGGTTTAGGGTATATCAGAATGTTACAGTGAGGGGTGTGGGGTATATCAGAATGTTACAGTGATGTGTGTGGGATATATCAGAGTGTCACAGTGAGGGGTGTGGGGTATATCAACGTGTCAGAGTGAGGGTTGTAGGGTATATAAGAATAATACAGTGATGTTGGTGGAATAAAGCAGTGTGTTACAGTGAGGGGTGTGGGGTATATCAGAGTGTTATAGTGAGGTGTGCGGGTTATGTCAGAGTGTTACAGTGAGGGGTGTGAGATATATCAGAGTGTTACAGTGAGGTGTGTGGGATAAATCAGAGTGTTACGGTGAGCGTTGTCGGTTATATCAGAGTGTTCCTGTGAGGGTAGTGGGATATATCAGAGTGTTACAGTAAAGGGTGTGGGATATATCAGAGTGTTACAATGAGGGCTGTGGAGTATATCAGAGTGTTACAGTGAGGATTGTGGGTTATATCAGGGTGTTACAGTGAGGGGTGTGGGATATAACAGTGTTACAGTGAGGGGTGTGGGATATATCAGGGTGTTGCAGTGAGGGGTGTGTGGGTTATATCAGAGTGTTACAGTGAGTGTAGTGGGATATATCAGAGTGTTACAGTGATGGGTGTGGGATATATCAGAGTGAGGGTGTGGGATATATCAGAGTGAGGGGTGTGGCATATATCAGAGTGAGGAGTGTGGGAAATATCAGAGTGTTACATTGAGGGGCGTAGGTTATATCAGAGTGTTAGAGTGAGGGTTATGGCAAATATCAGAGTGTTACAGTGAGGGGTGTGGGGTATATCAGAGGGTTACAGTGAGGGGTGTGGGTTATATAAGAGTGTTACATTGAGGGGTGTGGTATATATCAGACTGAGGGTTGTGGGATATATCAGAGTGTTACAGTAAGGGGTGTGGGATATATCAGAGTGTTACAATGAGGGTTGTGGGTATATCAGAGTGTTTCAGTGAGCAGTGTGGGTTATATCAGAGTGTTACAGTGAGGGGTGTGGGATATATCAGAGTGTTACAGTGAGGGGCATAGCTATATCAGAGTGTTGCAGTGAGGTGTGTGGGATATATCAGAGTGTTGCAGTGAGGGGTGTGGGATATATCAGAGTGTTACGCTGAGGTTTGTCGGTAATATCAGAGTGTTCCAGTGAGGGTTGTGGGATATATCAGACTGTTACAGTAAGGGGTGTGGGATATATCAGAGTGTTACAATGAGGGTTGTGGGTATATCAGAGTGTTTCAGTGAGCAGTGTGGGTTATATCAGAGTGTTACAGTGAGGGGTGTGGGATATATCAGAGTGTTACAGTGAGGGGTGTGGGATATATCAGGGTGTTACAGTGAGGGGTGTGTGGGTTTAATCAGATTGTTGCAGTGAGTGTTGTGGGATATATCAGAGTGTTACAGTGATGGGTGTGGGATATATCAGAGTGAGGGTGTGGGATATATCAGAGTGAGGGGTGTGGCATATATCAGAGTGAGGAGTGTGGGAAATATCAGAGTGTTACATTGAGGACGTAGGTTATATCATAGTGTTACAGTGAGGGTTGTGGCAAATATCAGAGTGTTACAGTGAGGGTTGTGGCAAATATCAGAGTGTTACAGTGAGGTGTGTGGGGTATATCAGACTGTTACAGTGAGGGGTGTGGGTTATATAAGAGTGTTACATTGAAGGGTGTGGGATATATCAGAGTGTTACAATTAGGGTTGTGGGTATATCAGAGTGTTTCAGTGAGCAGTGTGGGTTATATCAGAGTGTTACAGTGAGGGGTGTGGGATATATCAGAGTGTTACAGTGAGGGGCATAGCTATATCAGAGTGTTGCAGTGAGGTGTGTGGGATATATCAGAGTGTTGCAGTGAGGGGTGTGGGATATATCAGAGTGTTACGGTGAGGGTTGTCGGTAATATCAGAGTGTTCCAGTGAGGGTTGTGGGATATATCAGACTGTTACAGTAAGGGGTGTGGGATATATCAGAGTGTTACAATGAGGGTTGTGGGTATATCAGAGTGTTTCAGTGAGCAGTGTGGGTTATATCAGAGTGTTACAGTGAGGGGTGTGGGATATATCAGAGTGTTACAGTGAGTGGTGTGGGATATATCAGGGTGTTACAGTGAGGGGTGTGTGGGTTATATCAGAGTGTTACAGTGAGGGGTGTCGGATATATCAGTGTGAGGTGTGTGGGATATATCAGAATGAGGGTGTGGCATATATCAGAGTGAGGAATGTGGGAAATATCAGAGTGTTACATTGAGGGGCTTAGGTTATATCAGAGTGTTACAGTGAGGGTTATGGCAAATATCAGAGTGTTACAGTGAGGGGTGTGGGGCATATGAGAGGTTTACAGTGAGGGGTGTGGGTTATATAAGAGTGTTACATTGAGGGGTGTGAGATATATCAGAGTGAGGGTTGTGGGATAGAACAGAGTGTTACCGTGAGGGGCGTAGCTATATCAGAGTGTTGCAGTGCGGTGTGTGGGATATAATAGTGTTACAGTGAGGGTTGTGGGATATATCAGATTGAAACATTGAGGAGTGTGGGATATATCAGAGTGTTACATTGAGGTGTGTGCGATATATCAGAGTGAGGGGTGTGGGATATATCAGATTGAGGGGTGTGGGATATATCAGGGTGAGGGTTGTGGGATATATCAGAGTGTTAAATTGTGGGGTGTAGGTTATATCAGAGTGTTACAGTGAGGGTTGTGGCATATATCAGAGTGTTACAGTGAGGGGTTTGGGACATATCAGAGTGTTACAGTGAGGGGTTTGGGTTATATCAGAGTGTTACAGTGAGGGGTGTGAGATACGTAACAGTTTTACAGTGTGGGTTGTGTGATATATCAGAGTGTTACAGTGAGGGGTGTGGGGTATATCAGAGTGTTACAGTAAAGGGTGTGTGATATATCAGAGTGTTACAGTGAGTGCTGTGGGATATAACAAAGTGTAACAGTGAGGGGTGTGGATTATATCAGAGTTTTAAAGTGAAAGGTGTGTGATATGTCAGAGTGTAACAGTGAGGGGTGTGGGATATATCAGACTGTTAAAGTGAGGGGTGTGGGATATATCAGAGTGTTAAAGTGAGGGGTGTGGGGTATATCAGAGTGTTACAGTGAGGGGTGTGGGATATATCAGAGTGTTACAGTGAGGGGTGTGGGTTATATCAGAGTGTTAAATTGAGGGGTGTGAGATACGTCACAGTTTTACATTGTGGGTTGTGTGATATATCAGAGTGTGACAGTGAGGTGTGTGGGATATATCAGAGTGTTACAGTGAGGTGTGTGGGTATATCAGAGTGTTACAGTGAAGGGTGTGTGATATATCAGAGTGTTACAGTGAGGGGAGTGGGGTATATCAGAATGTTACAGTGAGTTGTGTGGAATGTATCAGAGTGTTATACTGAGGGGTGTGGTATATATCAGTGTGTTACAGTGAGGGATGTGAGATATATCAGAGTGTTAAAGTGTGGGGCGTGGGGTATATCAGATTGTTACAGTGAGGGGTGTGGGATATATCACTGTGTTACAGTGAGGGTTGTGGGATATATCAGAGTGTTACAGTGAGGGGTGCGGTTTATATCAGAGTGTTACAGTGAGGGGTGCGGTTTATATCAGAGTGTTACAGTGAAGGCTGTGTGATATATCAGAGTCTTACAGTGAGTTGTGTGTGATATATCAGAGTGTTACAGTGAGGGGTTTGAGATACGTCACAGTGTTACAGTGAAGGGTGTGTGATATTTCGGAGTGTTACAGTGAGGGGTGTGGGTTATTATCAGAATGTTACAGTGAGGGTTGTGGGATATATCAGAGTGTTACAGTGAGGGGTGTGGGTTATATCAGAATGTTACAGTGAGGGTTGTGGGATATATCAGAGTGTTACAGTGAGGGGTGTGGGTTATATCAGTGTATTACAGTGACAGGTGTGGATTATATCAGAGTATTACAGTGAGAGGTGTGTGATATATTCGAGTGTTACAGTGAGGGCTGTGGGATATATTAGTGTGTTAGAGTGAGGGGTGTGGGATATATCAGAGTGTTACAGTGAGGGGTGTGGGATATATCAGTGTGTTACAGTGAGTGGTGTGAGATATATCAGAGTGTTACAGTGAGGGGAGTGGGGTATATCAGAATGTTACAGTGAGGTGTGTGGGATATATCAGAGTGTTAAAGTAAGGGATGTGGGATCTATCAGAGTGTTACAGTGAGGGGTTTGGGATATATCAGTGTGTTACAGTGATGGTGTGGGATATATCAGAGTGTTGCAGTGAGGGGTGTGGGGTATATCAGAATGTTACAGTGATGTGTGTGGGATATATCAGAGTGTCACAGTGAGGGGTGTGGGGTATATCAACGTGTCAGAGTGAGGGTTGTAGGGTATATAAGAATAATACAGTGATGTTGGTGGAATAAAGCAGTGTGTTACAGTGAGGGGTGTGGGGTATATCAGAGTGTTATAGTGAGGTGTGCGGGTTATGTCAGAGTGTTACAGTGAGGGGTGTGAGATATATCAGAGTGTTACAGTGAGGTGTGTGGGATAAATCAGAGTGTTACGGTGAGCGTTGTCGGTTATATCAGAGTGTTCCTGTGAGGGTAGTGGGATATATCAGAGTGTTACAGTAAAGGGTGTGGGATATATCAGAGTGTTACAATGAGGGCTGTGGAGTATATCAGAGTGTTACAGTGAGGATTGTGGGTTATATCAGGGTGTTACAGTGAGGGGTGTATGGGTTTAATCAGATTGTTACAGTGAGTGTTGTGGGATATATCAGAGTGTTACAGTGATGGGTGTGGGATATATCAGAGTGAGGGTGTGGGATATATCAGAGTGAGGGGTGTGGCATATATCAGAGTGAGGAGTGTGGGAAATATCAGACTGTTACATTGAGGACGTAGGTTATATCATAGTGTTACAGTGAGGGTTGTGGCAAATATCAGAGTGTTACAGTGAGGGTTGTGGCAAATATCAGAGTGTTACAGTGAGGGGTGTGGGATATATAAGAGTGTTACATTGAAGGGTGTGGGATATATCAGAGTGTTACAGTGAGGGGCTTAGCTATATCAGAGTGTTGCAGTGAGGTGTGTTAGATATAACAGAGTGTTACAGTGAGGTTTGTGGGATATATCAGATTGTAACTTTGAGGGGTGTGGGATATATTAGTGTGTTACATTGTGGGGTGTGTGATATATCAGAGTGAGGGGTGTGGGATATTTCAGATTGATGGGTGTGTGATATATCAGAGTGAGGGATGTGGGATATATCAGAGTGTTAAATTGTGGGGTGTAGTTTATATCAGAGTGTTACAGTGAGGGTTGTGGCTTATATCCGAGTGTTACAGTGAGGGTTTTGGGATATATCAGAGTGTTACAGTGAGGGGTGTGGGATATATCAGAGTGTTACAGTGAGGGGTTTGGGATATATCAGAGTGTTACAGTGAGGGGTGTGGGGTATATCAGAGTGTTACAGTAAAGGGTGTGTGATATATCAGAGTGTTACAGTGAGGGGTGTGGGATATATCAGAGTGTTACAGTGAGTGGTGTGGGATATATCAGGGTGTTACAGTGAGGGGTGTGTGGGTTATATCAGAGTGTTACAGTGAGGGGTGTCGGATATATCAGTGTGAGGTGTGTGGGATATATCAGAATGAGGGTGTGGCATATATCAGAGTGAGGAATGTGGGAAATATCAGAGTGTTACATTGAGGGGCTTAGGTTATATCAGAGTGTTACAGTGAGGGTTATGGCAAATATCAGAGTGTTACAGTGAGGGGTGTGGGGCATATGAGAGGTTTACAGTGAGGGGTGTGGGTTATATAAGAGTGTTACATTGAGGGGTGTGAGATATATCAGAGTGAGGGTTGTGGGATAGAACAGAGTGTTACCGTGAGGGGCGTAGCTATATCAGAGTGTTGCAGTGCGGTGTGTGGGATATAATAGTGTTACAGTGAGGGTTGTGGGATATATCAGATTGAAACATTGAGGAGTGTGGGATATATCAGAGTGTTACATTGAGGTGTGTGCGATATATCAGAGTGAGGGGTGTGGGATATATCAGATTGAGGGGTGTGGGATATATCAGGGTGAGGGTTGTGGGATATATCAGAGTGTTAAATTGTGGGGTGTAGGTTATATCAGAGTGTTACAGTGAGGGTTGTGGCATATATCAGAGTGTTACAGTGAGGGGTTTGGGACATATCAGAGTGTTACAGTGAGGGGTTTGGGTTATATCAGAGTGTTACAGTGAGGGGTGTGAGATACGTAACAGTTTTACAGTGTGGGTTGTGTGATATATCAGAGTGTTACAGTGAGGGGTGTGGGGTATATCAGAGTGTTACAGTAAAGGGTGTGTGATATATCAGAGTGTTACAGTGAGTGCTGTGGGATATAACAAAGTGTAACAGTGAGGGGTGTGGATTATATCAGAGTTTTAAAGTGAAAGGTGTGTGATATGTCAGAGTGTAACAGTGAGGGGTGTGGGATATATCAGACTGTTAAAGTGAGGGGTGTGGGATATATCAGAGTGTTAAAGTGAGGGGTGTGGGGTATATCAGAGTGTTACAGTGAGGGGTGTGGGATATATCAGAGTGTTACAGTGAGGGGTGTGGGTTATATCAGAGTGTTAAATTGAGGGGTGTGAGATACGTCACAGTTTTACATTGTGGGTTGTGTGATATATCAGAGTGTGACAGTGAGGTGTGTGGGATATATCAGAGTGTTACAGTGAGGTGTGTGGGTATATCAGAGTGTTACAGTGAAGGGTGTGTGATATATCAGAGTGTTACAGTGAGGGGAGTGGGGTATATCAGAATGTTACAGTGAGTTGTGTGGAATGTATCAGAGTGTTATACTGAGGGGTGTGGTATATATCAGTGTGTTACAGTGAGGGATGTGAGATATATCAGAGTGTTAAAGTGTGGGGCGTGGGGTATATCAGATTGTTACAGTGAGGGGTGTGGGATATATCACTGTGTTACAGTGAGGGTTGTGGGATATATCAGAGTGTTACAGTGAGGGGTGCGGTTTATATCAGAGTGTTACAGTGAGGGGTGCGGTTTATATCAGAGTGTTACAGTGAAGGCTGTGTGATATATCAGAGTCTTACAGTGAGTTGTGTGTGATATATCAGAGTGTTACAGTGAGGGGTTTGAGATACGTCACAGTGTTACAGTGAAGGGTGTGTGATATTTCGGAGTGTTACAGTGAGGGGTGTGGGTTATTATCAGAATGTTACAGTGAGGGTTGTGGGATATATCAGAGTGTTACAGTGAGGGGTGTGGGTTATATCAGAATGTTACAGTGAGGGTTGTGGGATATATCAGAGTGTTACAGTGAGGGGTGTGGGTTATATCAGTGTATTACAGTGACAGGTGTGGATTATATCAGAGTATTACAGTGAGAGGTGTGTGATATATTCGAGTGTTACAGTGAGGGCTGTGGGATATATTAGTGTGTTAGAGTGAGGGGTGTGGGATATATCAGAGTGTTACAGTGAGGGGTGTGGGATATATCAGTGTGTTAGAGTGAGGGGTATGGGATATTTCAGAGTGTTACAGTGAGGGGTGTGGGATATATCAGTGTGTTACAGTGAGTGGTGTGAGATATATCAGAGTGTTACAGTGAGGGGAGTGGGGTATATCAGAATGTTACAGTGAGGTGTGTGGGATATATCAGAGTGTTAAAGTAAGGGATGTGGGATCTATCAGAGTGTTACAGTGAGGGGTGTGAAATATATCAGAGTGTTACAGTGAGGGGTTTGGGATATATCAGTGTGTTACAGTGATGGTGTGGGATATATCAGAGTGTTGCAGTGAGGGGTGTGGGATGTATCAGAGTGTTACAGTGAGAGGTGTGGGATATATCAGAGTGTTAAAGTGAAGGGTGTGGGATATATCAGAGTGTTACAGTGAGGGGTGTGGGATATTTCAGAGTGTTACAGTGAGGGGTTTAGGGTATATCAGAATGTTACAGTGAGGGGTGTGGGGTATATCAGAATGTTACAGTGATGTGTGTGGGATATATCAGAGTGTCACAGTGAGGGGTGTGGGGTATATCAACGTGTCAGAGTGAGGGTTGTAGGGTATATAAGAATAATACAGTGATGTTGGTGGAATAAAGCAGTGTGTTACAGTGAGGGGTGTGGGGTATATCAGAGTGTTATAGTGAGGTGTGCGGGTTATGTCAGAGTGTTACAGTGAGGGGTGTGAGATATATCAGAGTGTTACAGTGAGGTGTGTGGGATAAATCAGAGTGTTACGGTGAGCGTTGTCGGTTATATCAGAGTGTTCCTGTGAGGGTAGTGGGATATATCAGAGTGTTACAGTAAAGGGTGTGGGATATATCAGAGTGTTACAATGAGGGCTGTGGAGTATATCAGAGTGTTACAGTGAGGATTGTGGGTTATATCAGGGTGTTACAGTGAGGGGTGTGGGATATAACAGTGTTACAGTGAGGGGTGTGGGATATATCAGGGTGTTACAGTGAGGGGTGTGTGGGTTATATCAGAGTGTTACAGTGAGTGTAGTGGGATATATCAGAGTGTTACAGTGATGGGTGTGGGATATATCAGAGTGAGGGTGTGGGATATATCAGAGTGAGGGGTGTGGCATATATCAGAGTGAGGAGTGTGGGAAATATCAGAGTGTTACATTGAGGGGCGTAGGTTATATCAGAGTGTTACAGTGAGGGTTATGGCAAATATCAGAGTGTTACAGTGAGGGGTGTGGGGTATATCAGAGGGTTACAGTGAGGGGTGTGGGTTATATAAGAGTGTTACATTGAGGGGTGTGGTATATATCAGACTGAGGGTTGTGGGATATATCAGAGTGTTACAGTAAGGGGTGTGGGATATATCAGAGTGTTACAATGAGGGTTGTGGGTATATCAGAGTGTTTCAGTGAGCAGTGTGGGTTATATCAGAGTGTTACAGTGAGGGGTGTGGGATATATCAGAGTGTTACAGTGAGGGGCATAGCTATATCAGAGTGTTGCAGTGAGGTGTGTGGGATATATCAGAGTGTTGCAGTGAGGGGTGTGGGATATATCAGAGTGTTACGGTGAGGTTTGTCGGTAATATCAGAGTGTTCCAGTGAGGGTTGTGGGATATATCAGACTGTTACAGTAAGGGGTGTGGGATATATCAGAGTGTTACAATGAGGGTTGTGGGTATATCAGAGTGTTTCAGTGAGCAGTGTGGGTTATATCAGAGTGTTACAGTGAGGGGTGTGGGATATATCAGAGTGTTACAGTGAGGGGTGTGGGATATATCAGGGTGTTACAGTGAGGGGTGTGTGGGTTTAATCAGATTGTTGCAGTGAGTGTTGTGGGATATATCAGAGTGTTACAGTGATGGGTGTGGGATATATCAGAGTAAGGGTGTGGGATATATCAGAGTGAGGGGTGTGGCATATATCAGAGTGAGGAGTGTGGGAAATATCAGAGTGTTACATTGAGGACGTAGGTTATATCATAGTGTTACAGTGAGGGTTGTGGCAAATATCAGAGTGTTACAGTGAGGGTTGTGGCAAATATCAGAGTGTTACAGTGAGGTGTGTGGGGTATATCAGACTGTTACAGTGAGGGGTGTGGGTTATATAAGAGTGTTACATTGAAGGGTGTGGGATATATCAGAGTGTTACAATTAGGGTTGTGGGTATATCAGAGTGTTTCAGTGAGCAGTGTGGGTTATATCAGAGTGTTACAGTGAGGGGTGTGGGATATATCAGAGTGTTACAGTGAGGGGCATAGCTATATCAGAGTGTTGCAGTGAGGTGTGTGGGATATATCAGAGTGTTGCAGTGAGGGGTGTGGGATATATCAGAGTGTTACGGTGAGGGTTGTCGGTAATATCAGAGTGTTCCAGTGAGGGTTGTGGGATATATCAGACTGTTACAGTAAGGGGTGTGGGATATATCAGAGTGTTACAATGAGGGTTGTGGGTATATCAGAGTGTTTCAGTGAGCAGTGTGGGTTATATCAGAGTGTTACAGTGAGGGGTGTGGGATATATCAGAGTGTTACAGTGAGGGGTGTGGGATATATCAGGGTGTTACAGTGAGGGGTGTATGGGTTTAATCAGATTGTTACAGTGAGTGTTGTGGGATATATCAGAGTGTTACAGTGATGGGTGTGGGATATATCAGAGTGAGGGTGTGGGATATATCAGAGTGAGGGGTGTGGGATATTTCAGATTGATGGGTGTGTGATATATCAGAGTGAGGGATGTGGGATATATCAGAGTGTTAAATTGTGGGGTGTAGTTTATATCAGAGTGTTACAGTGAGGGTTGTGGCTTATATCCGAGTGTTACAGTGAGGGTTTTGGGATATATCAGAGTGTAACAGTGAGGGTTGTGGGATACATCAGAGTGTTACAGTGAGGGGTGTGGGGTAAATCAGAGTGTTACAGTGAGGGGTGTGGGATATATCAGAGTATTACAGTGAGGGGTGTGCGTATATCAGAGTGTTACATTGAAGGGTTATGGGATATATCAGAGACTTACAGTGAGTGGTGTGGGATATATCAGAGTGTTATATTGAGGGGTGTGGGTTATATCAGAGTGTTACAGTGAGGTTTGTGGGATATATCAGATTGTTATACTGAGGTTTGCGGTATATATCAGAGTGTTACACTGAGGATTGTGCGTTATAGCAGAGTGTTACAGTGAGGGGTGTGTGATATATCAGAGTGTTACAGTGAGGGGTGTGAGATACGTCACAGTGTTACAGTGAAGGGTGTGTGATATTTCAGAGTGTTACATTGAGGGGTGTGGGTTATATCAGAATGTTACAGTGAGGGTTGTGGGATATATCAGAGTGTTACAGTGAGGGGTGTGGGTTATATCAGAGTATTACAGTGAGGGGTGTGTGATATATTCGAGTGTTACAGTGAAGGGTGTGGGATATAACAGATTGTAACATTGAGGGGTGTGGGATATATCAGAGTGTTACATTGAGGGGTGTGTGATATATCAGAGTGAGGGGTGTGGGATATATGAGATTGAGGGGTGTGGGATATATCAGAGTGAGGGTTGTGGGATATATCAGAGTGTTAAATTGTGGGGTGTAGGTTATATCAGAGTGTTATAGTGAGGGTTAGGCATATATCAGAGTGTTACAGTGAGGGGTTTGGGATATATCAGAGTGTTACAGTGAGGGGTTTGGGATATATCAGAGTGTTACAGTGAGGGGTGTGGGGTATATCAGAGTGTTACAGTAAAGGGTGTGTGATATATCAGAGTGTTACAGTGAGGGGTGTGGGATATATCAGAGTGTTACAGTGAGTGGTGTGGGATATATCAGGGTGTTACAGTGAGGGGTGTGTGGGTTATATCAGAGTGTTACAGTGAGGGGTGTCGGATATATCAGAGTGAGGTGTGTGGGATATATCAGAATGAGGGTGTGGCATATATCAGAGTGAGGAATGTGGGAAATATCAGAGTGTTACATTGAGGGGCTTAGGTTATATCAGAGTGTTACAGTGAGGGTTATGGCAAATATCAGAGTGTTACAGTGAGGGGTGTGGGGCATATGAGAGGTTTACAGTGAGGGGTGTGGGTTATATAAGAGTGTTACATTGAGGGGTGTGAGATATATCAGAGTGAGGGTTGTGGGATAGAACAGAGTGTTACCGTGAGGGGCGTAGCTATATCAGAGTGTTGCAGTGCGGTGTGTGGGATATAATAGTGTTACAGTGAGGGTTGTGGGATATATCAGATTGAAACATTGAGGAGTGTGGGATATATCAGAGTGTTACATTGAGGTGTGTGCGATATATCAGAGTGAGGGGTGTGGGATATATCAGATTGAGGGGTGTGGGATATATCAGGGTGAGGGTTGTGGGATATATCAGAGTGTTAAATTGTGGGGTGTAGGTTATATCAGAGTGTTACAGTGAGGGTTGTGGCATATATCAGAGTGTTACAGTGAGGGGTTTGGGACATATCAGAGTGTTACAGTGAGGGGTTTGGGTTATATCAGAGTGTTACAGTGAGGGGTGTGAGATACGTAACAGTTTTACAGTGTGGGTTGTGTGATATATCAGAGTGTTACAGTGAGGGGTGTGGGGTATATCAGAGTGTTACAGTAAAGGGTGTGTGATATATCAGAGTGTTACAGTGAGTGCTGTGGGATATAACAAAGTGTAACAGTGAGGGGTGTGGATTATATCAGAGTTTTAAAGTGAAAGGTGTGTGATATGTCAGAGTGTAACAGTGAGGGGTGTGGGATATATCAGACTGTTAAAGTGAGGGGTGTGGGATATATCAGAGTGTTAAAGTGAGGGGTGTGGGGTATATCAGAGTGTTACAGTGAGGGGTGTGGGATATATCAGAGTGTTACAGTGAGGGGTGTGGGTTATATCAGAGTGTTAAATTGAGGGGTGTGAGATACGTCACAGTTTTACATTGTGGGTTGTGTGATATATCAGAGTGTGACAGTGAGGTGTGTGGGATATATCAGAGTGTTACAGTGAGGTGTGTGGGTATATCAGAGTGTTACAGTGAAGGGTGTGTGATATATCAGAGTCTTACAGTGAGTTGTGTGGAATGTATCAGAGTGTTATACTGAGGGGTGTGGTATATATCAGTGTGTTACAGTGAGGGATGTGAGATATATCAGAGTGTTAAAGTGTGGGGCGTGGGGTATATCAGATTGTTACAGTGAAGGGTGTGGGATATATCACTGTGTTACAGTGAGGGTTGTGGGATATATCAGAGTGTTACAGTGAGGGGTGCGGTTTATATCAGAGTGTTACAGTGAGGGGTGCGGTTTATATCAGAGTGTTACAGTGAAGGGTGTGTGATATATCAGAGTCTTACAGTGAGTTGTGTGTGATATATCAGAGTGTTACAGTGAGGGGTTTGAGATACGTCACAGTGTTACAGTGAAGGGTGTGTGATATTTCGGAGTGTTACAGTGAGGGGTGTGGGTTATTATCAGAATGTTACAGTGAGGGTTGTGGGATATATCAGAGTGTTAAAGTGAGGGGTGTGGGTTATATCAGAATGTTACAGTGAGGGTTGTGGGATATATCAGAGTGTTACAGTGAGGGGTGTGGGTTATATCAGTGTATTACAGTGAGAGGTGTGGATTATATCAGAGTATTACAGTGAGAGGTGTGTGATATATTCGAGTGTTACAGTGAGGGCTGTGGGATATATTAGTGTGTTAGAGTGAGGGGTGTGGGATATATCAGAGTGGTACAGTGAGGGGTGTGGGATATATCAGTGTGTTAGAGTGAGGGGTATGGGATATTTCAGAGTGTTACAGTGAGGGGTGTGGGATATATCAGTGTGTTACAGTGAGTGGTGTGAGATATATCAGAGTGTTACAGTGAGGGGAGTGGGGTATATCAGAATGTTACAGTGAGGTGTGTGGGATATATCAGAGTGTGACAGTGAGGTGTGTTGTGTATATCAGAGTGTTCCAGTGAGGGTTGTGGGATATATCAGACTGTTACAGTAAGGGGTGTGGGATATATCAGAGTGTTACAATGAGGGTTGTGGGTATATCAGAGTGTTTCAGTGAGCAGTGTGGGTTATATCAGAGTGTTACAGTGAGGGGTGTGGAATATATCAGAGTGTTGCAGTGAGGGGTGTGGGATATATCAGAGTGTTACGGTGAGGGTTGTCGGTTATATCAGAGTGTTCCAGTGAGGTATGTGGGATAAATCAGAGTGTTACAGTAAGGGGTGTGGGCTATATCAGAGTGTCACAGTGAGGGGTGTGGGGTATATCAACGTGTCACAGTGAGGGTTGTAGGGTATATAAGAATGATACAGTGATGTTGGTGGAATAAAGCAGTGTGTTACAGTGAGGGGTGTGGGGTATATCAGAGTGTTACAGTGAGGTGTGCGGGTTATGTCAGAGTGTTACAGTGAGGGTTGTGGTATATATCAGAGTGTTACAGTGAGGGGTGAGGGGTATATCAGAGTGTTACAGTGAGGTGTGCGGGTTATGTCAGAGTGTTACAGTGAGGGGTGTGAGATATATCAGAGTGTTACAGTGAGGTGTGTGGGATAAATCAGAGTGTTACGGTGAGCGTTGTCGGTTATATCAGAGTGTTCCTGTGAGGGTAGTGGGATATATCAGAGTGTTACAGTAAAGGGTGTGGGATATATCAGAGTGTTACAATGAGGGCTGTGGAGTATATCAGAGCGTTACAGTGAGGATTGTGGGTTATATCAGGGTGTTACAGTGAGGGGTGTGGGATATAACAGAGTGTTACAGTGAGGGGTGTGGGATATATCAGGGTATTACAGTGAGGGGTGTGTGGGTTATATCAGAGTGAGGGGTGTGGCATATATCAGAGTGAGGAGTGTGGGAAATATCAGAGTGTTACATTGAGGGGCGTAGGTTATATCAGAATGTTACAGTGAGGGTTGTGGCAAATATCAGAGTGTTACAGTGAGGGGTTTGGGGTATATCAGAGTGTTACAGTGAGGGGTGTGGGTTATATAAGAAGGTTACATTGAGGGGTGTGGGATATATCAGAGTGTTACAGTGAGGTTTGTGGGATATATCAGATTGTAACATTGAGGGGTTTGGGATATATCAGAGTGTTACATTGAGGGTGTGTGATATATCAAAGTGAGGGGTGTGGGATATATCAGATTGATGGGTGTGGGATATATCAGAGTGAGGGATGTGGGATATATCAGAGTGTTAAATTGTGGGGTATGAGATACGTCACATTTTTACAGTGTGTGTTGTGTTATATATCAGAGTGTTACAGTGAGGGGTGTGGGATATATCAAAGTGTAACAGTGAGAGGTGTGGATTATATCAGAGTTTTAAAGTGGAAGGTGTGTGATATGTCAGAGTGTAACAGTGAGGTGTGTGGGATATATCAGACTGTTAAATTGAGCGGTGTGGGATATATCAGAGTGTTACAGTGAGGTGTGTGGGTTGTATCAGAGTGTTACTGTGAGGGATGTGGGATATATCAGATTGTTACAGTGAGGGGTGCGGGATATATCAGAGTGTTACACTGAGGATTTTGGGATGTATCAGAGTGTTACAGTGCGGGGTGTGGGATATATCAGAGTGTTACAGTGAGGGGTGTGGGATATATCAGTGTGTTAGAGTGAGGGGTATGGGATATTTCAGAGTGTTACAGTGAGGGGTGTGGGATATATCAGTGTGTTACAGTGAGTGGTGTGAGATATATCAGAGTGTTACAGTGAGGGGAGTGGGGTATATCAGAATGTTACAGTGAGGTGTGTGGGATATATCAGAGTGTTAAAGTAAGGGATGTGGGATCTATCAGAGTGTTACAGTGAGGGGTGTGAAATATATCAGAGTGTTACAGTGAGGGGTTTGGGATATATCAGTGTGTTACAGTGATGGTGTGGGATATATCAGAGTGTTGCAGTGAGGGGTGTGGGATGTATCAGAGTGTTACAGTGAGAGGTGTGGGATATATCAGAGTGTTAAAGTGAAGGGTGTGGGATATATCAGAGTGTTACAGTGAGGGGTGTGGGATATTTCAGAGTGTTACAGTGAGGGGTTTAGGGTATATCAGAATGTTACAGTGAGGGGTGTGGGGTATATCAGAATGTTACAGTGATGTGTGTGGGATATATCAGAGTGTCACAGTGAGGGGTGTGGGGTATATCAACGTGTCAGAGTGAGGGTTGTAGGGTATATAAGAATAATACAGTGATGTTGGTGGAATAAAGCAGTGTGTTACAGTGAGGGGTGTGGGGTATATCAGAGTGTTATAGTGAGGTGTGCGGGTTATGTCAGAGTGTTACAGTGAGGGGTGTGAGATATATCAGAGTGTTACAGTGAGGTGTGTGGGATAAATCAGAGTGTTACGGTGAGCGTTGTCGGTTATATCAGAGTGTTCCTGTGAGGGTAGTGGGATATATCAGAGTGTTACAGTAAAGGGTGTGGGATATATCAGAGTGTTACAATGAGGGCTGTGGAGTATATCAGAGTGTTACAGTGAGGATTGTGGGTTATATCAGGGTGTTACAGTGAGGGGTGTGGGATATAACAGTGTTACAGTGAGGGGTGTGGGATATATCAGGGTGTTACAGTGAGGGGTGTGTGGGTTATATCAGAGTGTTACAGTGAGTGTAGTGGGATATATCAGAGTGTTACAGTGATGGGTGTGGGATATATCAGAGTGAGGGTGTGGGATATATCAGAGTGAGGGGTGTGGCATATATCAGAGTGAGGAGTGTGGGAAATATCAGAGTGTTACATTGAGGGGCGTAGGTTATATCAGAGTGTTACAGTGAGGGTTATGGCAAATATCAGAGTGTTACAGTGAGGGGTGTGGGGCATATGAGAGGTTTACAGTGAGGGGTGTGGGTTATATAAGAGTGTTACATTGAGGGGTGTGAGATATATCAGAGTGAGGGTTGTGGGATAGAACAGAGTGTTACCGTGAGGGGCGTAGCTATATCAGAGTGTTGCAGTGCGGTGTGTGGGATATAATAGTGTTACAGTGAGGGTTGTGGGATATATCAGATTGAAACATTGAGGAGTGTGGGATATATCAGAGTGTTACATTGAGGTGTGTGCGATATATCAGAGTGAGGGGTGTGGGATATATCAGATTGAGGGGTGTGGGATATATCAGGGTGAGGGTTGTGGGATATATCAGAGTGTTAAATTGTGGGGTGTAGGTTATATCAGAGTGTTACAGTGAGGGTTGTGGCATATATCAGAGTGTTACAGTGAGGGGTTTGGGACATATCAGAGTGTTACAGTGAGGGGTTTGGGTTATATCAGAGTGTTACAGTGAGGGGTGTGAGATACGTAACAGTTTTACAGTGTGGGTTGTGTGATATATCAGAGTGTTACAGTGAGGGGTGTGGGGTATATCAGAGTGTTACAGTAAAGGGTGTGTGATATATCAGAGTGTTACAGTGAGTGCTGTGGGATATAACAAAGTGTAACAGTGAGGGGTGTGGATTATATCAGAGTTTTAAAGTGAAAGGTGTGTGATATGTCAGAGTGTAACAGTGAGGGGTGTGGGATATATCAGACTGTTAAAGTGAGGGGTGTGGGATATATCAGAGTGTTAAAGTGAGGGGTGTGGGGTATATCAGAGTGTTACAGTGAGGGGTGTGGGATATATCAGAGTGTTACAGTGAGGGGTGTGGGTTATATCAGAGTGTTAAATTGAGGGGTGTGAGATACGTCACAGTTTTACATTGTGGGTTGTGTGATATATCAGAGTGTGACAGTGAGGTGTGTGGGATATATCAGAGTGTTACAGTGAGGTGTGTGGGTATATCAGAGTGTTACAGTGAAGGGTGTGTGATATATCAGAGTCTTACAGTGAGTTGTGTGGAATGTATCAGAGTGTTATACTGAGGGGTGTGGTATATATCAGTGTGTTACAGTGAGGGATGTGAGATATATCAGAGTGTTAAAGTGTGGGGCGTGGGGTATATCAGATTGTTACAGTGAAGGGTGTGGGATATATCACTCTGTTACAGTGAGGGTTGTGGGATATATCAGAGTGTTACAGTGAGGGGTGCGGTTTATATCAGAGTGTTACAGTGAGGGGTGCGGTTTATATCAGAGTGTTACAGTGAAGGGTGTGTGATATATCAGAGTCTTACAGTGAGTTGTGTGTGATATATCAGAGTGTTACAGTGAGGGGTTTGAGATACGTCACAGTGTTACAGTGAAGGGTGTGTGATATTTCGGAGTGTTACAGTGAGGGGTGTGGGTTATTATCAGAATGTTACAGTGAGGGTTGTGGGATATATCAGAGTGTTAAAGTGAGGGGTGTGGGTTATATCAGAATGTTACAGTGAGGGTTGTGGGATATATCAGAGTGTTACAGTGAGGGGTGTGGGTTATATCAGTGTATTACAGTGAGAGGTGTGGATTATATCAGAGTATTACAGTGAGAGGTGTGTGATATATTCGAGTGTTACAGTGAGGGCTGTGGGATATATTAGTGTGTTAGAGTGAGGGGTGTGGGATATATCAGAGTGTTACAGTGAGGGGTGTGGGATATATCAGTGTGTTAGAGTGAGGGGTATGGGATATTTCAGAGTGTTACAGTGAGGGGTGTGGGATATATCAGTGTGTTACAGTGAGTGGTGTGAGATATATCAGAGTGTTACAGTGAGGGGAGTGGGGTATATCAGAATGTTACAGTGAGGTGTGTGGGATATATCAGAGTGTGACAGTGAGGTGTGTTGTGTATATCAGAGTGTTCCAGTGAGGGTTGTGGGATATATCAGACTGTTACAGTAAGGGGTGTGGGATATATCAGAGTGTTACAATGAGGGTTGTGGGTATATCAGAGTGTTTCAGTGAGCAGTGTGGGTTATATCAGAGTGTTACAGTGAGGGGTGTGGAATATATCAGAGTGTTGCAGTGAGGGGTGTGGGATATATCAGAGTGTTACGGTGAGGGTTGTCGGTTATATCAGAGTGTTCCAGTGAGGTATGTGGGATAAATCAGAGTGTTACAGTAAGGGGTGTGGGCTATATCAGAGTGTCACAGTGAGGGGTGTGGGGTATATCAACGTGTCACAGTGAGGGTTGTAGGGTATATAAGAATGATACAGTGATGTTGGTGGAATAAAGCAGTGTGTTACAGTGAGGGGTGTGGGGTATATCAGAGTGTTACAGTGAGGTGTGCGGGTTATGTCAGAGTGTTACAGTGAGGGTTGTGGTATATATCAGAGTGTTACAGTGAGGGGTGAGGGGTATATCAGAGTGTTACAGTGAGGTGTGCGGGTTATGTCAGAGTGTTACAGTGAGGGGTGTGAGATATATCAGAGTGTTACAGTGAGGTGTGTGGGATAAATCAGAGTGTTACGGTGAGCGTTGTCGGTTATATCAGAGTGTTCCTGTGAGGGTAGTGGGATATATCAGAGTGTTACAGTAAAGGGTGTGGGATATATCAGAGTGTTACAATGAGGGCTGTGGAGTATATCAGAGTGTTACAGTGAGGATTGTGGGTTATATCAGGGTGTTACAGTGAGGGGTGTGGGATATAACAGAGTGTTACAGTGAGGGGTGTGGGATATATCAGGGTATTACAGTGAGGGGTGTGTGGGTTATATCAGAGTGAGGGGTGTGGCATATATCAGAGTGAGGAGTGTGGGAAATATCAGAGTGTTACATTGAGGGGCGTAGGTTATATCAGAGTGTTACAGTGAGGGTTGTGGCAAATATCAGAGTGTTACAGTGAGGGGTTTGGGGTATATCAGAGTGTTACAGTGAGGGGTGTGGGTTATATAAGAAGGTTACATTGAGGGGTGTGGGATATATCAGAGTGTTACAGTGAGGTTTGTGGGATATATCAGATTGTAACATTGAGGGGTTTGGGATATATCAGAGTGTTACATTGAGGGTGTGTGATATATCAGAGTGAGGGGTGTGGGATATATCAGATTGATGGGTGTGGGATATATCAGAGTGAGGGATGTGGGATATATCAGAGTGTTAAATTGTGGGGTATGAGATACGTCACATTTTTACAGTGTGTGTTGTGTTATATATCAGAGTGTTACAGTGAGGGGTGTGGGATATATCAAAGTGTAACAGTGAGAGGTGTGGATTATATCAGAGTTTTAAAGTGGAAGGTGTGTGATATGTCAGAGTGTAACAGTGAGGTGTGTGGGATATATCAGACTGTTAAATTGAGCGGTGTGGGATATATCAGAGTGTTACAGTGAGGTGTGTGGGTTGTATCAGAGTGTTACTGTGAGGGATGTGGGATATATCAGATTGTTACAGTGAGGGGTGCGGGATATATCAGAGTGTTACACTGAGGATTTTGGGATGTATCAGAGTGTTACAGTGCGGGGTGTGGGATATATCAGAGTGTTACAGTGAGGGGTGTGGGATATATCAGTGTGTTAGAGTGAGGGGTATGGGATATTTCAGAGTGTTACAGTGAGGGGTGTGGGATATATCAGTGTGTTACAGTGAGTGGTGTGAGATATATCAGAGTGTTACAGTGAGGGGAGTGGGGTATATCAGAATGTTACAGTGAGGTGTGTGGGATATATCAGAGTGTTAAAGTAAGGGATGTGGGATCTATCAGAGTGTTACAGTGAGGGGTGTGAAATATATCAGAGTGTTACAGTGAGGGGTTTGGGATATATCAGTGTGTTACAGTGATGGTGTGGGATATATCAGAGTGTTGCAGTGAGGGGTGTGGGATGTATCAGAGTGTTACAGTGAGAGGTGTGGGATATATCAGAGTGTTAAAGTGAAGGGTGTGGGATATATCAGAGTGTTACAGTGAGGGGTGTGGGATATTTCAGAGTGTTACAGTGAGGGGTTTAGGGTATATCAGAATGTTACAGTGAGGGGTGTGGGGTATATCAGAATGTTACAGTGATGTGTGTGGGATATATCAGAGTGTCACAGTGAGGGGTGTGGGGTATATCAACGTGTCAGAGTGAGGGTTGTAGGGTATATAAGAATAATACAGTGAGGTTGGTGGAATAAAGCAGTGTGTTACAGTGAGGGGTGTGGGGTATATCAGAGTGTTATAGTGAGGTGTGCGGGTTATGTCAGAGTGTTACAGTGAGGGGTGTGAGATATATCAGAGTGTTACAGTGAGGTGTGTGGGATAAATCAGAGTGTTACGGTGAGCGTTGTCGGTTATATCAGAGTGTTCCTGTGAGGGTAGTGGGATATATCAGAGTGTTACAGTAAAGGGTGTGGGATATATCAGAGTGTTACAATGAGGGCTGTGGAGTATATCAGAGTGTTACAGTGAGGATTGTGGGTTATATCAGGGTGTTACAGTGAGGGGTGTGGGATATAACAGTGTTACAGTGAGGGGTGTGGGATATATCAGGGTGTTACAGTGAGGGGTGTGTGGGTTATATCAGAGTGTTACAGTGAGTGTAGTGGGATATATCAGAGTGTTACAGTGATGGGTGTGGGATATATCAGAGTGAGGGTGTGGGATATATCAGAGTGAGGGGTGTGGCATATATCAGAGTGAGGAGTGTGGGAAATATCAGAGTGTTACATTGAGGGGCGTAGGTTATATCAGAGTGTTACAGTGAGGGTTATGGCAAATATCAGAGTGTTACAGTGAGGGGTGTGGGGTATATCAGAGGGTTACAGTGAGGGGTGTGGGTTATATAAGAGTGTTACATTGAGGGGTGTGGTATATATCAGACTGAGGGTTGTGGGATATATCAGAGTGTTACAGTAAGGGGTGTGGGATATATCAGAGTGTTACAGTAAAGGGTGTGGGATATATCAGAGTGTTACAATGAGGGCTGTGGAGTATATCAGAGTGTTACAGTGAGGATTGTGGGTTATATCAGGGTGTTACAGTGAGGGGTGTGGGATATAACAGTGTTACAGTGAGGGGTGTGGGATATATCAGGGTGTTACAGTGAGGGGTGTGTGGGTTATATCAGAGTGTTACAGTGAGTGTAGTGGGATATATCAGAGTGTTACAGTGATGGGTGTGGGATATATCAGAGTGAGGGTGTGGGATATATCAGAGTGAGGGGTGTGGCATATATCAGAGTGAGGAGTGTGGGAAATATCAGAGTGTTACATTGAGGGGCGTAGGTTATATCAGAGTGTTACAGTGAGGGTTATGGCAAATATCAGAGGGTTACAGTGAGGGGTGTGGGTTATATAAGAGTGTTACATTGAGGGGTGTGGTATATATCAGACTGAGGGTTGTGGGATATATCAGAGTGTTACAGTAAGGGGTGTGGGATATATCAGAGTGTTACAATGAGGGTTGTGGGTATATCAGAGTGTTTCAGTGAGCAGTGTGGGTTATATCAGAGTGTTACAGTGAGGGGTGTGGGATATATCAGAGTGTTACAGTGAGGGGCATAGCTATATCAGAGTGTTGCAGTGAGGGGTGTGGGATATATCAGAGTGTTACGGTGAGGGTTGTCGGTAATATCAGAGTGTTCCAGTGAGGGTTGTGGGATATATCAGACTGTTACAGTAAGGGGTGTGGGATATATCAGAGTGTTACAATGAGGGTTGTGGGTATATCAGAGTGTTTCAGTGAGCAGTGTGGGTTATATCAGAGTGTTACAGTGAGGGGTGTGGAATATATCAGAGTGTTGCAGTGAGGGGTGTGGGATATATCAGAGTGTTACGGTGAGGGTTGTCGGTTATATCAGAGTGTTCCAGTGAGGTATGTGGGATAAATCAGAGTGTTACAGTAAGGGGTGTGGGCTATATCAGAGTGTCACAGTGAGGGGTGTGGGGTATATCAACGTGTCACAGTGAGGGTTGTAGGGTATATGAGAATGATACAGTGATGTTGGTGGAATAAAGCAGTGTGTTACAGTGAGGGGTGTGGGGTATATCAGAGTGTTACAGTGAGGTGTGCGGGTTATGTCAGAGTGTTACAGTGAGGGTTGTGGTATATATCAGAGTGTTACAGTGAGGGGTGAGGGGTATATCAGAGTGTTACAGTGAGGTGTGCGGGTTATGTCAGAGTGTTACAGTGAGGGGTGTGAGATATATCAGAGTGTTACAGTGAGGTGTGTGGGATAAATCAGAGTGTTACGGTGAGCGTTGTCGGTTATATCAGAGTGTTCCTGTGAGGGTAGTGGGATATATCAGAGTGTTACAGTAAAGGGTGTGGGATATATCAGAGTGTTACAATGAGGGCTGTGGAGTATATCAGAGTGTTACAGTGAGGATTGTGGGTTATATCAGGGTGTTACAGTGAGGGGTGTGGGATATAACAGAGTGTTACAGTGAGGGGTGTGGGATATATCAGGGTATTACAGTGAGGGGTGTGTGGGTTATATCAGAGTGAGGGGTGTGGCATATATCAGAGTGAGGAGTGTGGGAAATATCAGAGTGTTACATTGAGGGGCGTAGGTTATATCAGAGTGTTACAGTGAGGGTTGTGGCAAATATCAGAGTGTTACAGTGAGGGGTTTGGGGTATATCAGAGTGTTACAGTGAGGGGTGTGGGTTATATAAGAAGGTTACATTGAGGGGTGTGGGATATATCAGAGTGTTACAGTGAGGTTTGTGGGATATATCAGATTGTAACATTGAGGGGTTTGGGATATATCAGAGTGTTACATTGAGGGTGTGTGATATATCAGAGTGAGGGGTGTGGGATATATCAGATTGATGGGTGTGGGATATATCAGAGTGAGGGATGTGGGATATATCAGAGTGTTAAATTGTGGGGTATGAGATACGTCACATTTTTACAGTGTGTGTTGTGTTATATATCAGAGTGTTACAGTGAGGGGTGTGGGATATATCAAAGTGTAACAGTGAGAGGTGTGGATTATATCAGAGTTTTAAAGTGGAAGGTGTGTGATATGTCAGAGTGTAACAGTGAGGTGTGTGGGATATATCAGACTGTTAAATTGAGCGGTGTGGGATATATCAGAGTGTTACAGTGAGGTGTGTGGGTTGTATCAGAGTGTTACTGTGAGGGATGTGGGATATATCAGATTGTTACAGTGAGGGGTGCGGGATATATCAGAGTGTTACACTGAGGATTTTGGGATGTATCAGAGTGTTACAGTGCGGGGTGTGGGATATATCAGAGTGTTACAGTGAGGGGTGTGGGATATATATGAGTGTTACAGTGAGGGGTGTGGGATATATCAGAGTGTTGCAGTGAGGGGTGTGGGATATATCAGAGTGTTGCAGTGAGGGGTATGGGATATATCAGAGTGTTAAAGTAAGGGATGTGGGATCTATCAGAGTGTGACAGTGAGGGGTGTGAAATATATCAGAGTGTTACAGTGAGGGGTTTGGGATATATCAGTGTGTTACAGTGATGGTGTGGGATATATCAGAGTGTTGCAGTGAGGGGTGTGGGATGTATCAGAGTGTTACAGTGAGAGGTGTGGGATATATCAGAGTGTTAAAGTGAAGGGTGTGGGATATATCAGAGTGTTACAGTGAGGGGTGTGGGATATTTCAGAGTGTTACAGTGAGGGGTTTAGGGTATATCAGAATGTTACAGTGAGGGGTGTGGGGTATATCAGAATGTTACAGTGATGTGTGTGGGATATATCAGAGTGTCACAGTGAGGGGTGTGGGGTATATCAACGTGTCAGAGTGAGGGTTGTAGGGTATATAAGAATAATACAGTGATGTTGGTGGAATAAAGCAGTGTGTTACAGTGAGGGGTGTGGGGTATATCAGAGTGTTATAGTGAGGTGTGCGGGTTATGTCAGAGTGTTACAGTGAGGGGTGTGAGATATATCAGAGTGTTACAGTGAGGTGTGTGGGATAAATCAGAGTGTTACGGTGAGCGTTGTCGGTTATATCAGAGTGTTCCTGTGAGGGTAGTGGGATATATCAGAGTGTTACAGTAAAGGGTGTGGGATATATCAGAGTGTTACAATGAGGGCTGTGGAGTATATCAGAGTGTTACAGTGAGGATTGTGGGTTATATCAGGGTGTTACAGTGAGGGGTGTGGGATATAACAGTGTTACAGTGAGGGGTGTGGGATATATCAGGGTGTTACAGTGAGGGGTGTGTGGGTTATATCAGAGTGTTACAGTGAGTGTAGTGGGATATATCAGAGTGTTACAGTGATGGGTGTGGGATATATCAGAGTGAGGGTGTGGGATATATCAGAGTGAGGGGTGTGGCATATATCAGAGTGAGGAGTGTGGGAAATATCAGAGTGTTACATTGAGGGGCGTAGGTTATATCAGAGTGTTAGAGTGAGGGTTATGGCAAATATCAGAGTGTTACAGTGAGGGGTGTGGGGTATATCAGAGGGTTACAGTGAGGGGTGTGGGTTATATAAGAGTGTTACATTGAGGGGTGTGGTATATATCAGACTGAGGGTTGTGGGATATATCAGAGTGTTACAGTAAGGGGTGTGGGATATATCAGAGTGTTACAATGAGGGTTGTGGGTATATCAGAGTGTTTCAGTGAGCAGTGTGGGTTATATCAGAGTGTTACAGTGAGGGGTGTGGGATATATCAGAGTGTTACAGTGAGGGGCATAGCTATATCAGAGTGTTGCAGTGAGGTGTGTGGGATATATCAGAGTGTTGCAGTGAGGGGTGTGGGATATATCAGAGTGTTACGCTGAGGTTTGTCGGTAATATCAGAGTGTTCCAGTGAGGGTTGTGGGATATATCAGACTGTTACAGTAAGGGGTGTGGGATATATCAGAGTGTTACAATGAGGGTTGTGGGTATATCAGAGTGTTTCAGTGAGCAGTGTGGGTTATATCAGAGTGTTACAGTGAGGGGTGTGGGATATATCAGAGTGTTACAGTGAGGGGTGTGGGATATATCAGGGTGTTACAGTGAGGGGTGTGTGGGTTTAATCAGATTGTTGCAGTGAGTGTTGTGGGATATATCAGAGTGTTACAGTGATGGGTGTGGGATATATCAGAGTGAGGGTGTGGGATATATCAGAGTGAGGGGTGTGGCATATATCAGAGTGAGGAGTGTGGGAAATATCAGAGTGTTACATTGAGGACGTAGGTTATATCATAGTGTTACAGTGAGGGTTGTGGCAAATATCAGAGTGTTACAGTGAGGGTTGTGGCAAATATCAGAGTGTTACAGTGAGGTGTGTGGGGTATATCAGACTGTTACAGTGAGGGGTGTGGGTTATATAAGAGTGTTACATTGAAGGGTGTGGGATATATCAGAGTGTTACAATTAGGGTTGTGGGTATATCAGAGTGTTTCAGTGAGCAGTGTGGGTTATATCAGAGTGTTACAGTGAGGGGTGTGGGATATATCAGAGTGTTACAGTGAGGGGCATAGCTATATCAGAGTGTTGCAGTGAGGTGTGTGGGATATATCAGAGTGTTGCAGTGAGGGGTGTGGGATATATCAGAGTGTTACGGTGAGGGTTGTCGGTAATATCAGAGTGTTCCAGTGAGGGTTGTGGGATATATCAGACTGTTACAGTAAGGGGTGTGGGATATATCAGAGTGTTACAATGAGGGTTGTGGGTATATCAGAGTGTTTCAGTGAGCAGTGTGGGTTATATCAGAGTGTTACAGTGAGGGGTGTGGGATATATCAGAGTGTTACAGTGAGGGGTGTGGGATATATCAGGGTGTTACAGTGAGGGGTGTATGGGTTTAATCAGATTGTTACAGTGAGTGTTGTGGGATATATCAGAGTGTTACAGTGATGGGTGTGGGATATATCAGAGTGAGGGTGTGGGATATATCAGAGTGAGGGGTGTGGCATATATCAGAGTGAGGAGTGTGGGAAATATCAGACTGTTACATTGAGGACGTAGGTTATATCATAGTGTTACAGTGAGGGTTGTGGCAAATATCAGAGTGTTACAGTGAGGGTTGTGGCAAATATCAGAGTGTTACAGTGAGGGGTGTGGGATATATAAGAGTGTTACATTGAAGGGTGTGGGATATATCAGAGTGTTACAGTGAGGGGCTTAGCTATATCAGAGTGTTGCAGTGAGGTGTGTTAGATATAACAGAGTGTTACAGTGAGGTTTGTGGGATATATCAGATTGTAACTTTGAGGGGTGTGGGATATATTAGTGTGTTACATTGTGGGGTGTGTGATATATCAGAGTGAGGGGTGTGGGATATTTCAGATTGATGGGTGTGTGATATATCAGAGTGAGGGATGTGGGATATATCAGAGTGTTAAATTGTGGGGTGTAGTTTATATCAGAGTGTTACAGTGAGGGTTGTGGCTTATATCCGAGTGTTACAGTGAGGGTTTTGGGATATATCAGAGTGTTACAGTGAGGGGTGTGGGATATATCAGAGTGTTACAGTGAGGGGTTTGGGATATATCAGAGTGTTACAGTGAGGGGTGTGGGGTATATCAGAGTGTTACAGTAAAGGGTGTGTGATATATCAGAGTGTTACAGTGAGGGGTGTGGGATATATCAGAGTGTTACAGTGAGTGGTGTGGGATATATCAGGGTGTTACAGTGAGGGGTGTGTGGGTTATATCAGAGTGTTACAGTGAGGGGTGTCGGATATATCAGAGTGAGGGGTGTGGGATATATCAGAATGAGGGTGTGGCATATATCAGAGTGAGGAATGTGGGAAATATCAGAGTGTTACATTGAGGGGCTTAGGTTATATCAGAGTGTTACAGTGAGGGTTATGGCAAATATCAGAGTGTTACAGTGAGGGGTGTGGGGCATATGAGAGGTTTACAGTGAGGGGTGTGGGTTATATAAGAGTGTTACATTGAGGGGTGTGAGATATATCAGAGTGAGGGTTGTGGGATAGAACAGAGTGTTACCGTGAGGGGCGTAGCTATATCAGAGTGTTGCAGTGCGGTGTGTGGGATATAATAGTGTTACAGTGAGGGTTGTGGGATATATCAGATTGAAACATTGAGGAGTGTGGGATATATCAGAGTGTTACATTGAGGTGTGTGCGATATATCAGAGTGAGGGGTGTGGGATATATCAGATTGAGGGGTGTGGGATATATCAGGGTGAGGGTTGTGGGATATATCAGAGTGTTAAATTGTGGGGTGTAGGTTATATCAGAGTGTTACAGTGAGGGTTGTGGCATATATCAGAGTGTTACAGTGAGGGGTTTGGGACATATCAGAGTGTTACAGTGAGGGGTTTGGGTTATATCAGAGTGTTACAGTGAGGGGTGTGAGATACGTAACAGTTTTACAGTGTGGGTAGTGTGATATATCAGAGTGTTACAGTGAGGGGTGTGGGGTATATCAGAGTGTTACAGTAAAGGGTGTGTGATATATCAGAGTGTTACAGTGAGTGCTGTGGGATATAACAAAGTGTAACAGTGAGGGGTGTGGATTATATCAGAGTTTTAAAGTGAAAGGTGTGTGATATGTCAGAGTGTAACAGTGAGGGGTGTGGGATATATCAGACTGTTAAAGTGAGGGGTGTGGGATATATCAGAGTGTTAAAGTGAGGGGTGTGGGGTATATCAGAGTGTTACAGTGAGGGGTGTGGGATATATCAGAGTGTTACAGTGAGGGGTGTGGGTTATATCAGAGTGTTAAATT
Organism: Isurus oxyrinchus; assembly: GCA_026770705.1. Taxonomy (NCBI): domain Eukaryota; kingdom Metazoa; phylum Chordata; class Chondrichthyes; order Lamniformes; family Lamnidae; genus Isurus; species Isurus oxyrinchus. Next base: position 181,300 of record JANJGN010000685.1, read on the forward strand.
GAGGGGTGTGAGATACGTCACAGTTTTACATTGTGGGTTGTGTGATATATCAGAGTGTGACAGTGAGGTGTGTGGGATATATCAGAGTGTTACAGTGAGGTGTGTGGGTATATCAGAGTGTTACAGTGAAGGGTGTGTGATATATCAGAGTGTTACAGTGAGGGGAGTGGGGTATATCAGAATGTTACAGTGAGTTGTGTGGAATGTATCAGAGTGTTATACTGAGGGGTGTGGTATATATCAGTGTGTTACAGTGAGGGATGTGAGATATATCAGAGTGTTAAAGTGTGGGGCGTGGGGTATATCAGATTGTTACAGTGAGGGGTGTGGGATATATCACTGTGTTACAGTGAGGGTTGTGGGATATATCAGAGTGTTACAGTGAGGGGTGCAGTTTATATCAGAGTGTTACAGTGAGGGGTGCGGTTTATATCAGAGTGTTACTGTGAAGGGTGTGTGATATATCAGAGTCTTACAGTGAGTTGTGTGTGATATATCAGAGTGTTACAGTGAGGGGTTTGAGATACGTCACAGTGTTACAGTGAAGGGTGTGTGATATTTCGGAGTGTTACAGTGAGGGGTGTGGGTTATTAGCAGAATGTTACAGTGAGGGTTGTGGGATATATCAGAGTGTTACAGTGAGGGGTGTGGGTTATATCAGAATGTTACAGTGAGGGTTGTGGGATATATCAGAGTGTTACAGTGAGGGGTGTGGGTTATATCAGTGTATTACAGTGAGAGGTGTGGATTATATCAGAGTATTACAGTGAGAGGTGTGTGATATATTCGAGTGTTACAGTGAGGGCTGTGGGATATATTAGTGTGTTAGAGTGAGGGGTGTGGGATATATCAGAGTGTTACAGTGAGGGGTGTGGGATATATCAGTGTGTTAGAGTGAGGGGTATGGGATATTTCAGAGTGTTACAGTGAGGGGTGTGGGATATATCAGTGTGTTACAGTGAGTGGTGTGAGATATATCAGAGTGTTACAGTGAGGGGAGTGGGGTATATCAGAATGTTACAGTGAGGTGTGTGGGATATATCAGAGTGTTAAAGTAAGGGATGTGGGATCTATCAGAGTGTTACAGTGAGGGGTGTGAAATATATCAGAGTGTTACAGTGAGGGGTTTGGGATATATCAGTGTGTTACAGTGATGGTGTGGGATATATCAGAGTGTTGCAGTGAGGGGTGTGGGATGTATCAGAGTGTTACAGTGAGAGGTGTGGGATATATCAGAGTGTTAAAGTGAAGGGTGTGGGATATATCAGAGTGTTACAGTGAGGGGTGTGGGATATTTCAGAGTGTTACAGTGAGGGGTTTAGGGTATATCAGAATGTTACAGTGAGGGGTGTGGGGTATATCAGAATGTTACAGTGATGTGTGTGGGATATATCAGAGTGTCACAGTGAGGGGTGTGGGGTATATCAACGTGTCAGAGTGAGGGTTGTAGGGTATATAAGAATAATACAGTGATGTTGGTGGAATAAAGCAGTGTGTTACAGTGAGGGGTGTGGGGTATATCAGAGTGTTATAGTGAGGTGTGCGGGTTATGTCAGAGTGTTACAGTGAGGGGTGTGAGATATATCAGAGTGTTACAGTGAGGTGTGTGGGATAAATCAGAGTGTTACGGTGAGCGTTGTCGGTTATATCAGAGTGTTCCTGTGAGGGTAGTGGGATATATCAGAGTGTTACAGTAAAGGGTGTGGGATATATCAGAGTGTTACAATGAGGGCTGTGGAGTATATCAGAGTGTTACAGTGAGGATTGTGGGTTATATCAGGGTGTTACAGTGAGGGGTGTGGGATATAACAGTGTTACAGTGAGGGGTGTGGGATATATCAGGGTGTTACAGTGAGGGGTGTGTGGGTTATATCAGAGTGTTACAGTGAGTGTAGTGGGATATATCAGAGTGTTACAGTGATGGGTGTGGGATATATCAGAGTGAGGGTGTGGGATATATCAGAGTGAGGGGTGTGGCATATATCAGAGTGAGGAGTGTGGGAAATATCAGAGTGTTACATTGAGGGGCGTAGGTTATATCAGAGTGTTACAGTGAGGGTTATGGCAAATATCAGAGTGTTACAGTGAGGGGTGTGGGGTATATCAGAGGGTTACAGTGAGGGGTGTGAGTTATATAAGAGTGTTACATTGAGGGGTGTGGTATATATCAGACTGAGGGTTGTGGGATATATCAGAGTGTTACAGTAAGGGGTGTGGGATATATCAGAGTGTTACAGTAAAGGGTGTGGGATATATCAGAGTGTTACAATGAGGGCTGTGGAGTATATCAGAGTGTTACAGTGAGGATTGTGGGTTATATCAGGGTGTTACAGTGAGGGGTGTGGGATATAACAGTGTTACAGTGAGGGGTGTGGGATATATCAGGGTGTTACAGTGAGGGGTGTGTGGGTTATATCAGAGTGTTACAGTGAGTGTAGTGGGATATATCAGAGTGTTACAGTGATGGGTGTGGGATATATCAGAGTGAGGGTGTGGGATATATCAGAGTGAGGGGTGTGGCATATATCAGAGTGAGGAGTGTGGGAAATATCAGAGTGTTACATTGAGGGGCGTAGGTTATATCAGAGTGTTACAGTGAGGGTTATGGCAAATATCAGAGGGTTACAGTGAGGGGTGTGGGTTATATAAGAGTGTTACATTGAGGGGTGTGGTATATATCAGACTGAGGGTTGTGGGATATATCAGAGTGTTACAGTAAGGGGGTGTGGGATATATCAGAGTGTTACAATGAGGGTTGTGGGTATATCAGAGTGTTTCAGTGAGCAGTGTGGGTTATATCAGAGTGTTACAGTGAGGGGTGTGGGATATATCAGAGTGTTACAGTGAGGGGCATAGCTATATCAGAGTGTTGCAGTGAGGGGTGTGGGATATATCAGAGTGTTACGGTGAGGGTTGTCGGTAATATCAGAGTGTTCCAGTGAGGGTTGTGGGATATATCAGACTGTTACAGTAAGGGGTGTGGGATATATCAGAGTGTTACAATGAGGGTTGTGGGTATATCAGAGTGTTTCAGTGAGCAGTGTGGGTTATATCAGAGTGTTACAGTGAGGGGTGTGGAATATATCAGAGTGTTGCAGTGAGGGGTGTGGGATATATCAGAGTGTTACGGTGAGGGTTGTCGGTTATATCAGAGTGTTCCAGTGAGGTATGTGGGATAAATCAGAGTGTTACAGTAAGGGGTGTGGGCTATATCAGAGTGTCACAGTGAGGGGTGTGGGGTATATCAACGTGTCACAGTGAGGGTTGTAGGGTATATATAATGATACAGTGATGTTGGTGGAATAAAGCAGTGTGTTACAGTGAGGGGTGTGGGGTATATCAGAGTGTTACAGTGAGGTGTGCGGGTTATGTCAGAGTGTTACAGTGAGGGTTGTGGTATATATCAGAGTGTTACAGTGAGGGGTGAGGGGTATATCAGAGTGTTACAGTGAGGTGTGCAGGTTATGTCAGAGTGTTACAGTGAGGGGTGTGAGATATATCAGAGTGTTACAGTGAGGTGTGTGGGATAAATCAGAGTGTTACGGTGAGCGTTGTCGGTTATATCAGAGTGTTCCTGTGAGGGTAGTGGGATATATCAGAGTGTTACAGTAAAGGGTGTGGGATATATCAGAGTGTTACAATGAGGGCTGTGGAGTATATCAGAGTGTTACAGTGAGGATTGTGGGTTATATCAGGGTGTTACAGTGAGGGGTGTGGGATATAACAGAGTGTTACAGTGAGGGGTGTGGGATATATCAGGGTATTACAGTGAGGGGTGTGTGGGTTATATCAGAGTGAGGGGTGTGGCATATATCAGAGTGAGGAGTGTGGGAAATATCAGAGTGTTACATTGAGGGGCGTAGGTTATATCAGAGTGTTACAGTGAGGGTTGTGGCAAATATCAGAGTGTTACAGTGAGGGGTTTGGGGTATATCAGAGTGTTACAGTGAGGGGTGTGGGTTATATAAGGTTACATTGAGGGGTGTGGGATATATCAGAGTGTTACAGTGAGGTTTGTGGGATATATCAGATTGTAACATTGAGGGGTTTGGGATATATCAGAGTGTTACATTGAGGGTGTGTGATATATCAGAGTGAGGGGTGTGGGATATATCAGATTGATGGGTGTGGGATATATCAGAGTGAGGGATGTGGGATATATCAGAGTGTTAAATTGTGGGGTATGAGATACGTCACATTTTTACAGTGTGTGTTGTGTTATATATCAGAGTGTTACAGTGAGGGGTGTGGGATATATCAAAGTGTAACAGTGAGAGGTGTGGATTATATCAGAGTTTTAAAGTGGAAGGTGTGTGATATGTCAGAGTGTAACAGTGAGGTGTGTGGGATATATCAGACTGTTAAATTGAGCGGTGTGGGATATATCAGAGTGTTACAGTGAGGTGTGTGGGTTGTATCAGAGTGTTACTGTGAGGGATGTGGGATATATCAGATTGTTACAGTGAGGGGTGCGGGATATATCAGAGTGTTACACTGAGGATTTTGGGATGTATCAGAGTGTTACAGTGCGGGGTGTGGGATATATCAGAGTGTTACAGTGAGGGGTGTGGGATATATATGAGTGTTACAGTGAGGGGTGTGGGATATATCAGAGTGTTGCAGTGAGGGGTGTGGGATATATCAGAGTGTTGCAGTGAGGGGTATGGGATATATCAGAGTGTTAAAGTAAGGGATGTGGGATCTATCAGAGTGTGACAGTGAGGGGTGTGAAATATATCAGAGTGTTACAGTGAGGGGTTTGGGATATATCAGTGTGTTACAGTGATGGTGTGGGATATATCAGAGTGTTGCAGTGAGGGGTGTGGGATGTATCAGAGTGTTACAGTGAGAGGTGTGGGATATATCAGAGTGTTAAAGTGAAGGGTGTGGGATATATCAGAGTGTTACAGTGAGGGGTGTGGGATATTTCAGAGTGTTACAGTGAGGGGTTTAGGGTATATCAGAATGTTACAGTGAGGGGTGTGGGGTATATCAGAATGTTACAGTGATGTGTGTGGGATATATCAGAGTGTCACAGTGAGGGGTGTGGGGTATATCAACGTGTCAGAGTGAGGGTTGTAGGGTATATAAGAATAATACAGTGATGTTGGTGGAATAAAGCAGTGTGTTACAGTGAGGGGTGTGGGGTATATCAGAGTGTTACAGTGAGGTGTGCGGGTTATGTCAGAGTGTTACAGTGAGGGTTGTGGTATATATCAGAGTGTTACAGTGAGGGGTGAGGGGTATATCAGAGTGTTACAGTGAGGTGTGCGGGTTATGTCAGAGTGTTACAGTGAGGGGTGTGAGATATATCAGAGTGTTACAGTGAGGTGTGTGGGATAAATCAGAGTGTTACGGTGAGCGTTGTCGGTTATATCAGAGTGTTACAGTGAGGGGTGTGAGATATATCAGAGTGTTACAGTGAGGTGTGTGGGATAAATCAGAGTGTTACGGTGAGCGTTGTCGGTTATATCAGAGTGTTCCTGTGAGGGTAGTGGGATATATCAGAGTGTTACAGTAAAGGGTGTGGGATATATCAGAGTGTTACAATGAGGGCTGTGGAGTATATCAGAGTGTTACAGTGAGGATTGTGGGTTATATCAGGGTGTTACAGTGAGGGGTGTGGGATATAACAGTGTTACAGTGAGGGGTGTGGGATATATCAGGGTGTTACAGTGAGGGGTGTGTGGGTTATATCAGAGTGTTACAGTGAGTGTAGTGGGATATATCAGAGTGTTACAGTGATGGGTGTGGGATATATCAGAGTGAGGGTGTGGGATATATCAGAGTGAGGGGTGTGGCATATATCAGAGTGAGGAGTGTGGGAAATATCAGAGTGTTACATTGAGGGGCGTAGGTTATATCAGAGTGTTCCAGTGAGGGTTATGGCAAATATCAGAGTGTTACAGTGAGGGGTGTGGGGTATATCAGAGGGTTACAGTGAGGGGTGTGGGTTATATAAGAGTGTTACATTGAGGGGTGTGGTATATATCAGACTGAGGGTTGTGGGATATATCAGAGTGTTACAGTAAGGGGTGTGGGATATATCAGAGTGTTACAATGAGGGTTGTGGGTATATCAGAGTGTTTCAGTGAGCAGTGTGGGTTATATCAGAGTGTTACAGTGAGGGGTGTGGGATATATCAGAGTGTTACAGTGAGGGGCATAGCTATATCAGAGTGTTGCAGTGAGGTGTGTGGGATATATCAGAGTGTTGCAGTGAGGGGTGTGGGATATATCAGAGTGTTACGGTGAGGTTTGTCGGTAATATCAGAGTGTTCCAGTGAGGGTTGTGGGATATATCAGACTGTTACAGTAAGGGGTGTGGGATATATCAGAGTGTTACAATGAGGGTTGTGGGTATATCAGAGTGTTTCAGTGAGCAGTGTGGGTTATATCAGAGTGTTACAGTGAGGGGTGTGGGATATATCAGAGTGTTACAGTGAGGGGTGTGGGATATATCAGGGTGTTACAGTGAGGGGTGTGTGGGTTTAATCAGATTGTTGCAGTGAGTGTTGTGGGATATATCAGAGTGTTACAGTGATGGGTGTGGGATATATCAGAGTGAGGGTGTGGGATATATCAGAGTGAGGGGTGTGGCATATATCAGAGTGAGGAGTGTGGGAAATATCAGATGTGTTACATTGAGGACGTAGGTTATATCATAGTGTTACAGTGAGGGTTGTGGCAAATATCAGAGTGTTACAGTGAGGGTTGTGGCAAATATCAGAGTGTTACAGTGAGGTGTGTGGGGTATATCAGACTGTTACAGTGAGGGGTGTGGGTTATATAAGAGTGTTACATTGAAGGGTGTGGGATATATCAGAGTGTTACAATTAGGGTTGTGGGTATATCAGAGTGTTTCAGTGAGCAGTGTGGGTTATATCAGAGTGTTACAGTGAGGGGTGTGGGATATATCAGAGTGTTACAGTGAGGGGCATAGCTATATCAGAGTGTTGCAGTGAGGTGTGTGGGATATATCAGAGTGTTGCAGTGAGGGGTGTGGGATATATCAGAGTGTTACGGTGAGGGTTGTCGGTAATATCAGAGTGTTCCAGTGAGGGTTGTGGGATATATCAGACTGTTACAGTAAGGGGTGTGGGATATATCAGAGTGTTACAATGAGGGTTGTGGGTATATCAGAGTGTTTCAGTGAGCAGTGTGGGTTATATCAGAGTGTTACAGTGAGGGGTGTGGGATATATCAGAGTGTTACAGTGAGGGGTGTGGGATATATCAGGGTGTTACAGTGAGGGGTGTATGGGTTTAATCAGATTGTTACAGTGAGTGTTGTGGGATATATCAGAGTGTTACAGTGATGGGTGTGGGATATATCAGAGTGAGGGTGTGGGATATATCAGAGTGAGGGGTGTGGCATATATCAGAGTGAGGAGTGTGGGAAATATCAGACTGTTACATTGAGGACGTAGGTTATATCATAGTGTTACAGTGAGGGTTGTGGCAAATATCAGAGTGTTACAGTGAGGGTTGTGGCAAATATCAGAGTGTTACAGTGAGGGGTGTGGGATATATAAGAGTGTTACATTGAAGGGTGTGGGATATATCAGAGTGTTACAGTGAGGGGCTTAGCTATATCAGAGTGTTGCAGTGAGGTGTGTTAGATATAACAGAGTGTTACAGTGAGGTTTGTGGGATATATCAGATTGTAACTTTGAGGGGTGTGGGATATATTAGTGTGTTACATTGTTGGGTGTGTGATATATCAGAGTGAGGGGTGTGGGATATTTCAGATTGATGGGTGTGTGATATATCAGAGTGAGGGATGTGGGATATATCAGAGTGTTAAATTGTGGGGTGTAGTTTATATCAGAGTGTTACAGTGAGGGTTGTGGCTTATATCCGAGTGTTACAGTGAGGGTTTTGGGATATATCAGAGTGTAACAGTGAGGGTTGTGGGATATATCAGAGTGTTACAGTGAGGGGTGTGGGGTAAATCAGAGTGTTACAGTGAGGGGTGTGGGATATATCAGAGTATTACAGTGAGGGGTGTGCGTATATCAGAGTGTTACATTGAAGGGTTATGGGATATATCAGAGACTTACAGTGAGTGGTGTGGGATATATCAGAGTGTTATATTGAGGGGTGTGGGTTATATCAGAGTGTTACAGTGAGGTTTGTGGGATATATCAGATTGTTATACTGAGGTTTGCGGTATATATCAGAGTGTTACACTGAGGATTGTGCGTTATAGCAGAGTGTTACAGTGAGGGGTGTGTGATATATCAGAGTGTTACAGTGAGGGGTGTGAGATACGTCACAGTGTTACAGTGAAGGGTGTGTGATATTTCAGAGTGTTACATTGAGGGGTGTGGGTTATATCAGAATGTTACAGTGAGGGTTGTGGGATATATCAGAGTGTTACAGTGAGGGGTGTGGGTTATATCAGAGTATTACAGTGAGGGGTGTGTGATATATTCGAGTGTTACAGTGAAGGGTGTGGGATGTAACAGATTGTAACATTGAGGGGTGTGGGATATATCAGAGTGTTACATTGAGGGGTGTGTGATATATCAGAGTGAGGGGTGTGGGATATATGAGATTGAGGGGTGTGGGATATATCAGAGTGAGGGTTGTGGGATATATCAGAGTGTTAAATTGTGGGGTGTAGGTTATATCAGAGTGTTATAGTGAGGGTTAGGCATATATCAGAGTGTTACAGTGAGGGGTTTGGGATATATCAGAGTGTTACAGTGAGGGGTTTGGGATATATCAGAGTGTTACAGTGAGGGGTGTGGGGTATATCAGAGTGTTACAGTAAAGGGTGTGTGATATATCAGAGTGTTACAGTGAGGGGTGTGGGATATATCAGAGTGTTACAGTGAGTGGTGTGGGATATATCAGGGTGTTACAGTGAGGGGTGTGTGGGTTATATCAGAGTGTTACAGTGAGGGGTGTCGGATATATCAGAGTGAGGTGTGTGGGATATATCAGAATGAGGGTGTGGCATATATCAGAGTGAGGAATGTGGGAAATATCAGAGTGTTACATTGAGGGGCTTAGGTTATATCAGAGTGTTACAGTGAGGGTTATGGCAAATATCAGAGTGTTACAGTGAGGGGTGTGGGTTATATAAGAGTGTTACATTGAGGGGTGTGAGATATATCAGAGTGAGGGTTGTGGGATAGAACAGAGTGTTACCGTGAGGGGCGTAGCTATATCAGAGTGTTGCAGTGCGGTGTGTGGGATATAATAGTGTTACAGTGAGGGTTGTGGGATATATCAGATTGAAACATTGAGGAGTGTGGGATATATCAGAGTGTTACATTGAGGTGTGTGCGATATATCAGAGTGAGGGGTGTGGGATATATCAGATTGAGGGGTGTGGGATATATCAGGGTGAGGGTTGTGGGATATATCAGAGTGTTAAATTGTGGGGTGTAGGTTATATCAGAGTGTTACAGTGAGGGTTGTGGCATATATCAGAGTGTTACAGTGAGGGGTTTGGGACATATCAGAGTGTTACAGTGAGGGGTTTGGGTTATATCAGAGTGTTACAGTGAGGGGTGTGAGATACGTAACAGTTTTACAGTGTGGGTTGTGTGATATATCAGAGTGTTACAGTGAGGGGTGTGGGGTATATCAGAGTGTTACAGTAAAGGGTGTGTGATATATCAGAGTGTTACAGTGAGTGCTGTGGGATATAACAAAGTGTAACAGTGAGGGGTGTGGATTATATCAGAGTTTTAAAGTGAAAGGTGTGTGATATGTCAGAGTGTAACAGTGAGGGGTGTGGGATATATCAGACTGTTAAAGTGAGGGGTGTGGGATATATCAGAGTGTTAAAGTGAGGGGTGTGGGGTATATCAGAGTGTTACAGTGAGGGGTGTGGGATATATCAGAGTGTTACAGTGAGGGGTGTGGGTTATATCAGAGTGTTAAATTGAGGGGTGTGAGATACGTCACAGTTTTACATTGTGGGTTGTGTGATATATCAGAGTGTGACAGTGAGGTGTGTGGGATATATCAGAGTGTTACAGTGAGGTGTGTGGGTATATCAGAGTGTTACAGTGAAGGGTGTGTGATATATCAGAGTCTTACAGTGAGTTGTGTGGAATGTATCAGAGTGTTATACTGAGGGGTGTGGTATATATCAGTGTGTTACAGTGAGGGATGTGAGATATATCAGAGTGTTAAAGTGTGGGGCGTGGGGTATATCAGATTGTTACAGTGAAGGGTGTGGGATATATCACTGTGTTACAGTGAGGGTTGTGGGATATATCAGAGTGTTACAGTGAGGGGTGCGGTTTATATCAGAGTGTTACAGTGAGGGGTGCGGTTTATATCAGAGTGTTACAGTGAAGGGTGTGTGATATATCAGAGTCTTACAGTGAGTTGTGTGTGATATATCAGAGTGTTACAGTGAGGGGTTTGAGATACGTCACAGTGTTACAGTGAAGGGTGTGTGATATTTCGGAGTGTTACAGTGAGGGGTGTGGGTTATTATCAGAATGTTACAGTGAGGGTTGTGGGATATATCAGAGTGTTAAAGTGAGGGGTGTGGGTTATATCAGAATGTTACAGTGAGGGTTGTGGGATATCTCAGAGTGTTACAGTGAGGGGTGTGGGTTATATCAGTGTATTACAGTGAGAGGTGTGGATTATATCAGAGTATTACAGTGAGAGGTGTGTGATATATTCGAGTGTTACAGTGAGGGCTGTGGGATATATTAGTGTGTTAGAGTGAGGGGTGTGGGATATATCAGAGTGTTACAGTGAGGGGTGTGGGATATATCAGTGTGTTAGAGTGAGGGGTATGGGATATTTCAGAGTGTTACAGTGAGGGGTGTGGGATATATCAGTGTGTTACAGTGAGTGGTGTGAGATATATCAGAGTGTTACAGTGAGGGGAGTGGGGTATATCAGAATGTTACAGTGAGGTGTGTGGGATATATCAGAGTGTGACAGTGAGGTGTGTTGTGTATATCAGAGTGTTACAGTGAGGGGTGTGGGATATATCAGAGTGTTACGGTGAGGTGTGTGAGATATATCAGAGTGTTACGGTGAGGGTTGTCGGTTATATCAGAGTGTTCCAGTGAGGGTTGTGGGATATATCAGAGTGTTACTGTAAGGGGTGTGGGATATATCAGAGTGTTACAATGAGGGGTGTGGGGCATATCAGAGTGTTACAGTGAGGAGTGTGGGTTATATCAGAGTGTTACAGTGAGGGGTGTGGCACATACCAGAGTGTTACAGTGAGGGGTGTGGGACATATCAGGGTGTTACAGTGAGGGGTGTGTGGGTTATATCAGAGTGTTACAGTGAGTGTAGTGGGATATATCAGAGTGTTACAGTGATTGGTGTGGGATATATCAGAGTGAGGGGTGTGGGATATATCAGAGTGAGGGGTGTGGCATATATCAGAGTGAGGAGTGTGGGAAATATCAGAGTGTTACATTGAGGGGCGTAGCTTATATCAGAGTGTTACAGTGAGGGTTGTGGCAAATATCAGAGTTTTACAGTGAGGGGTTTGGGTTATATAAGAGGGTTACATTGAGGGTGTGGGATATATCAGAGTGTTACACTGAGGGGCGTAGCTATATCAGAGTGTTGCAGTGAGGTGTGTCGGATATAACAGATTGTTACAGTGAGGGTTGTGGGATATATCAGATTGTAACATTGAGGGGTGTGGGATATATCAGAGTGTTACAGTGATTGGTGTGGGATATATCAGAGTGAGGGGTGTGGGATATATCAGAGTGAGGGGTGTGGCATATATCAGAGTGAGGAGTGTGGGAAATATCAGAGTGTTACATTGAGGGGCGTAGGTTATATCAGAGTGTTACAGTGAGGGTTATGGCAAATATCAGAGGGTTACAGTGAGGGGTGTGGGTTATATAAGAGTGTTACATTGAGGGGTGTGGTATATATCAGACTGAGGGTTGTGGGATATATCAGAGTGTTACAGTAAGGGGTGTGGGATATATCAGAGTGTTACAATGAGGGTTGTGGGTATATCAGAGTGTTTCAGTGAGCAGTGTGGGTTATATCAGAGTGTTACAGTGAGGGGTGTGGGATATATCAGAGTGTTACAGTGAGGGGCATAGCTATATCAGAGTGTTGCAGTGAGGGGTGTGGGATATATCAGAGTGTTACGGTGAGGGTTGTCGGTAATATCAGAGTGTTCCAGTGAGGGTTGTGGGATATATCAGACTGTTACAGTAAGGGGTGTGGGATATATCAGAGTGTTACAATGAGGGTTGTGGGTATATCAGAGTGTTTCAGTGAGCAGTGTGGGTTATATCAGAGTGTTACAGTGAGGGGTGTGGAATATATCAGAGTGTTGCAGTGAGGGGTGTGGGATATATCAGAGTGTTACGGTGAGGGTTGTCGGTTATATCAGAGTGTTCCAGTGAGGTATGTGGGATAAATCAGAGTGTTACAGTAAGGGGTGTGGGCTATATCAGAGTGTCACAGTGAGGGGTGTGGGGTATATCAACGTGTCACAGTGAGGGTTGTAGGGTATATATAATGATACAGTGATGTTGGTGGAATAAAGCAGTGTGTTACAGTGAGGGGTGTGGGGTATATCAGAGTGTTACAGTGAGGTGTGCGGGTTATGTCAGAGTGTTACAGTGAGGGTTGTGGTATATATCAGAGTGTTACAGTGAGGGGTGAGGGGTATATCAGAGTGTTACAGTGAGGTGTGCAGGTTATGTCAGAGTGTTACAGTGAGGGGTGTGAGATATATCAGAGTGTTACAGTGAGGTGTGTGGGATAAATCAGAGTGTTACGGTGAGCGTTGTCGGTTATATCAGAGTGTTCCTGTGAGGGTAGTGGGATATATCAGAGTGTTACAGTAAAGGGTGTGGGATATATCAGAGTGTTACAATGAGGGCTGTGGAGTATATCAGAGTGTTACAGTGAGGATTGTGGGTTATATCAGGGTGTTACAGTGAGGGGTGTGGGATATAACAGAGTGTTACAGTGAGGGGTGTGGGATATATCAGGGTATTACAGTGAGGGGTGTGTGGGTTATATCAGAGTGAGGGGTGTGGCATATATCAGAGTGAGGAGTGTGGGAAATATCAGAGTGTTACATTGAGGGGCGTAGGTTATATCAGAGTGTTACAGTGAGGGTTGTGGCAAATATCAGAGTGTTACAGTGAGGGGTTTGGGGTATATCAGAGTGTTACAGTGAGGGGTGTGGGTTATATAAGGTTACATTGAGGGGTGTGGGATATATCAGAGTGTTACAGTGAGGTTTGTGGGATATATCAGATTGTAACATTGAGGGGTTTGGGATATATCAGAGTGTTACATTGAGGGTGTGTGATATATCAGAGTGAGGGGTGTGGGATATATCAGATTGATGGGTGTGGGATATATCAGAGTGAGGGATGTGGGATATATCAGAGTGTTAAATTGTGGGGTATGAGATACGTCACATTTTTACAGTGTGTGTTGTGTTATATATCAGAGTGTTACAGTGAGGGGTGTGGGATATATCAAAGTGTAACAGTGAGAGGTGTGGATTATATCAGAGTTTTAAAGTGGAAGGTGTGTGATATGTCAGAGTGTAACAGTGAGGTGTGTGGGATATATCAGACTGTTAAATTGAGCGGTGTGGGATATATCAGAGTGTTACAGTGAGGTGTGTGGGTTGTATCAGAGTGTTACTGTGAGGGATGTGGGATATATCAGATTGTTACAGTGAGGGGTGCGGGATATATCAGAGTGTTACACTGAGGATTTTGGGATGTATCAGAGTGTTACAGTGCGGGGTGTGGGATATATCAGAGTGTTACAGTGAGGGGTGTGGGATATATATGAGTGTTACAGTGAGGGGTGTGGGATATATCAGAGTGTTGCAGTGAGGGGTGTGGGATATATCAGAGTGTTGCAGTGAGGGGTATGGGATATATCAGAGTGTTAAAGTAAGGGATGTGGGATCTATCAGAGTGTGACAGTGAGGGGTGTGAAATATATCAGAGTGTTACAGTGAGGGGTTTGGGATATATCAGTGTGTTACAGTGATGGTGTGGGATATATCAGAGTGTTGCAGTGAGGGGTGTGGGATGTATCAGAGTGTTACAGTGAGAGGTGTGGGATATATCAGAGTGTTAAAGTGAAGGGTGTGGGATATATCAGAGTGTTACAGTGAGGGGTGTGGGATATTTCAGAGTGTTACAGTGAGGGGTTTAGGGTATATCAGAATGTTACAGTGAGGGGTGTGGGGTATATCAGAATGTTACAGTGATGTGTGTGGGATATATCAGAGTGTCACAGTGAGGGGTGTGGGGTATATCAACGTGTCAGAGTGAGGGTTGTAGGGTATATAAGAATAATACAGTGATGTTGGTGGAATAAAGCAGTGTGTTACAGTGAGGGGTGTGGGGTATATCAGAGTGTTACAGTGAGGTGTGCGGGTTATGTCAGAGTGTTACAGTGAGGGTTGTGGTATATATCAGAGTGTTACAGTGAGGGGTGAGGGGTATATCAGAGTGTTACAGTGAGGTGTGCGGGTTATGTCAGAGTGTTACAGTGAGGGGTGTGAGATATATCAGAGTGTTACAGTGAGGTGTGTGGGATAAATCAGAGTGTTACGGTGAGCGTTGTCGGTTATATCAGAGTGTTACAGTGAGGGGTGTGAGATATATCAGAGTGTTACAGTGAGGTGTGTGGGATAAATCAGAGTGTTACGGTGAGCGTTGTCGGTTATATCAGAGTGTTCCTGTGAGGGTAGTGGGATATATCAGAGTGTTACAGTAAAGGGTGTGGGATATATCAGAGTGTTACAATGAGGGCTGTGGAGTATATCAGAGTGTTACAGTGAGGATTGTGGGTTATATCAGGGTGTTACAGTGAGGGGTGTGGGATATAACAGTGTTACAGTGAGGGGTGTGGGATATATCAGGGTGTTACAGTGAGGGGTGTGTGGGTTATATCAGAGTGTTACAGTGAGTGTAGTGGGATATATCAGAGTGTTACAGTGATGGGTGTGGGATATATCAGAGTGAGGGTGTGGGATATATCAGAGTGAGGGGTGTGGCATATATCAGAGTGAGGAGTGTGGGAAATATCAGAGTGTTACATTGAGGGGCGTAGGTTATATCAGAGTGTTCCAGTGAGGGTTATGGCAAATATCAGAGTGTTACAGTGAGGGGTGTGGGGTATATCAGAGGGTTACAGTGAGGGGTGTGGGTTATATAAGAGTGTTACATTGAGGGGTGTGGTATATATCAGACTGAGGGTTGTGGGATATATCAGAGTGTTACAGTAAGGGGTGTGGGATATATCAGAGTGTTACAATGAGGGTTGTGGGTATATCAGAGTGTTTCAGTGAGCAGTGTGGGTTATATCAGAGTGTTACAGTGAGGGGTGTGGGATATATCAGAGTGTTACAGTGAGGGGCATAGCTATATCAGAGTGTTGCAGTGAGGTGTGTGGGATATATCAGAGTGTTGCAGTGAGGGGTGTGGGATATATCAGAGTGTTACGGTGAGGTTTGTCGGTAATATCAGAGTGTTCCAGTGAGGGTTGTGGGATATATCAGACTGTTACAGTAAGGGGTGTGGGATATATCAGAGTGTTACAATGAGGGTTGTGGGTATATCAGAGTGTTTCAGTGAGCAGTGTGGGTTATATCAGAGTGTTACAGTGAGGGGTGTGGGATATATCAGAGTGTTACAGTGAGGGGTGTGGGATATATCAGGGTGTTACAGTGAGGGGTGTGTGGGTTTAATCAGATTGTTGCAGTGAGTGTTGTGGGATATATCAGAGTGTTACAGTGATGGGTGTGGGATATATCAGAGTGAGGGTGTGGGATATATCAGAGTGAGGGGTGTGGCATATATCAGAGTGAGGAGTGTGGGAAATATCAGATGTGTTACATTGAGGACGTAGGTTATATCATAGTGTTACAGTGAGGGTTGTGGCAAATATCAGAGTGTTACAGTGAGGGTTGTGGCAAATATCAGAGTGTTACAGTGAGGTGTGTGGGGTATATCAGACTGTTACAGTGAGGGGTGTGGGTTATATAAGAGTGTTACATTGAAGGGTGTGGGATATATCAGAGTGTTACAATTAGGGTTGTGGGTATATCAGAGTGTTTCAGTGAGCAGTGTGGGTTATATCAGAGTGTTACAGTGAGGGGTGTGGGATATATCAGAGTGTTACAGTGAGGGGCATAGCTATATCAGAGTGTTGCAGTGAGGTGTGTGGGATATATCAGAGTGTTGCAGTGAGGGGTGTGGGATATATCAGAGTGTTACGGTGAGGGTTGTCGGTAATATCAGAGTGTTCCAGTGAGGGTTGTGGGATATATCAGACTGTTACAGTAAGGGGTGTGGGATATATCAGAGTGTTACAATGAGGGTTGTGGGTATATCAGAGTGTTTCAGTGAGCAGTGTGGGTTATATCAGAGTGTTACAGTGAGGGGTGTGGGATATATCAGAGTGTTACAGTGAGGGGTGTGGGATATATCAGGGTGTTACAGTGAGGGGTGTATGGGTTTAATCAGATTGTTACAGTGAGTGTTGTGGGATATATCAGAGTGTTACAGTGATGGGTGTGGGATATATCAGAGTGAGGGTGTGGGATATATCAGAGTGAGGGGTGTGGCATATATCAGAGTGAGGAGTGTGGGAAATATCAGACTGTTACATTGAGGACGTAGGTTATATCATAGTGTTACAGTGAGGGTTGTGGCAAATATCAGAGTGTTACAGTGAGGGTTGTGGCAAATATCAGAGTGTTACAGTGAGGGGTGTGGGATATATAAGAGTGTTACATTGAAGGGTGTGGGATATATCAGAGTGTTACAGTGAGGGGCTTAGCTATATCAGAGTGTTGCAGTGAGGTGTGTTAGATATAACAGAGTGTTACAGTGAGGTTTGTGGGATATATCAGATTGTAACTTTGAGGGGTGTGGGATATATTAGTGTGTTACATTGTTGGGTGTGTGATATATCAGAGTGAGGGGTGTGGGATATTTCAGATTGATGGGTGTGTGATATATCAGAGTGAGGGATGTGGGATATATCAGAGTGTTAAATTGTGGGGTGTAGTTTATATCAGAGTGTTACAGTGAGGGTTGTGGCTTATATCCGAGTGTTACAGTGAGGGTTTTGGGATATATCAGAGTGTAACAGTGAGGGTTGTGGGATATATCAGAGTGTTACAGTGAGGGGTGTGGGGTAAATCAGAGTGTTACAGTGAGGGGTGTGGGATATATCAGAGTATTACAGTGAGGGGTGTGCGTATATCAGAGTGTTACATTGAAGGGTTATGGGATATATCAGAGACTTACAGTGAGTGGTGTGGGATATATCAGAGTGTTATATTGAGGGGTGTGGGTTATATCAGAGTGTTACAGTGAGGTTTGTGGGATATATCAGATTGTTATACTGAGGTTTGCGGTATATATCAGAGTGTTACACTGAGGATTGTGCGTTATAGCAGAGTGTTACAGTGAGGGGTGTGTGATATATCAGAGTGTTACAGTGAGGGGTGTGAGATACGTCACAGTGTTACAGTGAAGGGTGTGTGATATTTCAGAGTGTTACATTGAGGGGTGTGGGTTATATCAGAATGTTACAGTGAGGGTTGTGGGATATATCAGAGTGTTACAGTGAGGGGTGTGGGTTATATCAGAGTATTACAGTGAGGGGTGTGTGATATATTCGAGTGTTACAGTGAAGGGTGTGGGATGTAACAGATTGTAACATTGAGGGGTGTGGGATATATCAGAGTGTTACATTGAGGGGTGTGTGATATATCAGAGTGAGGGGTGTGGGATATATGAGATTGAGGGGTGTGGGATATATCAGAGTGAGGGTTGTGGGATATATCAGAGTGTTAAATTGTGGGGTGTAGGTTATATCAGAGTGTTATAGTGAGGGTTAGGCATATATCAGAGTGTTACAGTGAGGGGTTTGGGATATATCAGAGTGTTACAGTGAGGGGTTTGGGATATATCAGAGTGTTACAGTGAGGGGTGTGGGGTATATCAGAGTGTTACAGTAAAGGGTGTGTGATATATCAGAGTGTTACAGTGAGGGGTGTGGGATATATCAGAGTGTTACAGTGAGTGGTGTGGGATATATCAGGGTGTTACAGTGAGGGGTGTGTGGGTTATATCAGAGTGTTACAGTGAGGGGTGTCGGATATATCAGAGTGAGGTGTGTGGGATATATCAGAATGAGGGTGTGGCATATATCAGAGTGAGGAATGTGGGAAATATCAGAGTGTTACATTGAGGGGCTTAGGTTATATCAGAGTGTTACAGTGAGGGTTATGGCAAATATCAGAGTGTTACAGTGAGGGGTGTGGGTTATATAAGAGTGTTACATTGAGGGGTGTGAGATATATCAGAGTGAGGGTTGTGGGATAGAACAGAGTGTTACCGTGAGGGGCGTAGCTATATCAGAGTGTTGCAGTGCGGTGTGTGGGATATAATAGTGTTACAGTGAGGGTTGTGGGATATATCAGATTGAAACATTGAGGAGTGTGGGATATATCAGAGTGTTACATTGAGGTGTGTGCGATATATCAGAGTGAGGGGTGTGGGATATATCAGATTGAGGGGTGTGGGATATATCAGGGTGAGGGTTGTGGGATATATCAGAGTGTTAAATTGTGGGGTGTAGGTTATATCAGAGTGTTACAGTGAGGGTTGTGGCATATATCAGAGTGTTACAGTGAGGGGTTTGGGACATATCAGAGTGTTACAGTGAGGGGTTTGGGTTATATCAGAGTGTTACAGTGAGGGGTGTGAGATACGTAACAGTTTTACAGTGTGGGTTGTGTGATATATCAGAGTGTTACAGTGAGGGGTGTGGGGTATATCAGAGTGTTACAGTAAAGGGTGTGTGATATATCAGAGTGTTACAGTGAGTGCTGTGGGATATAACAAAGTGTAACAGTGAGGGGTGTGGATTATATCAGAGTTTTAAAGTGAAAGGTGTGTGATATGTCAGAGTGTAACAGTGAGGGGTGTGGGATATATCAGACTGTTAAAGTGAGGGGTGTGGGATATATCAGAGTGTTAAAGTGAGGGGTGTGGGGTATATCAGAGTGTTACAGTGAGGGGTGTGGGATATATCAGAGTGTTACAGTGAGGGGTGTGGGTTATATCAGAGTGTTAAATTGAGGGGTGTGAGATACGTCACAGTTTTACATTGTGGGTTGTGTGATATATCAGAGTGTGACAGTGAGGTGTGTGGGATATATCAGAGTGTTACAGTGAGGTGTGTGGGTATATCAGAGTGTTACAGTGAAGGGTGTGTGATATATCAGAGTCTTACAGTGAGTTGTGTGGAATGTATCAGAGTGTTATACTGAGGGGTGTGGTATATATCAGTGTGTTACAGTGAGGGATGTGAGATATATCAGAGTGTTAAAGTGTGGGGCGTGGGGTATATCAGATTGTTACAGTGAAGGGTGTGGGATATATCACTGTGTTACAGTGAGGGTTGTGGGATATATCAGAGTGTTACAGTGAGGGGTGCGGTTTATATCAGAGTGTTACAGTGAGGGGTGCGGTTTATATCAGAGTGTTACAGTGAAGGGTGTGTGATATATCAGAGTCTTACAGTGAGTTGTGTGTGATATATCAGAGTGTTACAGTGAGGGGTTTGAGATACGTCACAGTGTTACAGTGAAGGGTGTGTGATATTTCGGAGTGTTACAGTGAGGGGTGTGGGTTATTATCAGAATGTTACAGTGAGGGTTGTGGGATATATCAGAGTGTTAAAGTGAGGGGTGTGGGTTATATCAGAATGTTACAGTGAGGGTTGTGGGATATCTCAGAGTGTTACAGTGAGGGGTGTGGGTTATATCAGTGTATTACAGTGAGAGGTGTGGATTATATCAGAGTATTACAGTGAGAGGTGTGTGATATATTCGAGTGTTACAGTGAGGGCTGTGGGATATATTAGTGTGTTAGAGTGAGGGGTGTGGGATATATCAGAGTGTTACAGTGAGGGGTGTGGGATATATCAGTGTGTTAGAGTGAGGGGTATGGGATATTTCAGAGTGTTACAGTGAGGGGTGTGGGATATATCAGTGTGTTACAGTGAGTGGTGTGAGATATATCAGAGTGTTACAGTGAGGGGAGTGGGGTATATCAGAATGTTACAGTGAGGTGTGTGGGATATATCAGAGTGTGACAGTGAGGTGTGTTGTGTATATCAGAGTGTTACAGTGAGGGGTGTGGGATATATCAGAGTGTTACGGTGAGGTGTGTGAGATATATCAGAGTGTTACGGTGAGGGTTGTCGGTTATATCAGAGTGTTCCAGTGAGGGTTGTGGGATATATCAGAGTGTTACTGTAAGGGGTGTGGGATATATCAGAGTGTTACAATGAGGGGTGTGGGGCATATCAGAGTGTTACAGTGAGGAGTGTGGGTTATATCAGAGTGTTACAGTGAGGGGTGTGGCACATACCAGAGTGTTACAGTGAGGGGTGTGGGACATATCAGGGTGTTACAGTGAGGGGTGTGTGGGTTATATCAGAGTGTTACAGTGAGTGTAGTGGGATATATCAGAGTGTTACAGTGATTGGTGTGGGATATATCAGAGTGAGGGGTGTGGGATATATCAGAGTGAGGGGTGTGGCATATATCAGAGTGAGGAGTGTGGGAAATATCAGAGTGTTACATTGAGGGGCGTAGCTTATATCAGAGTGTTACAGTGAGGGTTGTGGCAAATATCAGAGTTTTACAGTGAGGGGTTTGGGTTATATAAGAGGGTTACATTGAGGGTGTGGGATATATCAGAGTGTTACACTGAGGGGCGTAGCTATATCAGAGTGTTGCAGTGAGGTGTGTCGGATATAACAGATTGTTACAGTGAGGGTTGTGGGATATATCAGATTGTAACATTGAGGGGTGTGGGATATATCAGAGTGTTACATTGAGGGGTGTGTGATATATCAGAGTGAGGGGTGTGGGATATATCAGATTGACGGGTGGGGGATATATCAGAGGGAGGGGTGTGGGATATATCAGAGTGTTAAATTGTGGGGTGTAGGTTATATCAGAGTGTTACAGTGAGGGTTGTGGCATATATCAGAGTGTTACAGTGAGGGGTTTGGGATATATCAGAGTGTTACATTGAGGGGTGTGGGTAATATCAGAGTGTTACAGTGAGGATTGTGGGATGTATCAGAGTGTTACATTGAGGGGTGTGAGATACGTCACAGTTTTACAGTGTGGGTTGTGGGATATATCAGAGTGTTACTGTAAGGGGTGTGGGATATATCAGAGTGTTACAATGAGGGGTGTGGGGCATATCAGAGTGTTACAGTGAGGAGTGTGGGTTATATCAGAGTGTTACAGTGAGGGGTGTGGCACATACCAGAGTGTTACAGTGAGGGGTGTGGGACATATCAGGGTGTTACAGTGAGGGGTGTGTGGGTTATATCAGAGTGTTACAGTGAGTGTAGTGGGATATATCAGAGTGTTACAGTGATTGGTGTGGGATATATCAGAGTGAGGGGTGTGGGATATATCAGAGTGAGGGGTGTGGCATATATCAGAGTGAGGAGTGTGGGAAATATCAGAGTGTTACATTGAGGGGCGTAGCTTATATCAGAGTGTTACAGTGAGGGTTGTGGCAAATATCAGAGTTTTACAGTGAGGGATTTGGGTTATATAAGAGTGTTACATTGAGGGGTGTGGGATATATCAGAGTGTTACACTAAGGGGCGTAGCTATATCAGAGTGTTGCAGTGAGGTGTGTCGGATATAACAGATTGTTACAGTGAGGGTTGTGGGATATATCAGATTGTAACATTGAGGGGTGTGGGATATATCAGAGTGTTACATTGAGGGGTGTGTGATATATCAGAGTGAGGGGTGTGGGATATATCAGATTGAGGGGTGTGGGATATATCAGAGGGAGGGGTGTGGGATATATCAGAGTGTTACACTGAGGGGCGTAGCTATATCAGAGTGTTGCAGTGAGGTGTGTCGGATATAACAGATTGTTACAGTGAGGGTTGTGGGATATATCAGATTGTAACATTGAGGGGTGTGGGATATATCAGAGTGTTACATTGAGGGGTGTGTGATATATCAGAGTGAGGGGTGTGGGATATATCAGATTGAGGAGTGTGGGATATATCAGAGGCAGGGGTGTAGGATATATCAGAGTGTTAAATTGTGGGGTGTAGGTTATATCAGAGTGTTACAGTGAGGGTTGTGGCATATATCAGAGTGTTACAGTGAGCGGTTTGGGATATATCAGAGTGTTACATTGAGGGGTGTGGGTTATATCAGAGTGTTACAGTGAGGATTGTGGGATGTATCAGAGTGTTACATTGAGGGGTGTGAGATACGTCACAGTTTTACAGTGTGGGTTGTGTGATATATCAGAGTGTTACAGTGAGGTGTGTGGGATATTTCAAAGTTTTCAAGTAAGGGATGTGGGATCTATCAGAGTGTTACAGTGATGGGTGTGTAATATATCAGAGTGTTACAGTGAGAGGTTTGGGAGATATCAGTGTGTTACAGTGATGGTCTGGGATATATCAGTGTGTTACAGTGATGGTGTGGGATATATCAGAGTGTTAACTTGAGGGGTGTGGAATATATCAGAATGTTACAGTGAGGGGTGTGGGATATATCAGAGTGTTACAGTGATGGTGTGGGATATATCAAAGTGTTACAGTAAGGGATGTGGGATATATCAGTGTGTTACAGTGAGGGGTGTGGGATATATCAGAGTGTTACAGTGAGGGGTGTGGGATATATCAGAGTGTTACAGTGAGGGGTGTGGGATATATCAGAGTGTTACAGTGAGGGGTGTGGGATATATCAGTGTGTTACAGTGAGGGGTGTCGATATATCAGAGTGTTACAGTGAGGGGTGTGGGATATATCAGAGTGTTACAGTGACGGGTGTGGGTTATATCAGAGTGTTACAGTGAGGGGTGTGCGATATATCAGTGTGTTACAGTGAGGGGTGTGGGATTTATCAGAGTGTTACAGTGAGTGGTGTGGGATATATCAGAGTGTTACAGTGAGGGGTGTGGGGTATATCAGAGTGTTACAATGAGAGGTGTGGGTTATATCAGAGTGTTGCAGTGAGGGGTGTGGGATATATCACAGTGCTACAGTGAGGGGTGTGGGATATATCTGAGTGTTACAGTGAGAGGTGTGGGTTATATCAGAGTGTTACAGTGAGAGGTGTGGGTTATATCAGAGTGCTACAGTGAGAGGTGTGGGGTATATCAGAGTGTTACAGTGAGGGGTGTGGGGTATATCAGAGTGTTACAGTGAGGAGTGTGGGATATATCAGAGTGTTACAGTGAGGGGTGTGGGATATATCAGAGTGTTACAGTGAGCGGTGTGGGTTATATCAGAGTGTTACAGTGAGCGGTGTGGGATATATCAGAGTGTTACAGTGAGTGGTGTGGGATATATTAGAGTGTTACAGTGAGGGGTGTGGGATATATCAGAGTGTTACAGTGAGGGGTGTGGGTTATATCAGAGTGTTACAGTGAGAGGTGTGGGATATATCAGAGTGTTACAGTGAGGGGTGTGGGATATATCAGTGTTACAGTGAGGGGTGTGGGATGTATCAGAGTGTTACAGTGAGAGGTGTGGGATATATCAGAGTGTTACAGTGAGGAGTGTGGGATATATCAGAGTGTTACAGTGAGGGGTGTGGGATATATCAGAGTGTTACAGTGAGGGGTGTGGGATATATCAGAGTGTTATAGTGAGGGGTGTGGGATATATCAGAGTGTTACAGTGAGAGGTGTGGGATACATCAGTGTTACAGTGAGGGGTGTGGGATGTATCAGACTGTTACAGTGAGGGGTGTGGGATGTATCAGAGTGTTACAGTGAGAGGTGTGGGATATATCAGTGTTACAGTGAGTGGTGTGGGATATATCAGAGTGTTACAGTGAGAGGTGTGGGATACATCAGTGTCTGCCTCATGTTTGAAGGGATCATTAACATTTGAAGATCTTTCTTTGCTTCTGGTTTATTTGAAAAGTTGCCGTTCCTGAACCAAATAATTGCTGTTGCAGGTTACATGATTCATCATTGTGCCGAAGAGTCAGCCAATTTCCAACAGCATTCACTATTGAAAGCACCCCCCCACCCCCCTCATCCTCGTGGACCCTCACACCTTGTACTGTGCAGACACCTTACGATTAACAACACCAGGGTCCAGTGGACAACCTGTCTCCACAGCCTGGCCTTATAATAACGGGAAAGAATTGGACACTCATTATATCTGTAGATGTGCTAAACACCCTCCTCTCTCTCCAATGGTGGACAATGGATTTTGACCAGAAGCATAGATACTTAACGTTCGGCTCCTTAATGGGCAACATCACATGACCTAAGCTTCTGGCCATTGGAAGGATTTTATATTATATTATTACATTCACAACTCAGTGTTCTGTTCACACTCCTGCTGGCAATCATCAAAGCAGGACTCCAGGCTGATCGACAGCCTGTGTCATGTCTTAGCCAGCTCAGAGTTTGTTTCCCTGGAAAATTCCTTCAACCTCCTCCTGGGGAGACCAACTCATTGTGGCCCAACCTCATCTCACTGCATCCCGATCAACTTTTAAGGAATTTTGCAAATCCTGCTTCTGCAAGCCAGACCCACCTGAACTGTATCTCCTCTGTGAAGGAACCCTCACCAGACTTGGACTTTCTGAACTCTGGCCATCCCATGAGGTGATATCCACAACTGTGCTGCTTTTTCTGTTTGTTATTGAAAGCTGTAAAAAAAAAAAAGTACCTTTTCCCTATGTTCCTCTTGAGTGCTTATGTGTGTGTGTGTGAAGTTGTGATTATTCCCCCGGGTTTGAATGTATGAATAAACTACACTGCTGCTTTTAAACCTAGAGAGTTGTTGCTGCTTCTCCCTTTAAAGTCTGACCTCACAAACTGAGGGTTTGGGTAAACACACCACAGCCTATTTCCAACATGAAAACACCGCTGCTTCCGGACAGAGGGTGAGAAAATAAAGGATTTCAGATTTGCCTCCGTTCACTCTCTGTAACAGTTTGAGTGTGAGGTTCAGCTTCCTACCTTGGACCCTCAGCCCTATCGCAATAGCCAAACTGATGATTAAGATAATGAGACAGGCGATGCCAAGATGTGTTGAAGTTATTGATCTTCTTCCTCCAGCTGTTTTCTGTCCAGTTTGACCTGGAAGAGAGAAGTAAAGATTGACCCATGTTGAGCAGCCTGTGTAACTGTACGGAACAGACAATGGTGACGTATCTACCTCCCTTATCGAGAGGAACAACAGCCACGTTACTCGTTTATATCCCTGGTTTCACATCCCAGCGCACGGTACAGGAGGGTTATCAAAGAGAATCGAACACCGAGTCACACAGGGAGATATTAGGGACAGGAAAGCAAAAGCTCAGTCACAGAGATCAGTACAAGGAGCGTCTTAAAGGAGGGAAGAGAAACAGAGAAATTGAGGCAGAGAGAAAGAGAGAGAGAGAGAGAGAGATAGGCAGAGAGGTTCAGTGAAAGTTTTTTGCAGTTTTAGGGCCCAGGCAGCTGAAGGCTTCGGGAAATAACCATAGGTACAGAGTAAAGCTCCCTCTACACCGTCCCCATCAAACACTCCCAGGACAGGTACAGCACGGGGTTAGATACAGAGTAAAGCTCCCTCTACACCGTCCCCATCAAACAATCCCAGGACAGGTACAGCACGGGGTTAGATACAGAGTAAAGCTCCCTCTACACCGTCCCCATCAAACACTCCCAGGACAGGTACAGCACGGGGTTAGATACAGAGTAAAGCTCCCTCTACACCGTCCCCATCAAACACTCCCAGGACAGGTACAGCACGGGGTTAGATACAGAGTAAAGCTCCCTCTAACTGTCCCCATCAAACACTCCCAGGACAGGTACAGCACGGGGTTAGATACAGAGTAAAGCTCCCTCTATACCGTCCCCATCAAACACTCCCAGGACAGGTACAGCACGGGGTTAGATACAGAGTAAAGCTCCCTCTACACCGTCCCCATCAAACACTCCCAGGACAGGTACAGCACGGGGTTAGACACAGAGTAAATCTCCCTCTACACCGTCCCCGTCAAACACTCCCAGGACAGGTACAGCACGGGGTTAGATACAGAGTAAAGCTCCCTCTAAACTGTCCCCATCAAACACTCCCAGGACAGGTACAGCACGAGGTTAGATATAGATTAAAGCTCCCTCTACACCGTCCCCATCAAACACTCCCAGGTCAGGTACAGCAGGGGGTTAGATACAGAGTAAAGCTCCCTCTTCACTGTCCCCATCAAACACTCCCAGGTCAGGTACAGCACGGGGTTAGATACAGATTAAAGCTCCCTCTACACCGTCCCCATCAAACACTCCCAGTACAGGTACAGCACCGGGTTAGATACAGAGTAAAGCTCCCTCTACACCGTCCCCATCAAACACTCCCAGGACAGGTACAGCACGGGGTTAGATACAGAGTAAATATCCCTCTACACTGTCCCCATCAAACACTCCCAGGACAGGTACAGCACAGGGTTAGATACAGAGTAAAGCTCCCTCTACACCGTCCCCATCAAACACTCCCAGGACAGGTACAGCACAGGGTTAGATACAGAGTAAAGCTCCCTCTACACCGTCCCCATCAAACACTCCCAGGACAGGTACAGCACGGGGTTAGATACAGAGTAAAGCTCCCTCTACAGTGTCCCCATCAAACACTCCCAGGACAGGTACAGCACGGGGTTAGATACAGAGTAAAGCTCCCTCTACACCGTCCCCATCAAACACTCCCAGGACAGGTACAGCACGGGGTTAGATACAGAGTAAAGCTCCCTCTACACCGTCCCCATCAAACACTCCCAGGACAGGTACAGCACGGGGTTAGATACAGAGTAAATCTCCCTCTACACCGTCCCCATCAAACACTCCCAGGACAGGTACAGCACGGGGTTAGGTACAGAGTAAAGCACCCTCTACACCGTCCCCATCAAACACTCCCAGGACAGGTACAGCACGGGGTTAGATACAGAGTAAATCTCCCTCTACACCGTCCCCATCAAACACTCCCAGGACAGGTACAGCACGGGGTTAGATACAGAGTAAAGCTTCCCCTGCACTGCCTTTATCAAACTCTCAATCTCCCTTTGTGTCTCTCTGTCTCTCCTTCTCTGTTTCTGTTTTTCCCTCTCTCTATATGCATATTTGTCTCCCTCACTCTCCGTGTCTTTCTGTCTCTCTCTCACTCACTCTTGTCATTCTCTCTCTCGTTCTTGCTCTATTTCTCACTCTGTTTCTCCATCTCCCCCTCTCTTTCTCTCTCTCTATCTCGCTGTCCCTCTCCTTGCATCTCCGTCTCTCTCCCTCCATTGAACAGTTTAACCTACCTTTACTAGGGGCTGTCATGCTGTGTTTCATATTCATGTAGTCGCTTTCCTGCTCCATGGTTTGAGTGTGAGGGGTCTCTCTCCTCCGTTCCGGTCCTGTCTGCTTCTCTCTCTCTCTCTCTCTCTCAGATGTGTCTCAGTCTTTCCTCAGACTCAATGTCAGGGCGAAAACTTCCTCAAAACTGTTTCTGCCTCTTGGTTCCATTTCACAATGACACTTCCCCTGAGATCAGAATGAGAGGCTGGTTGTACTGACTCCAGGGGCAGCAGTCCCTCTCTCTCAATCTCTCTCACCATCTCTCTGTCTGTCTCCCTCTCTCTCAATCTCTCTCACCAACTCTCTCTCTGTCTCCCTTTCGCTCAATCTCTCTCACCATCTCTCTCTCTGTCTCCCTCTCTCTCAATCTCTCTCACCATCTGTCTCTCTGTCTCCCTCTCTCTCAATCTCTCTCACCATCTCCCTCCCTCTCTCACAATCTCTCTCACCACTTCTCATTCTCCCTTTCTCTCCCTCCCTCTCTCTCTGTCTCTCTCCCTATCACTCTCACTCTGTCTCTCTCTCTCTCTATCGCTCTCTCTGTCTCCTGCGTTTTCTGAAACCCTCTCTCTATCCCCTCTCTCTCTCCCCAGGACTCTGTGTGTCTCTTTCCCTCTATCTCTCACTGCCTGTCTCTCTTGCTCTCTGCCTCGCTCCCTTTGTCTCTCTCTCTGACAGGCATTTGTTAAGCTGCCACATCAAAGGTTACTCTGGAAGATAAGGGCACATGGTATGGGGGTAACATATTAGCATGGATAGAGGATTGGGCAGCTAACGGAGCAGCTAGTAGGGGTAAATGGGTTTTTTTCAGGTTGGCACGATGTGATGAGCGGAGAGCCTCAGCGGTCAGTGCCTGGACCTCAACGATTCACCATTTATATGAGTGACTTGGATGAGGGCAGCGAATGTGTGGTCACTAAATCTGCCAATGACAGCAGGATAGGTGGGAAAGTAAGTCATCAACAGGAGGTAGAGGGTCTGCAAAGGGATATGGACAGGTCAAGCGGGTGGGCAATAATTTGGCAGATGGAGTGTAACGTGGGAAAAGGTGAAGCTGCCCAGGAGGCGGGAAGAACAGAAACACAGTATTCTATTGAAACGGAGAGAGATTTCAGAACTCTGCGGTACAGAGGGATCTGGGTGTCCTGGTGCATGGATCACAAGAAGTTAGTAACCCCGCCCCCTGCCCGCTGTGTGTGACCCCGCCCCCTGCCCGCTGTGTGTGACCCCGCCCCCTGCCCGCTGTGTGTGACCCCGCCCCCTGCCCGCTGTGTGACCCCGCCCCCTGCCCGCTCTGTGTGACACCACCCCCTCCTCGCTCCGTATAACCCCGCCCCCTGCCCGCCCAGTGTGACCCCACTACCTCCCCGCTCTGTGTGACCCCGCCCCCTGCCCGCTCTGTATAACCCCGCCCCCTGACGCTCTGTATCACCCCGCCCCTGCCCGCTCAGTGTGACCCCGCCCACTCTCCGCTCTGTATCACCCCGCCCCCTGCGCGCTCCGTATAACCCCGCCCCTTGCCCGCTCCGTGTGACCCCGCCCACTGCCCGCTCTGCGTGACCCCGCCCCCTGCCCGTTTTGTGTCATCCCTCCCCCTGCCCGCTCTGTGTGACCCCGCCCCCTCCTCGCTCTGTGTGACTTCGCTCCATCCCCGCTGTGTGACTCCGCCCCCTCCCCGCACTGTGTGACTCCGCCCCCTCACCGCTCTGTGTGACTCCGCCCACCCTCCGCTCCGTGTGACTGCGCCGCCTGCCCGCTCTGTGTGACCCCGCCCCCTGCCCGTTCTGTGAGAATCCGCCCCCTGCCCGCTCTATGTGACCCCGGCCTCCGCCGCTCTTTGTCATCCCGCCTTCTGCCCGCTCTCTGAGACCCCGCCCCCTGCCCGCTCTCTGTGACCCCGCCCCCTGCACGCTCTGTGTGACACCGCCCCCTGCCCGTTCTTGCGACACCGCCCCCTGCCCGCTCTGTGTGACCCCGCCCCCTACCCGCTCGTGGTGACCCCGCCCCCTCCTCGCTCGGTGTGACTCCGCCCCCTTTCCGCTCCGTGTGTCCCAGGCCCTTCCTCGCTTTGTCTGACCCCGCCCCCTGCCCTCTGTGTGTGACCCCGCCGCCTGCCCGCTCTGTGTGACCCCGCCCCCTGCGCGCTCTGTGTGACCCCGCCCCCTGCGCGCTCTGTGTGACCCCGCCCCCTCCACGCTCTGAGTGACCCCGCCCCCTCCACGCTCTGTGTGACCCCGCCCCCGGCGCGCTCTGTGTGACCCCGCCCCCTGCGCGCTCTGTGTCAGTTGGAGGGAAGCGCGAGAGGAGTCGGGAGTTGAACAAGAGCAAAGGTGACTAGGGGAGGTCAGTGAGGTGGGAACGAGGTGATCCTGTGAGCACCATGAGTGCAGCGGGCAAGCATTTACTACTTTTATTGCTGATAGGTTTTAAGATCATATTTTGTGGCTCATTGTTTGTAAGGACTATATTCTGTAACAGGGAGGAGAAGGGAAGAAGGGCCCAAGAGTAATTGATATTATTTTATATTAAGTATCTTCCAAAAGGTTTAATTTAATTTAAAGGGGTAAGTCATGGCAGGAGAGCTCAAAGCCATGGTATGCTCCTCCTGCTCTATGTGGGAAGCCGGGCACGTTTCCAGTGCCCGGGACCAGGCTGTGTGTGGGAAGTGTCTCCAGCTGCAGCTCCTGGAAGCCGGGGTTTTGGAGCTGGAGCGGCGGCTGGGGACACGTTGGAGCAGTCGCGAGGTGGAGAGTATCGTGGATAGAACGTATAGAGAGGTGGTCACACCGCAGGCTAAGAGTCCACAGGCAGGAAGGGAATGGGTGACCTCCAGGCAAAGCAAGGGGACTAGGCAGGTAGTGCAGGAATCTGCTGTGGCTATTCCCCTGCAAAACAGATACACCGCTTTGGATACTGTTGGGGGGAATGGCCTCTCAGGAGAAAGCAGCAACAGACAAATTCATTGCACCATGTTTGTCTCTGCTGTACAGGGCAGGAGTAAAATGTGTGGGAATGCAACAGTTATAGGGGATTCAATTGTAAGGGGAATAGAGAGGTGTTTCTATGACTTATGAGGGAAATTAGAGAGAGTATTAGATGCAAGGAAGTGGCATATAAATTGGCCAGAAAATATAACAGACCTGAGGATTGCGAGCTGTTTAGAATTCAGCAAAGGAGGACCAAGGGATTGATTAAGAATGGGAAAATAGAGCCCGAGGGTAAGCTTGCAGGGAACATAAAAGGTTCTATAGATAAATGAAGAGAAAAAGATTGGTGAAGACAAATGGAGGTCTCTTACAGTCAGAAACAGGGGAATTTATAGTGGGGAACAAAGAAATGGCTGTCCAACTAAATACCTACTTGTGTTCTGTCTTCACAAAGGAGGACACAAATAACATCCCAGAAATGTTGGGGAACAAAGGGTTTAGTGAGAAGGAGGAACTGAATGAAATCAGCATTAATAGGGAAATGTTGTTGGGGAAATTGATGGGATTGAAGGCTGTTAAATCCCCGGGGCCTGATAATCTACATCCCAGAGTACTTAAGGAAGTGGCCCTAGAAATAGTGGATCATTGGTGGTCATCTTCCGAGATTCTATAGACTCTGGGACAGTTCCTACAGATTGGAGGGTAGCTAATGTAACCCTACTATTTAAAAAGGGAGGCAGAGAGAAAACAGGGAATTATAGACCAGTCAGCTAGACATTGGTAGTGGGGAAAATTCTAGAGTCCATTATAATAGATTTAATAGCTGAGCACATGGAAAACAGTGGCAGAATCGGACAGAGTCAGCGTGGCTTTATGAAAGGGAAATCACGCTTGACAAATCTACTGGAATTTTTCGAGGATGTCACGAGTAGAGTTGATGAGGGGGATCCAGTGGCTGTGGTTTATTTGGATTTTCAGAAGGCTTTCGACAAAGTCCCACATAAGAGATTGGGGTGTAAAATTAAAGCGCATGGGATTGAGGGTAGTGTATTGAGATGGATAGAAAACTGGTTGGCAGACAGGAAACAAAGAGAAGGAATAAATGGGTCTGTTTCCGGGAGGCAGGAAGTGACTAGTGGGGTACCGCAGGGATCAGTCCTGGGACCCCAGTTATTTACAATATATATTCATGATTTGGATGAGGGAATTAAATGTAATATCTCCAAATTTGCAAATGACACAAAGCTGGGTGGGAGGGTGAGCTGTGAGGAGGATGCAGAGATGCTTCAGTGTGATTTGGACAAGCTGAGTGGGTCAATGCATGGCAGATGCAGTGTAATGTGGATAAATGTGAGGTTATCCATTTTGGTAGCAAAAACAGGAAGGCAGATTATTATCTGAATGGCTTTAAATTGAGAGAGGGGAATGTGCAACGAGACCTTGGTGTCCTTGTACACCAGTCGCTGAAGGTAAGCATGCAGGTGCAGCAGGCGGTAAAGAAGGCAAATGGTATGTTGGCCTTCATAGCCAGAGGATTCGAGTACAGGAACAGGGATGTCTTGCTGCAATTGTACAGGGCCTTGGTGAGACCACACCTGGAATATTGTGTGCAGTTTTGGTTTCCTTATCTGAGGAAGGATGTACTTGCTATAGAGGGAGTGCAGCGATAGTTTACCCGACTGATTCCTGGGATGGCGGGACTGACAGATGTTGATAGATTGAGTCGATTCGGATTATATTCACTGGAGTTCAGAAGAATGAGGGGGGGAATCTCATAGAAACCTATAAAATTCTAACAGGACTAGACAGGGTAGATGTAGGAAGGATATTCCCAATGTTGGGGGGTCCAGAACCAGGGGTCACAGTCTGAGGATATGGGGTAGACCATTTAGGACTGAGATGAGGAGAAATTTCTTCACCCAGAGAGTGGTGAGCCTGTGGAATTCGTTACCACAGAAAGTAGTTGAGACCAAAACATTATATGTTTTCAATGAGGAGTTAGATATAGCTCTTGGGTGAAAGGAATCAAAGGGTATGGGGAGAAAGCGGGAGCAGGCTTTGAGTTGGATGATCAGCTATGATCATAATGAATGGCGGAGCAGGCTCGAAGGGCCGAATGGCCTACTCTTGCCCCGAGTTTCTATGTTTCTATGAAAGGGATAGCAGCATCGTGGATAGATAGGGACAAACTGTCTCGTTGGGGGAAGGAGCGAGAACGAGAGGGACACAGATTTCAGTTAATCGGTAAAAGAAGCAGTTGTGTTTTCCTGCTCATTGTGGTCACTTCCTGGGTAAACATCAGGACACCGAACATGCCTAAG
Source organism: Isurus oxyrinchus (assembly GCA_026770705.1). Classification (NCBI taxonomy): domain Eukaryota; kingdom Metazoa; phylum Chordata; class Chondrichthyes; order Lamniformes; family Lamnidae; genus Isurus; species Isurus oxyrinchus. Next base: position 213,920 of record JANJGN010000685.1, read on the forward strand.
GGATTGGTTACAGCACAAGTACGTAGGCTGGTGTATGAAGGTATTGAGAAGTTGGGAGCAGTATTACAAAGTTGGAGATCTTGTACACATGTCTGAGTTGGTAGCTTCCTCAGAATGAACTGTTCCGGACAGGAGAGAGACAGGCAAACTGTACTTCTGTCTCTCACCAACTGTCCATACGCAGACGGTGTGTTGAATTCTTTGTGAAGTGTGTTGTGGTGTGTTTTCCCAAACCCTCAGTGTGTCTGATCCACTTTACTCATCACTCACAGCAAACTCAGATTATGATCAACTCTGGTTAGTTTATTTACATTTAAAACCCGGAGCAGGAATGTTCACAATGTCAACCTCCACATTCACATCCACACACAATAACACACTCTCACACACCCACACACACACCCACACAGACACCCACACACCCACCCATCCACACACACACACACACTCTCACGTGCACTCACACAAACACACACATTCTCACAAACATATTCTCACAAACGCACATACACACGTACTCACACACACATTCACACAAACACACTCACGCACACACACACACATAAAAACACCTCACATTCTCACATTCAAACACTCACACATACAAACACACACAAACACACACACACATTGACATATACACACACACATTCACACATGTACACAAATGCACAGACAGCGTAATGGAGGACAAAAAGAGGAAACATTTACAACTATGGATAGTAACAGTACAAGAAACATGGAGATTGAAATGAGTTCACATGATTTACAGAGTCCGAGAAGAAAAAGTCCAAAGGGTATTTCCGATGTGTTGGAGTTTAATCTTGAGTCCAGTGAGAGCTTACTGCACGCAAATTGAATGCCTCGTTTCTGACATGACAACTATGAAAATATTGTAAGGAGTTGCTTCATTGGCTGCAAAAGCAGGTTGGGGATCATCTGAATTAGTGAAAGGTGCTAGAGAAATGCAGGACTTCTGTCCTGTTACATGTCGCCGGATTTCTGCCTGGATTTATAATGGGGTTTTCCAATGTCAACCGTCACACTGTCATTCCTGCCTCCCACCACTAGTGGCGCTGCAGGAGGCTCAACCTGGGAGAGAAGGGGAACAGATGAACTTTCACCTTTCGGACGTGGCCTCGGGCAGTTGGGGATTGTGGGGAAGGGAAGAGGGGCTGGGGATCTTTGGACAATCCTGACACTCTCGTTCTGTGTCCCAGTCTCTCTTCAGGAACAATATTTCTCAATATCAGCTGCCTCGACGCAGGGCAGTGCCCTTTTCTCACAGATGAAACGGAAGTAATGGGTACAACGCAAATCATTCCAGTAGGCGCTTCTGATAATGGCGCAGTTTTCATGACCATTCCAATTATTCGGCTCACCCTGATACCATTGAGTAAAACTGGGAAATGGAGAAATAAAAAATACCAATAAAAATCCATCACATTCCTGCACAGAATCAACAAGATTCCTACAGCCCTGTACAAATCCCCAACAAATCCCAATGTCCCGCTCTCTCCCCATAGCCCTGTATGAATCCCCAAACTAATCCCACTGCCCCGCTCTCTCCCCATAGCCCTGTATCAATCCCCAAACTAATCCCACTGCCCCGCTCTCTCCCCATAGCCCTGTATCAATTCCAAACTAATCCCAGTGTCCAACTCTCTCCCCATAGCCCTGTATCAATCCCCAAACTAATCCCACTGCCCCGCTCTCTCCCCATAGCCCTGTATCAATCCCCGAACTAATCCCACTGTCCCACTCTCTCCCCATAGCCCTGTAAAAGTCTTCAACTAATCACACTGCTCCGCATTCTCCCCATTGCCCTGGATCAATCCCAAACTAATCACAATTTCCCGCTCTCTCCCCATAACCCTGTACAAATCTCCAACTTATCCCACTGCCCTGCACTTTCCCCATTGCCCTGTATCAATCCCAAACTAATCCCACTGCTCCGCTCACTCCCCGTGTCTCTGTATCAATCCCAAACTAATTCCACTGCCCGATTCTTTCCCCATGGCCCTGTACAAATCCCCAAACTATACAACTGTCCTGCTCTCTCTCCATAGCCCTGTATCAATCCCAAACTAATCCCACTGACCCACTCTCTCCCCATAGCCCTGTATCAATCCCAAACTGATCCCAATGTCCCCCTCTCTCTCCATGCAATGCTGGGACTCACCTCACTGGGGTCCCATCCACCCATGTCTAGTTTCCTTCACTCTCCCGATCTGTTAGTCCGATCCAATAATCCCCAGGATAATTCTCGATAGATTTCTTTATGAAATTCTGCAGCAGATTCAATGATGGAATGTAATCTGTTAGTATGACTGCCTTAACTCACATACACACGGACACACACACACACACACACACACACACACACACACACAAAAACAACTGATACACAAAATGCCCCAAATCCTTTCTCAGGAAATTCTCCCTCATTCCCTCTGATTAAATATCGGGAAGACTGAAGCTGTTGTTTTCCGTCTCTGTTCCAAACTCCATTCCCGAGTTACCGACTCCATCCTGGGACTCCCTGAGTCTGACCCAGACTGCTCACAATCCTGAAGTCATGTTTAAACTGGAGATGGGATTCCCACCTCATATCCACATCATCACCAAGACGGCCTCTTCCCAACTCCGTAACATCACCCAGTACCACCCCGGTCTCAACTCATCGACTGCTGAAACCCTTGTCCATGCAGTGTAGAGGGAGCTTTACTCTGTATCTAACCCCGTGCTGTACCTGTCCTGGGAGTGTTTGATGGGGACGGTGTAGAGGGAGCTTTACTCTGTATCTAATCCCGTGCTGTACCTGTCCTGGGAGTGTTTGATGGGGACGGTGTAGAGGGAGCTTTACTCTGTATCTAACCCCGTGCTGTACCTGTCCTGGGAGTGTTTGATGGGAACGATGTAGAGGAAGCATTACTCTGTATCTAACCCCGTGCTGTAACTGTCCTGGGAGTGTTTGATGGGGACAGTGTAGAGGGTGATTTACTCTGTATCTAACCCCGTGCTGTACCTGTCCTGGGCGTGTTTGATGGGGACAGTGTAGAGGGAGATTTACTCTGTATCTAACCCCGTGCTGTACCTGTCCTGGGAGTGTTTGATGGGGACGGTGTAGAGGGAGCTTTACTCTGTATCTAACCCGTGCTGTACCTGTCCTGGGAGTGTTTGATGGGGACGGTGTAGAGGGAGCTTTACTCTGTATCTAACCCGTGCTGTACCTGTCCTGGGAGTGTTTGATGGGGACGGTGTAGAGGGAGCTTTACTCTGTATCTAACCCCGTGCTGTACCTGTCCTAGGAGATTTTCATGGGGACGGTGTAGAGGGAGCTTTACTCTGTATCTTACCCCGTGCTGTACCTGTCCTGGGAGTGTTTGATGGGGACGGTGTAGAGGGATATTCTCTATCTATCTCATTCTGACTGATGCGTCTGTCATTCTCACCTGTTCCTGTTCTGTATTTATGATGATGAGGTGTGAATTTTCAGATTCACATTGTTGTTCTGCCGAGTCCCAGTTTACTTTATTCGTTGAGAATCTATAGCAATGATGATTATGAAGTTTCCAGCCGCTCGGACAGAGAGACTCTGCAGAATTATAAAGACGTAATTCAGAGAAATGCCTCGAAACACTAGGAACAGGAGGAGGCCATTCAGCCCCTCTCGAGCCTGTCATACAAGAACAGGAGAAGCCCATTCAGCTCCTCTTGAGCCTATTACACAGGAACAGGAAGAGGCCATTCAGCCCCTCTCGAGCCTGTTAGACAGGAACAGGAGGATGCCATTCAGCCCCTCTCGAGCCTGTTACACAGGAACAGGAGGAGGCCATTCAGCCCCTCTCGAGCCTGTTACACAGGAACAGGAGGAGGCCATTCAGCCCCTCTGGAGTATTTTACACCATTCTATTGGATCTGCTCTGTACCTTAACCCCCTCGGTTCCGTGACCCTCCATCCCCAACAACAATCTCTCAATCTCAGTTTTGACGTTTCCCTTTGACCTCCGGCCCCCACAGTTTATTTCGGGGTTTGGGTGGGGGCAGAGTTCCTGATTTCCGCTCCCCTTTGTGTGAAGAGGTGTTTCCTGATGTCCCCCCTGAACGTCCTGGCTCCAATTTTAACCTTCTTGCCCCTTGTTCCCGACTCCCCCTCCCCGGCTCCCCCACAACCCACCGGATCAGAGGAAATCGTTTCTCTCCATCCACCCAATCGAATCTCTTTATTGAGTTCAACGCCTCGGGTCCGGTCGCCGTGGTTTCGCCTGTAGGCCTCAGGCTTCGAGTTTGGATCGCCCGCCTGCACCTTATCCAATCCCTTCAATCTGTCGGACAGATCCCCCCCCGATCGATTCATCCCCTCGCCTGTCCCAAACTCCGGGAGGCAGAGGTCGGGATAGTGCGGACATCCCCCGCTTGGAGATTGAGGCCTTGACTGGTGGATGGGGAGGGTGGGGGTGGGGATACAGGGGGGTGGGGGTGGGGGTGAGGAGACAGGGGGTGAGGAGACAGGGGGTGGGGGTGAGGAGACAGGGGGTGGGGGTGGGGAGACAGGGGGTGGGGAGTCAGTGGGTGGGGGTGGGGAGTCAGGGGGTGGGGAGACAGGGGTGGGGTTGGGAGTGGGGGTGGGTGTGGGGAGACAGGGGGTGGGGGTGGGGAGACAGTGTGTGGGGAGATAGGGGGTTGGGGTGGGGAGACAGGGGGTCGGGAGACAGTGTGTGGGGGTGGGGAGACACGGGTTGGGGGTGGAGAGACAGGGGGTGGTTGTGGAGAGACAGGGGGTGGGGGTGGGCGGACAGGGTGGTGGGAGTGGGGGTGGGGAGACAGGGGGTGGGGTTGGGGGTGGGGAGACAGGGGGGCTGGGGGTGGGCAGACAGGGGGATGGGGTTGGGGAGACAGTATGTGTGGGTGGGGAGACAGGGTGTGGGGGTGGGGGGGTGGGGACACAGTGTGTAGGGGTGGGGAGACGGGGGTGGGGGTGGGGAGACAGTGTGTGGGGGTGGGGAGACAGGGGGGTGGGGGTGGGGAGACAGTGTGTGTGGGTGGGGAGACAGTGGGTGGTTGTGGAGAGACAGGGGAGGGGGGTGATCCCAATGGGACAGAGCGTAGGACTTTGCGGGAGGGGGCAGGAGTACGGGCGGCAGCTCCCACTCACCTGAACAGGTTCGGAGCTTTGGGCAGAGGGATCGCGCAGTCTCGGACAATTTCTGGAACTTTCCATTCAGCTGTGTCAGGTTCTGCAGGGCAATAGCCAAGGTCCGCTTCAGGGGGTCATCTTCATCGTGCTCCTTGTTCATCTGTAGAACTGAGAGACAGAGTCAGAATGAGCGATAGTGTGGGTTATATCAGAGTGTTACAGTGAAGGGTGTGCGATATATCAGAGTGTTACAGTGAGGGATGTGGGATATATCTGTGTTAAAGTGAAGGGTGTGGGATATATCAGTGTGTTACAGTGAGGGGTGTGCGATATATCAGTGTGTTACAGTGAGGGGTGTGGGAAATATCAGAGAGTTACAGTGAGGGGTGTGGGATATATCAGAGTGTTACAGTGAGGGATGTGGGATATATCTGTGTTAAAGTGAAGGGTGTGGGATTTATCAGTGTGTTACAGTGAGGGGTGTGCGATATATCAGTGTGTTACAGTGAGGGTTTGGGAAATATCAGAGAGTTACAGTGAGGGGTGTGGGATATATCAGAGTGTTACAGTGAGGGGTGTGGGATATATCAGAGTGTTACAGTGAGGGGTGTGGGATATATCAGAGTGTTACAGTGAGGGGTGAGGGATATATCAGACAGTTACAGTGAGGGGTGTGGGTTATGTCAGAGTGTTACAGTGAGGTGAGTGGGTTATATCAGAGTGTTACAGTGAGGGGTGTGGGATATATCAAAGTGTTACAGTGAGGGCTGTGGGATATATCAGAGTGTTACAGTGAGGGGTGTAGGATATATCAGAGTTTTACATTGACGGGTGTGGGATATATCAGAGTGTTACATTGAGGGGTGTGTGTTATATCAGATTGTTACAGTGAGGGATGTGGGATATATCAAAGTGTTACAGTGAGGGCTGTGGGATATATCAGAGTGTTACAGTGAGGGGTGTAGGATATATCAGAGTTTTACATTGACGGGTGTGGGATATATCAGAGTGTTACATTGAGGGGTGTGTGTTATATCAGATTGTTACAGTGAGGGATGTGGGATATATCAGTGTTACAGTGAAGGGTGTGGGATATATCAGAGTGTTACATTGAGGGGTGTGTGTTATATCAGAGTGTTACAGTGAGGGGCGTGGGATATATCAGAGTGTTACAGTGAGGGGTGTGGGATATATCAGTGTGTTACATTGAGGGGTGTGTGTTATAACAGATTTTTACAGTGAGGGGTGTGGGATATATCAGAGTGTTATAGTGAGGGTTGTGGGATATATCAGAGTGTTACAGTGAGGAGTGTGGGATATATCAGAGTGTTACAGTGAGGGGTGTGGGATATATCAGAGTGTTACACTGAGGGGTGTGGGATATATGTGTTACAGTGAGGGGTGTGGGATATATCAGTGTTACAGTGAGGGGTGTGGGATATATCAGAGTGTTACAGTGAGGGGTGTGGGATATATCAGTGTTACAGTGAGGGGTGTGGGGTATATCAGTGTGTTACAGTGAGGGGTGTGTGATATATCAGAGTGTTACAGTGAGGGGTGTGGTTTATATCAGAGTGTTACAGTGAGGGGTGTGGGGTATATCAGAGTGTGGAAGTGAGGGGTGTGGGATGTATCAGAGTGTTACAGTGAGGGGTGTGGGATATATCAGAGTGTTACAGTGAGGGGTGTGGGATATTTCAGAGTGTTACAGTGAGGGGTGTAGGGTATATCAGAGTGTTGCAGTGAGGGGTGTGGGATATATCAGAGTGTTACAGTGAGGTGTGTGGGTTATATCAGAGTGTTACAGAGAGGGGTGTGGGATATATCAGAGTGTTACAGTGAAGGATGTGGGATATATCAGAGTGTTACAGTGAGGGGTGTGGGGTATATCAGCGTGTTACAGTGAGGGGTGTGGGGTATATCAGAGTGTTACAGTGAGGGGTGTGGGGTATATCAGAGTGTTACAGTGAGGGGTGTGGGATATATCAGAGTGTTACAGTGAGGGGTGTGGGATATATCAGAGTGTTACATTGAGGTGTGTGGGATATATCAGAGTGTTACAGTGAGGGGTGTGGGGTATATCAGAGTGTTACAGTGAGGGGTGTGGGGTATATCAGAGTGTTACAGTGAGGGGTGTGGGGTATATCAGAGTGTTACAGTGAGGGGTGTGGGATATATCAGAGTGTTACAGTGAGGGGTGTGGGATATATCAGAGTGTTACAGTGAAGGATGTGGGATATATCAGAGTGTTACAGTGAGGGGTGTGGGGTATATCAGAGTCTTACAGTGAGGGGTGTGGGATATATCAGAGTGTTACAGTGAGGGGTGTCAGATACATCGGAGTTACAGTGAGGGGTGTGGGATATATCAGAGTGTTACAGTGAGGGGTGTGGGATATTTCAGAGTGTTACAGTGAGGGGTGTGGGGTATATCAGAGTGTTGCAGTGAGGGGTGTGGGATATATCAGAGTGTTACAGTGAGGTGTGTGGGTTATATCAGAGTGTTACAGTGCGGGGTGTGGGATATATCAGAGTGTTACCGTGAAGGATGTGGGATATATCAGAGTGTTACAGTGAGGGGTGTGGGGTATATCAGCGTGTTACAGTGAGGGGTGTGGGGTATATCAGAGTGTTACAGTGAGGGGTGTGGGGTATATCAGAGTGTTACAGTGAGGGGTGTGGGATATATCAGAGTGTTACAGTGAGGGGTGTGGGATATATCAGAGTGTTACATTGAGGGGTGTGGGATATATCAGAGTGTTACAGTGAGGGGTGTGGGATATATCAGTGTTACAGTGAGGGGTGTGGGATATATCAGTGTGTTACAGTGAGGGGTGTGTGATATATCAGAGTGTTACAGTGAGGGGTGTGGTTTATATCAGAGTGTTACAGTGAGGGGTGTGGGGTATATCAGAGTGTTGAAGTGAGGGGTGTGGGATGTATCAGAGTGTTACAGTGAGGGGTGTGGGATATATCAGAGTGTTACAGTGAGGGGTGTGGGATATCTCAGAGTGTTACAGTGAGGGGTGTGGGGTATATCAGAGTGTTGCAGTGAGGGGTGTGGGATATATCAGAGTGTTACAGTGAGGTGTGTGGGTTATATCAGAGTGTTACAGAGAGGGGTGTGGGATATATCAGAGTGTTACAGTGAAGGATGTGGGATATATCAGAGTGTTACAGTGAGGTGTGTGGGGTATATCAGCGTGTTACAGTGAGGGGTGTGGGGTATATCAGAGTGTTACAGTGAGGGGTGTGGGGTATATCAGAGTGTTACAGTGAGGGGTGTGGGATATATCAGAGTGTTACAGTGAGGGGTGTGGGATATATCAGAGTGTTACATTGAGGTGTGTGGGATATATCAGAGTGTTACAGTGAGGGGTGTGGGGTATATCAGAGTTTTACAGTGAGGGGTGTGGGGTATATCAGAGTGTTACAGTGAGGGGTGTGGGGTATATCAGAGTGTTACAGTGAGGGGTGTGGGATATATCAGAGTGTTACAGTGAGGGGTGTGGGATATATCAGAGTGTTACAGTGAAGGATGTGGGATATATCAGAGTGTTACAGTGAGGGGTGTGGGGTATATCAGAGTGTTACAGTGAGGGGTGTGGGATATATCAGAGTGTTACAGTGAGGGGTGTCAGATACATCGGAGTTACAGTTAGGGTTGTGAGATATATCAGAGTGTTACAGTGAGGGGTGTGGGATATATGTGTTGCAGTGAGGGGTGTGGGGTATATCAGTGTGTTACAGTGAGGGGTGTGTGATATATCAGAGTGTTACAGTGAGGGGTGTGGGTTATATCAGAGTGTTACAGTGAGGGATGTGGGATATATCAGAGTGTTACAGTGAAGGGTGTGGGATATATCAGAGTGTTACATTGAGGGGTGTGTGTTATATCAGAGTGTTACAGTGAGGGGCGTGGGATATATCAGAGTGTTACAGTGAGGGGTGTGGGATATATCAGTGTGTTACATTGAGGGGTGTGTGTTATAACAGATTTTTACAGTGAGGGGTGTGGGATATATCAGAGTGTTATAGTGAGGGTTGTGGGATATATCAGAGTGTTACAGTGAGGAGTGTGGGATATATCAGAGTGTTACAGTGAGGTGTGTGGGGTATATCAGCGTGTTACAGTGAGGGGTGTGGGGTATATCAGAGTGTTACAGTGAGGGGTGTGGGGTATATCAGAGTGTTACAGTGAGGGGTGTGGGATATATCAGAGTGTTACAGTGAGGGGTGTGGGATATATCAGAGTGTTACATTGAGGTGTGTGGGATATATCAGAGTGTTACAGTGAGGGGTGTGGGGTATATCAGAGTGTTACAGTGAGGGGTGTGGGGTATATCAGAGTGTTACAGTGAGGGGTGTGGGGTATATCAGAGTGTTACAGTGAGGGGTGTGGGGTATATCAGAGTGTTACAGTGAGGGGTGTGGGATATATCAGAGTGTTACAGTGAGGGGTGTGGGATATATCAGAGTGTTACAGTGAAGGGTGTGGGATATATCAGAGTGTTACAGTGAAGGATGTGGGATATATCAGAGTGTTACAGTGAGGGGTGTGGGGTATATCAGAGTGTTACAGTGAGGGGTGTGGGATATATCAGAGTGTTACAGTGAGGGGTGTCAGATACATCGGAGTTACAGTGAGGGTTGTGAGATATATCAGAGTGTTACAGTGAGGGGTGTGGGATATATGTGTTGCAGTGAGGGGTGTGGGGTATATCAGTGTGTTACAGTGAGGGGTGTGTGATATATCAGAGTGTTACAGTGAGGGGTGTGGGTTATATCAGAGTGTTACAGTGAGGGATGTGGGATATATCAGAGTGTTACAGTGAAGGATGTGGGATATATCAGGGTGTTGCTGTGAGGGGTGTGGGATATATCAGAGTGTTACAGTGAGGGGTGTGGGATATATCAGAGTGTTACAGTGAGGGGTGTGGGATATTTCAGAGTGTTACAGTGAGGGGTGTGGGGTATATCAGAGTGTTGCAGTGAGGGGTGTGGGAGATATCAGAGTGTTACAGTGAGGGGTGTGGGATATATCAGAGTGTTACATTGAGGGGTGTGGGATATATCAGAGTGTTACAGTGAGGGGTGTGGGGTATATCAGAGTGTTACAGTGAGGGGTGTGGGGTATATCAGAGTGTTACAGTGAGGGGTGTGGGGCATATCAGAGTGTTACAGTGAGGGGTGTGGGTTATATCAGAGTGTTACAGTGAGGCGTGTGGGATATATCAGAGTGTTAAAGTGAGGGGTGTGGGATATATCAAAGTGTTAAAGTGAGGGCTGTGGGATATATCAGAGTGTTACAGTGAGGGGCGTGGGATATATCAGAGTGTTACAGTGAGGGGTGTGGGATATATCAGTGTGTTACATTGAGGGGTGTGTGTTATAACAGATTTTTACAGTGAGGGGTGTGGGATATATCAGAGTGTTATAGTGAGGGTTGTGGGATATATCAGAGTGTTACAGTGAGGAGTGTGGGATATATCAGAGTGTTACAGTGAGGGGTGTGGGATATATCAGAGTGTTACACTGAGGGGTGTGGGATATATGTGTTACAGTGAGGGGTGTGGGATATATCAGTGTTACAGTGAGGGGTGTGGGATATATCAGAGTGTTACAGTGAGGGGTGTGGGATATATCAGTGTTACAGTGAGGGGTGTGGGGTATATCAATGTGTTACAGTGAGGGGTGTGTGATATATCAGAGTGTTACAGTGAGGGGTTTGTTTTATATCAGAGTGTTACAGTGAGGGGTGTGGGGTATATCAGAGTGTTGAAGTGAGGGGTGTGGGATGTATCAGAGTGTTACAGTGAGGGGTGTGGGATATATCAGAGTGTTACAGTGAGGGGTGTGGGATATTTCAGAGTGTTACAGTGAGGGGTGTGGGGTATATCAGAGTGTTGCAGTGAGGGGTGTGGGTTATATCAGAGTGTTACAGTGAGGTGTGTGGGTTATATCACAGTGTTACAGAGAGGGGTGTGGGATATATCAGAGTGTTACAGTTAATGATGTGGGATATATCAGAGTGTTACAGTGAGGGGTGTGGGGTATATCAGCCTGTTACAGTGAGGGGTGTGGGGTATATCAGAGTGTTACAGTGTGGGGTGTGGGGTATATCAGAGTGTTACAGTGAGGGGTGTGGGATATATCAGAGTGTTACAGTGAGGGGTGTGGGATATATCAGAGTGTTACATTGAGGTGTGTGGGATATATCAGAGTGTTACAGTGAGGGGTGTGGGGTATATCAGAGTGTTACAGTGAGGGGTGTGGGGTATATCAGAGTGTTACAGTGAGGGGTGTGGGGTATATCAGAGTGTTACAGTGAGGGGTGTGGGATATATCAGAGTGTTACAGTGAGGGGTGTGGGATATATCAGAGTGTTACAGTGAAGGATGTGGGATATATCAGAGTGTTACTGTGAGGGGTGTGGGGTATATCAGAGTGTTACAGTGAGGGGTGTGGGATATATCAGGGTGTTACAGTGAGGGGTGTCAGATTCATCGGAGTTACAGTGAGGGTTGTGAGATATATCAGAGTGTTACAGTGAGGGGTGTGGAATATATGTGTTACAGTGAGGGGTGTGGGGTATATCAGAGTGTTACAGTGAGGGGTGTGGGGTATATCAGAGTGTTACAGTGAGGGGTGTGGGGCATATCAGAGTGTTACAGTGAGGGGTGTGGGTTATATCAGAGTGTTACAGTGAGGCGTGTGGGATATATCAGAGTGTTACAGTGAGGGGTGTGGGAAAAATCAGTGTTAAATTGAGGGGTGTGGGATATATCAAAGTGTTACAGTGAGGGCTGTGGCATATATCAGAGTGTTACAGTGAGGGGTGTAGGATATATCAGAGTTTTACATTGACGGGTGTGGGATATATCAGAGTGTTACATTGAGGGGTGTGTGTTATATCAGATTGTTACAGTGAGGGATGTGGGATATATCAGTGTTACAGTGAAGGGTGTGGGATATATCAGAGTGTTACATTGAGGGGTGTGTGTTATATCAGAGTGTTACAGTGAGGGGCGTGGGATATATCAGAGTGTTACAGTGAGGGGTGTGGGATATATCAGTGTGTTACATTGAGGGGTGTGTGTTATAACAGATTTTTACAGTGAGGGGTGTGGGATATATCAGAGTGTTATAGTGAGGGTTGTGGGATATATCAGAGTGTTACAGTGAGGAGTGTGGGATATATCAGAGTGTTACAGTGAGGGGTGTGGGATATATCAGAGTGTTACACTGAGGGGTGTGGGATATATGTGTTACAGTGAGGGGTGTGGGATATATCAGTGTTACAGTGAGGGGTGTGGGATATATCAGAGTGTTACAGTGAGGGGTGTGGGATATATCAGTGTTACAGTGAGGGGTGTGGGGTATATCAGTGTGTTACAGTGAGGGGTGTGTGATATATCAGAGTGTTACAGTGAGGGGTTTGGTTTATATCAGAGTGTTACAGTGAGGGGTGTGGGGTATATCAGAGTGTTGAAGTGAGGGGTGTGGGATGTATCAGAGTGTTACAGTGAGGGGTGTGGGATATATCAGAGTGTTACAGTGAGGGGTGTGGGATATTTCAGAGTGTTACAGTGAGGGGTGTGGGGTATATCAGAGTGTTGCAGTGAGGGGTGTGGGTTATATCAGAGTGTTACAGTGAGGTGTGTGGGTTATATCACAGTGTTACAGAGAGGGGTGTGGGATATATCAGAGTGTTACAGTGAAGGATGTGGGATATATCAGAGTGTTACACTGAGGGGTGTGGGGTATATCAGCGTGTTACAGTGAGGGGTGTGGGGTATATCAGAGTGTTACAGTGTGGGGTGTGGGGTATATCAGAGTGTTACAGTGAGGGGTGTGGGATATATCAGAGTGTTACAGTGAGGGGTGTGGGATATATCAGAGTGTTACATTGAGGTGTGTGGGATATATCAGAGTGTTACAGTGAGGGGTGTGGGGTATATCAGAGTGTTACAGTGAGGGGTGTGGGGTATTTCAGAGTGTTACAGTGAGGGGTGTGGGGTATATCAGAGTGTTACAGTGAGGGGTGTGGGATATATCAGAGTGTTACAGTGAGGGGTGTGGGATATATCAGAGTGTTACAGTGAAGGATGTGGGATATATCAGAGTGTTACTGTGAGGGGTGTGGGGTATATCAGAGTGTTACAGTGAGGGGTGTGGGATATATCAGAGTGTTACAGTGAGGGGTGTCAGATACATCGGAGTTACAGTGAGGGTTGTGAGATATATCAGAGTGTTACAGTGAGGGGTGTGGAATATATGTGTTACAGTGAGGGGTGTGGGGTATATCAGTGTGTTACAGTGAGGGGTGTGTGATATATCAGAGTGTTACAGTGAGGGGTGTGGGTTATATCAGAGTGTTACAGTGAGGGATGTGGGATATATCAGAGTGTTACAGTGAAGGATGTGGGATATATCAGAGTGTTACAGTGAGGGGTGTGGGGTATATCAGAGTGTTGAAGTGAGGGGTGTGGGATGTATCAGAGTGTTACAGTGAGGGGTGTGGGATATATCAGAGTGTTACAGTGAGGGGTGTGGGATATTTCAGAGTGTTACAGTGAGGGGTGTGGGGTATATCAGAGTGTTGCAGTGAGGGGTGTGGGATATATCAGAGTGTTACAGTGAGGTGTGTGGGTTATAGCAGAGTGTTACAGAGAGGGGTGTGGGATATATCAGAGTGTTACAGTGGAGGATGTGGGATATATCAGAGTGTTACAGTGAGGGGTGTGGGGTATATCAGCGTGTTACAGTGAGGGGTGTGGGGTATATCAGAGTGTTACAGTGAGGGGTGTGGGGTATATCAGAGTGTTACAGTGAGGGGTGTGGGATATATCAGAGTGTTACAGTGAGGGGTGTGGGATATATCAGAGTGTTACATTGAGGTGTGTGGGATATATCAGAGTGTTACAGTGAGGGGTGTGGGGTATATCAGAGTGTTACAGTGAGGGGTGTGGGGTATATCAGAGTGTTACAGTGAGGGGTGTGGGGTATATCAGAGTGTTACAGTGAGGGGTGTGGGGTATATCAGAGTGTTACAGTGAGGGGTGTGGGATATATCAGAGTGTTACAGTGAGGGGTGTGGGATATATCAGAGTGTTACAGTGAAGGATGTGGGATATATCAGAGTGTTACAGTGAGGGGTGTGGGGTATATCAGAGTGTTACAGTGAGGGGTGTGGGATATATCAGAGTGTTACAGTGAGGGGTGTCAGATACATCGGAGTTACAGTGAGGGTTGTGAGATATATCAGAGTGTTACAGTGAGGGGTGTGGGATATATGTGTTACAGTGAGCGGTGTGGGGTATATCAGTGTGTTACAGTGAGGGGTGTGTGATATATCAGAGTGTTACAGTGAGGGGTGTGGGTTATATCAGAGTGTTACAGTGAGGGATGTGGGATATATCAGAGTGTTACAGTGAAGGATGTGGGATATATCAGAGTGTTGCAGTGAGGGGTGTGGGATATATCAGAGTGTTACAGTGAGGGGTGTGGGATATATCAGAGTGTTACAGTGAGGGGTGTGGGATATTTCAGAGTGTTACAGTGAGGGGTGTGGGGTATATCAGAGTGTTGCAGTGAGGGGTGTGGGATATATCAGAGTGTTACAGTGAGGTGTGTGGGTTATATCAGAGTGTTACAGTGCGGGGTGTGGGATATATCAGAGTGTTACCGTGAAGGATGTGGGATATATCAGAGTGTTACAGTGAGGGGTGTGGGGTATATCAGCGTGTTACAGTGAGGGGTGTGGGGTATATCAGAGTGTTACAGTGAGGGGTGTGGGGTATATCAGAGTGTTACAGTGAGGGGTGTGGGATATATCAGAGTGTTACAGTGAGGGGTGTGGGATATATCAGAGTGTTACTTTGAGGGGTGTGGGATATATCAGAGTGTTACAGTGAGGGGTGTGGGGTATATCAGAGTGTTACAGTGAGGGGTGTGGGGTATATCAGAGTGTTACAGTGAGGGGTGTGGGGTATATCAGAGTGTTACAGTGAGGGGTGTGGGTTATATCAGAGTGTTACAGTGAGGGGTGTGGGATATATCAGAGTGTTACAGTGAGGGGTGTGGGAAAAATCAGTGTTAAAGTGAGGGGTGTGGGATATATCAAAGTGTTACAGTGAGGGCTGTGGGATATATCAGAGTGTTACAGTGAGGGGTGTAGGATATATCAGAGTTTTACATTGACGGGTGTGGGATATATCAGAGTGTTACATTGAGGGGTGTGTGTTATATCAGATTGTTACAGTGAGGGATGTGGGATATATCAGTGTTAAAGTGAAGGGTGTGGGATATATCAGAGTGTTACATTGAGGGGTGTGTGTTATATCAGAGTGTTACAGTGAGGGGCGTGGGATATATCAGAGTGTTACAGTGAGGGGTGTGGGATATATCAGTGTGTTACATTGAGGGGTGTGTGTTATAACAGATTTTTACAGTGAGGGGTGTGGGATATATCAGAGTGTTATTGTGAGGGTTGTGGGATATATCAGAGTGTTACAGTGAGGAGTGTGGGATATATCAGAGTGTTACAGTGAGGGGTGTGGGATATATCAGAGTGTTACACTGAGGAGTGTGGGATATATGTGTTACAGTGAGGGGTGTGGGATATATCAGTGTTACTGTGAGGGGTGTGGGATATATCAGAGTGTTACAGTGAGGGGTGTGGGATATATCAGTGTTACAGTGAGGGGTGTGGGGTATATCAGTGTGTTACAGTGAGGGGTGTGTGATATATCAGAGTGTTACAGTGAGGGGTTTGGTTTATATCAGAGTGTTACAGTGAGGGGTGTGGGGTATATCAGAGTGTTGAAGTGAGGGGTGTGGGATGTATCAGAGTGTTACAGTGAGGGGTGTGGGATATATCAGAGTGTTACAGTGAGGTGTGTGGGGTATATCAGAGTGTTGCAGAGAGGGGTGTGGGTTATATCAGAGTGTTACAGTGAGGTGTGTGGGTTATATCACAGTGTTACAGAGAGGGGTGTGGGATATATCAGAGTGTTACAGTGAAGGATGTGGGATATATCAGAGTGTTACAGTGAGGGGTGTGGGGTATATCAGCGTGTTACAGTGAGGGGTGTGGGGTATATCAGAGTGTTACAGTGTGGGGTGTGGGGTATATCAGAGTGTTACAGTGAGGGGTGTGGGATATATCAGAGTGTTACAGTGAGGGGTGTGGGATATATCAGAGTGTTACAGTGAGGTGTGTGGGATATATCAGAGTGTTACAGTGAGGGGTGTGGTGTATATCAGAGTGTTACAGTGAGGGGTGTGGGGTATATCAGAGTGTTACAGTGAGGGGTGTGGGGTATATCAGAGTGTTACAGTGAGGGGTGTGGGATATATCAGAGTGTTACAGTGAGGGGTGTGGGATATATCAGAGTGTTACAGTGAAGGATGTGGGATATATCAGAGTACTACAGTGAGGGGTGTGGGGTATATCAGAATGTTACAGTGAGGGGTGTGGGATATATCAGAGTGTTACAGTGAGGGGTGTCAGATACATCGGAGTTACAGTGAGGGTTGTGAGATATATCAGAGTGTTACAGTGAGGGGTGTGGAATATATGTGTTACAGTGAGGGGTGTGGGGTATATCAGTGTGTTACAGTGAGGGGTGTGTGATATATCAGAGTGTTACAGTGAGGGGTGTGGGTTATATCAGAGTGTTACAGTGAGGGATGTGGGATATATCAGAGTGTTACAGTGAAGGATGTGGGATATATCAGAGTGTTACAGTGAGGGGTGTGGGGTATATCAGAGTGTTGCAGTGAGGGGTGTGGGATATATCAGAGTGTTACAGTGAGGGGTGTGGGATATATCAGAGTGTTACAGTGAGGGGTGTGGGATATTTCAGAGTGTTACAGTGAAGGATGTGGGTTATATCAGAGTGTTACATTGAGGGGTGTGGGATATATCAGAGTGTTACAGTGAGGGGTGTGGGATATATCAGTGTTACAGTGAGGGGTGTGGGATATATCAGTGTGTTACAGTGAGGGGTGTGTGATATATCAGAGTGTTACAGTGAGGGGTGTGGTTTATATCAGAGTGTTACAGTGAGGGGTGTGGGGTATATCAGAGTGTTGAAGTGAGGGGTGTGGGATGTATCAGAGTGTTACAGTGAGGGGTGTGGGATATATCAGAGTGTTACAGTGAGGGGTGTGGGATATTTCAGAGTGTTACAGTGAGGGGTGTGGGGTATATCAGAGTGTTGCAGTGAGGGGTGTGGGATATATCAGAGTGTTACAGTGAGGTGTGTGGGTTATATCAGAGTGTTACAGTGAGGGGTGTGGAATATATGTGTTACAGTGAGGGGTGTGGGGTATATCAGTGTGTTACAGTGAGGGGTGTGTGATATATCAGAGTGTTACAGTGAGGGGTGTGGGTTATATCAGAGTGTTACAGTGAGGGATGTGGGATATATCAGAGTGTTACAGTGAAGGATGTGGGATATATCAGAGTGTTACAGTGAGGGGTGTGGGGTATATCAGAGTGTTGAAGTGAGGGGTGTGGGATGTATCAGAGTGTTACAGTGAGGGGTGTGGGATATATCAGAGTGTTACAGTGAGGGGTGTGGGATATTTCAGAGTGTTACAGTGAGGGGTGTGGGGTATATCAGAGTGTTGCAGTGAGGGGTGTGGGATATATCAGAGTGTTACAGTGAGGTGTGTGGGTTATATCAGAGTGTTACGGAGAGGGGTGTGGGATATATCAGAGTGTTACAGTGAAGGATGTGGGATATATCAGAGTGTTACAGTGAGGGGTGTGGGGTATATCAGCGTGTTACAGTGAGGGGTGTGGGGTATATCAGAGTGTTACAGTGAGGGGTGTGGGGTATATCAGAGTGTTACAGTGAGGGGTGTGGGATATATCAGAGTGTTACAGTGAGGGGTGTGGGATATATCAGAGTGTTACATTGAGGTGTGTGGGATATATCAGAGTGTTACAGTGAGGGGTGTGGGGTATATCAGAGTGTTACAGTGAGGGGTGTGGGGTATATCAGAGTGTTACAGTGAGGGGTGTGGGGTATATCAGAGTGTTACAGTGAGGGGTGTGTGATATATCAGAGTGTTACAGTGAGGGGTGTGGGATATATCAGAGTTTTACAGTGAAGGATGTGGGATATATCAGAGTGTTACAGTGAGGGGTGTGGGGTATATCAGAGTGTTACAGTGAGGGGTGTGGGATATATCAGAGTGTTACAGTGAGGGGTGTCAGATACATCGGAGTTACAGTGAGGGTTGTGAGATATATCAGAGTGTTACAGTGAGGGGTGTGGGATATATGTGTTACAGTGAGGGGTGTGGGGTATATCAGTGTGTTACAGTGAGGGGTGTGTGATATATCAGAGTGTTACAGTGAGGGGTGTGGGTTATATCAGAGTGTTACAGTGAGGGATGTGGGATATATCAGAGTGTTACAGTGAAGGATGTGGGATATATCAGAGTGTTGCAGTGAGGGGTGTGGGATATATCAGAGTGTTACAGTGAGGGGTGTGGGATATATCAGAGTGTTACAGTGAGGGTTGTGGGATATTTCAGAGTGTTACAGTGAGGGGTGTGGGGTATATCAGAGTGTTGCAGTGAGGGGTGTGGGATATATCAGAGTGTTACAGTGAGGTGTGTGGGTTATATCAGAGTGTTACAGTGCGGGGTGTGGGATATATCAGAGTGTTACTGTGAAGGATGTGGGATATATCAGAGTGTTACAGTGAGGGGTGTGGGGTATATCAGCGTGTTACAGTGAGGGGTGTGGGGTATATCAGAGTGTTACAGTGAGGGGTGTGGGGTATATCAGAGTGTTACAGTGAGGGGTGTGGGATATATCAGAGTGTTACAGTGAGGGGTGTGGGATATATCAGAGTGTTACATTGAGGGGTGTGGGATATATCAGAGTGTTACAGTGAGGGGTGTGGGGTATATCAGAGTGTTACAGTGAGGGGTGTGGGGTATATCAGAGTGTTACAGTGAGGGGTGTGGGGTATATCAGAGTGTTACAGTGAGGGGTGTGGGTTATATCAGAGTGTTACAGTGAGGGGTGTGGGATATATCAGAGTGTTACAGTGAGGGGTGTGGGAAAAATCAGTGTTAAAGTGAGGGGTGTGGGATATATCAAAGTGTTACAGTGAGGGCTGTGGGATATATCAGAGTGTTACAGTGAGGGGTGTAGGATATATCAGAGTTTTACATTGACGGGTGTGGGATATATCAGAGTGTTACATTGAGGGGTGTGTGTTATATCAGATTGTTACAGTGAGGGATGTGGGATATATCAGTGTTACAGTGAAGGGTGTGGGATATATCAGAGTGTTACATTGAGGGGTGTGTGTTATATCAGAGTGTTACAGTGAGGGGCGTGGGATATATCAGAGTGTTACAGTGAGGGGTGTGGGATATATCAGTGTGTTACATTGAGGGGTGTGTGTTATAACAGATTTTTACAGTGAGGGGTGTGGGATATATCAGAGTGTTATTGTGAGGGTTGTGGGATATATCAGAGTGTTACAGTGAGGAGTGTGGGATATATCAGAGTGTTACAGTGAGGGGTGTGGGATATATCAGAGTGTTACACTGAGGGGTGTGGGATATATGTGTTACAGTGAGGGGTGTGGGATATATCAGTGTTACAGTGAGGGGTGTGGGATATATCAGAGTGTTACAGTGAGGGGTGTGGGATATATCAGTGTTACAGTGAGGGGTGTGGGGTATATCAGTGTGTTGCAGTGAGGGGTGTGTGATATATCAGAGTGTTACAGTGAGGGGTTTGGTTTATATCAGAGTGTTACAGTGAGGGGTGTGGGGTATATCAGAGTGTTGAAGTGAGGGGTGTGGGATGTATCAGAGTGTTACAGTGAGGGGTGTGGGATATATCAGAGTGTTACAGTGAGGGGTGTGGGGTATATCAGAGTGTTGCAGTGAGGGGTGTGGGTTATATCAGAGTGTTACAGTGAGGTTTGTGGGTTATATCACAGTGTTACAGAGAGGGGTGTGGGATATATCAGAGTGTTACAGTGAAGGATGTGGGATATATCAGAGTGTTACAGTGAGGGGTGTGGGGTATATCAGCGTGTTACAGTGAGGGGTGTGGGGTATATCAGAGTGTTACAGTGTGGGGTGTGGGGTATATCAGAGTGTTACAGTGAGGGGTGTGGGATATATCAGAGTGTTACAGTGAGGGGTGTGGGATATATCAGAGTGTTACAGTGAGGTGTGTGGGATATATCAGAGTGTTACAGTGAGGGGTGTGGTGTATATCAGAGTGTTACAGTGAGGGGTGTGGGGTATATCAGAGTGTTACAGTGAGGGGTGTGGGGTATATCAGAGTGTTACAGTGAGGGGTGTGGGATATATCAGAGTGTTACAGTGAGGGGTGTGGGATATATCAGAGTGTTACAGTGAAGGATGTGGGATATATCAGAGAGCTACAGTGAGGCGTGGGGGGTATATCAGAGTGTTACAGTGAGGGGTGTGGGATATATCAGAGTGTTACAGTGAGGGGTGTCAGATACATCGGAGTTACAGTGAGGGTTGTGAGATATATCAGAGTGTTACAGTGAGGGGTGTGGAATATATGTGTTACAGTGAGGGGTGTGGGGTATATCAATGTGTTACTGTGAGGGGTGTGTGATATATCAGAGTGTTACAGTGAGGGCTGTGGGTTATATCAGAGTGTTACAGTGAGGGATGTGGGATATATCAGAGTGTTACAGTGAAGGATGTGGGATATATCAGAGTGTTACAGTGAGGGGTGTGGGGTATATCAGAGTGTTGCAGTGAGGGGTGTGGGATATATCAGAGTGTTACAGTGAGGGGTGTGGGATATATCAGAGTGTTACAGTGAGGGGTGTGGGATATTTCAGAGTGTTACAGTGAGGGGTGTGGGGTATATCAGAGTGTTGCACTGAGGGGTGTGGGATATATCAGAGTGTTACAGTGAGGTGTGTGGGTTATATCAGAGTGTTACAGTGAGGGGTGTGGGATATATCAGAGTGTTACCGTGAAGGATGTGGGATATATCAGAGTGTTACAGTGAGGGGTGTGGGGTATATCAGCGTGTTACAGTGAGGGGTGTGGGGTATATCAGAGTGTTACAGTGAGGGGTGTGGGGTATATCAGAGTGTTACAGTGAGGGGTGTGGGATATATCAGAGTGTTACAGTGAGGGGTGTGGGATATATCAGAGTGTTACATTGAGGGGTGTGGGATATATCAGAGTGTTACAGTGAGGGGTGTGGGGTATATCAGAGTGTTACAGTGAGGGGTGTGGGGTATATCAGAGTGTTACAGTGAGGGGTGTGGGATATATCAGAGTGTTACAGTGAGGGGTGTGGGATATATCAGAGTGTTACAGTGAAGGATGTGGGATATATCAGAGTGTTACAGTGAGGGGTGTGGGGTATATCAGAGTGTTACAGTGAGGGGTGTGGGATATATCAGAGTGTTACAGTGAGGGGTGTCAGATACATCGGAGTTACAGTGAGGGGTGTGAGATATATCAGAGTGTTACAGTGAGGGGTGTGGGATATATCAGAGTGTTACAGTGAGGGGTGTGGGATATTTCAGAGTGTTACAGTGAGGGGTGTGGGATATATCAGTGTTACAGTGAGGGGTGTGGGATATATCAGAGTGTTACAGTGAGGGGTGTGGGATATATCGGAGTGTTACAGTGAGGGGTGTGTTCTATATCAGTGTTACAGTGAGGGGTGTGGGATATATCAGAGTGTTACAGTGAGGGGTGTGGGATATATCAGAGTGTTACAGTGAGGGGTGTGGGATATATCAGTGTTATAGTGAGGGGTGTGGGATATATCAGGGTGTTACAGTGAGGGGTGTGGGATATATCAGTGTTACAGTGAGGGGTGTGGGATATATCAGACTGTTACAGTGAGGGGTGTGGGATATATCAGAGTGTTACTGTGAGGGGTGTGGGTTATATCAGAGTGTTACAGTGAGGGGTGTGGGATATATCAGTATTACAGTGAGGGGTGTGGGTTATATCAGAGTGTTACAGTGAGGGGTGTGAGTTATATCAGAGTGTTACAGTGAGGGGTGTGGGATATATCAGAGTGTTACAGTGAGGGGTGTGGGGTATATCAGAGTGTTACAGTGAGGGGTGTGGGTTATATCAGAGTGTTACTGTGAGGTGTGTGGAATATATCAGAGTGTTACAGTGAGGGGTGTGGGATATATCAGAGTGTTACAGTGAAGGATGTGGTGTGTATCAGCGTGTTACATTGAGATGTTCCTCTCCGTACCGTGGACTGTGAGACCTGTAATAACTGCCAGGCCACAGATTAAGACAATAAGTCCGACCACGATGAGACATCTGGATTTTTTTGAGCTTCTTCCTCCAGCTGTTTCCTGTCCAGTTTTACCTGGAATAGAGAATAACAGATTGACCCATGTTGAGCAGCCTGTGTAACTGTACGGAACAGACAATGGTGACGTATCTACCTCCCTTATCGAGAGGAACAACAGCCACGTTACTCGTTTATATCCCTGGTTTCACATCCCAGCGCACGGTACAGGAGGGTTATCAAAGAGAATCGAACACCGAGTCACACAGGAAGATATTAGGGACAGGAAAGCACAAACTCAGACACACAGATATGTACAAGGGGTGTCTTAAATGTGTAGAGAGAGAGACAGACAGACAGACAGACAGAGAGACGGAGAGAAAGAAACAGAGTGGAAGAAGCAGGGAGACAGACAGAGAGAGAAGCAGAGAGAGGGAGGAAGGGCGTGTGAAACAGAGAGAGATAGGCAGAGAGAGCTGTAGGAGGTTACAGGGATAGGGTGGGTTGTAGGGGCTGGAGGAGATTACAGAGATAGGGAAGGGTGTAGCGGCTGGAGGAGGTTACAGAGATAGGGAGGGGTGTAGGGGCTGTGGGAGGTTACAGGGATAGGGTGGGTTGTAGGGGGCTGGAGGAGGTTACAGAGATAGGGAGGGGTGTAGGGGCTGGAGGAGGTTACAGAGATAGGGAGGGTTTTAGGGGTTGGAGGAGGTTACTGAGATAGGGAGGGGTGTAGGGGCTGGAGGAGGTTACAGAGATAGGGAGGGTTGCAGGGGCTGGAGGAGGTTACAGGGATAGGGAGGGTTGTAGGGGCTCTAGGAGGTTACACAGATAGGGAGGGGTTTAGGGGCTGGAGGAGGTTACAGAGATAGGGAGGGGTGTAGGGGGCTGGAGGAGGTTACAGAGATAGGGAGGGGTGTAGGGGCTGGAGGAGGTTACAGGGATAGCGAGATGAATCCCCTCACCCTTCACCACGTCCCTCCCCTCGACTGCCCTGAGCCATTGTGACCTCTGATCCCACACTCCCAGGATGACTGACCTTTATCCAGGGTCACCTCTGGGCCTTGGTTCTGCTGCGGACTCTGCGGAGTGAAGTTGATTTGGGCGTAACTTGGTTCCTGTTCACCTATGAGAGTCGAAGAGAGACGGAGAGAGGGAGTGAGAAGGGATGAAGAATGTGAGGACAGTTTGGTCAGTACGTGTGACGTAGGTGGGAAGCAGAGGCCAACGACAGACCAACAACACGCACACTGACATGACAATCAGCTCTGGAGCACGCCAAGACCTTATTAGAACGTAGCCAGGTGCATCTCAACTGCAGCTACAGGCAGTTGACAAGTAAATGCGACTTAGCAAAGACTTAATTCACCAATAGAACAGGTGTAACACAAAACGAGCAGGCATGGAAACCGAGGAACAGCTGGCACGTAGCTACGGTGCGATCGTCACGTGGCTGATGTCTAACAGAAACGCAGCTAAGATACAATGGATGTGCGATGGACGTGTAAGCGAAGGGTAATTGAGACGTAACACACACGCAACTAAGAAGCAAGTGACATACTACAGGAGTACAACAGGGACAGGACTCTTGCTTAACTGTGACGTTACTACGATGCAACGGAAATGTAACTGAGATGTAACTGACAGGGAAGAGACGTGTCGCACAGTTGTGACAGGAGGAGTGTATTCGATTTCCAAACAGAGATTAGCAGACCCATAACGAAAGTCTAACAGATACGAAACTAAGGTGTAACAAGCAGAGAAGAGATGGATCAGCTACGATATTGACTCAGACGTAACTTAAGATGAAACTGAAAGAATCAGGGTCTACCTAATGCATCATGTTCAACGCATTTGAGAAACGACTAAAGTGCAGTAGGTTGGGCACAAATCAGTATCTTACGACCGACATACGATATCCGTAACTGACCTGTTGTATGGAGCTTAGATGTCCCGGAGGCAGGAAGAAGATTCAGCTCTGCGTATGAGATCTCCAGATCGTCTGGAAAATGGAAACAGAAACTATACAATGGATGAGAGTTAGATACAGAGTAAAGGTCCCTCTACACCGTCCCCATCAAACACTCCCAGGACAGGTACAGCACGGGGTTAGATACAGAGTAAAGCTCCCTCTACACCGTCCCCATCAAACACGCCCAGGACAGATACAGCACGGGGTTAGATACAGAGTAAATCTCCCTCTACACCGTCCCCATCAAACACTCCCAGGACAGGTACAGCACGGGGTTAGATACAGAGTAAAGATCCCTCTACACCGTCCCCATCAAACACTCCCAGGACAGGTACAGCACGGGGTTAGACACAGAGTAAAGCTCCCTCTACACCGTCCCCATCAAACACTCCCAGGTCAGGTACAGCACGGGGTTAGATACAGAGTAAAGATCCCTCTACACCGTCCCCATCAAACACTCCCAGGACAGGTACAGCACGGGGTTAGGTACAGAGTAAAGCTCCCTCTGCACCGTCCCCATCAAACACTCCCAGGACAGGTACAGTACGGGGTTAGATACAGAGTAAATCTCCCTCTACACTGTCCCCATCAAACACTCCCAGGACATGTATAGAACGGGGTTAGATACAGAGTCAAGCTCCCTCTACACTGTCCCCATCAAACACTCCCAGGACAGGTATAGCACGGGGTTAGATACCGTGTAGTTACCCCTCCATCTCAATCTTACTATGTTCCCCCCGTCACTCTCTCCATCTCACCCTCTGTTTCTATCCCCCTCTCTCTGTCCCTCTCACTCTCAATCTCTCTCTCTCTCCCTCCATTGAACAGTTTAACCGACATTCTCTGTCTCTCTATGTCACTCTCTCTGTCTCTCTCACCCTTAATCTCTCTCACCATCTCTCGCTCTGTCTCTGTCAATCTCTCTGTCTCTCTCATCACCTCTCTCTCTGTCTCTCCCACACTCAATATTTATTTCCATTTCTCTGCCTCTCTCTTTCTCAATTTCTCTCACCATCTCTCTCCCTCTGCCTGACTCTCTCTTTTTCATTCCTTATCTTGCTCTCTTTGTCTCTCGGTGTCTTTATAATTGTCATACTCTTTCTGTCTCACTCTCTCTCCCACCCTAACTCTCTGTCCCACCATCTGCACCCCCAACCCCACAGTCTCTCTCTTTCTCCCTCCCCTCTCTCTCTCTGTCACTCTAATGAGCAGTTCAACCTACGTTCACTGGGGTCTGTCGTGTTGCTTTTGATGTGTCTCATATTCATGTAGTCGGTGTCCTGCTCCATGGTTTGTGTCTGAGGGGTCTCTCTCCTCCGTTCCTGTCCTGCCTGCTTCTCTCTCTCTCTCAGATGTGTCTCAGTCTTTCCTCAGACTCGATGTCAGGGCGAAAACTTCCTCAAAACTGTTTCTGCCTCTTGGTTCCATTTCACAATGACACTTCCCCTGAGATCAGAATGAGAGGCTGGTTGGACTGACGCCAGGGGCAGCAGTCCCCCTCTCAATCTCTCTCACCATCTCTCTCTCTGTCTCCCTCTCTCTCAATCTCTCTCACCATCTCTCTCTGTCTCCCTCTCTCTCAATCTCTCTCACCATCTCTCTCACCATCTGTCTCTCTCAATCTCTCTCACCATCACTCTCTCTGTCTCCCTCTCTCTCAATCTCTCTTATCATCTCTCTCTCTCTCTGTCTCCCTCTCTCTCAGTCTCTCTCACCATCTCTCTCTCTGTATCCCTCTCTCTCAATCTCTCTCACCATTTCTCCCTCTGTCTCCCTCTCTCTCAATCTCTCTCACCATCTCTCTTTGTGTCCCTCTCTCTCCATCTCTCTCACCATTTATCTCTCTGTCTCCCTCTCTCTCAATCTCTCTCACCATCTCTCTTTGTGTCCCTCTCTCTCCATCTCTCTCACCATTTATCTCTCTGTCTCCCTCTCTCTCAATCTCTCTCAATCTCTCTCAACATCTCTCTCTCTCTCTGTCTTCCTCGCACTCAATCTCTCTCACCATCTCTCTCACCATCTGTCTCTCTCAATCTCTCAGACCATCACTCTCTCTGTCTCCCTCTCTCTCAATCTCTATCATCATCTCTCTCTGTCTCCCTCTCTCTGTGTCTCTCACCATCTGTTTCTCTGTCTATCCCTCTCTCTCAATCTCTCTCACCATTTCTCCCTCTGTCCCCCTCTCTCTCTCAATCTCTCTCACCATTTCTCCCTCTGTCTCCCTATCTCTCACAATCTCTTTCTCTCTCTATCCCTCTCACTCAATCTCTCTCACCATTTCTCCCTCTGTCTCCTTCTCTCTCAATCTCTCTCAATCTCTGTCACCATCTCTCTTTGTGTCCCTCTCTCTCAATCTCTCTCACCATTTATCTCTCTGTCTCCCTCTCTCTCAATCTCTCTCAATCTCTCTCACCATCTCTCTCTGTCTCCCTCTCTCTCAAACACTCTCACCATCTCTCTCTCTCTCCCTCTCTCTAAATCCTTCCCACTATCTCTCTGTCTGTCACTTTCATCTCAATCTCTCCCACCATCTCTCTCTGTCTCCCTCTCCCTCAATCTCTCTCACCATCTCTATCTCTGTCTCCCTCTCTCTCAATCTTTCTCACTCTCTCTCTCTGTCTCCCTCTCTCTCAATCTCTCTCACCATCTCTCTCTCTGTCTCCCTCTCTCTCAATCTCTCTCACCATCTCTCTCTCTGTCTCCCTCTCTCTCAATCTCTCTCGCCATCTCTCTCTGTCTCTCTCTCTCTCAATCTCTCTCAACATCTCTCTCTCTGTCTCCCTCTCTCTCAATCTCTCTCGCCATCTCTCTCTCTCTGTATCCCTCTCTCTCAATCTCTCTCACCATCTCTCTCTCTGTCTCCCTCTCTCTCAATCTCTCTCAATCTCTCTCAATCTCTCTCACCGTCTCTCTGTCTCCCTCTCTCTCAAACACTCTCACTATCTCTCTGTGTCTCTTTCATCTCAATCTCTCTCACCATCTCTGCCCCTGTCTCTCTCTCTCTCTCAATCTCTCTCACCATCTCTTTCTGTCTCCCTCTCTCTCAATCTCTCTCACCATCTATCTCTCTGTCTCCCTCTCTCTCAATCTCTCTCACCATCTCTCTCTTTGTATCCCTCTCTCTCAATCTCTCTCATCATCTCTCTCTCTCTGTCTCCCTCTCTCTCAGTCTCTCTCACCATCTCTCTCTCTGTATCCCTCTCCCTCAATCTCTCTCACCATCTCTCTCACCATCTGTCTCCCTCAATCTCTCTCACCATCACTCTCTCTGTCTCCCTCTCTCTCAATCTCTCTCATCATCTCTCTCTCTCTCTGTCTCCCTCTCTCTCAGTCTCTCTCACCATCTCTCTCTCTGTATCCCGCTCTCTCAATCTCTCTCACCATTTCTCCCTCTGTCTCCCTCTCTCTCAATCTCTCTCACCATCTCTCTTTGTGTCCCTCTCTCTCAATCTCTCTCACCATTTATCTCTCTGTCTCCCTCTCTCTCAATCTCTCTCACCTTCTCTCTCTTTCTCCCTCTCTCTCAAACACTCTCACCATCTCTCTCTCTATAAATCCTTCCCAGTATCTCTCTGTCTGTCTCTTTCATCTCAATCTCTCTCACCATCTCTGCCTCTGTCTCTCTCTCTCTCTCTCAATCTCTTTCACCATCTCTCTCTGTCTCCCTCTATCTCAAACTCTCTCAACATCTCTCTCTCTGTCTCCCTCTCTCTCAATCTCTCTCACCATCTCTCTCTCTGTCTCCCTCTCTCTCAATCTCTCTCACCATCTCTCTCTCTGTCTCCCTCTCTCTCAATCTCTCTCGCCATCTCTCTCTCTGTCTCCCTCTCTCTCAATCTCTCTCACCATCTCTCTGTCTCTCTGTCTCCCTCTCTCTCAATCTCTCTCAACATCTCTCTCTCTCTCTCTTCCTCGCTCTCAATCACTGTCACCATCTCTCTCACCATCTGTCTCTCTCAATCTTTCTGACCATCACTCTCTCTGTCTCCCTCTCTCTCAATCTCTCTCATCATCTCTCTCTGTCTCCCTCTCTCTCAGTGTCTCTCACCATCTCTTTCTCTGTCTATCCCTCTCTCTCAATCTCTCTCACCATCTCTCTCTCTGTCTTCCTCTGTTAATCTCTCTCACCATCTCTCTCTGTCTCCCTCTCTCTCAATCTCTCTCACCATCTCTCTCTCTGTATCCCTCTCTCTCAATCTCTCTCACCATCTCCCTCTCTATCTCCCTCTCTCTAAATCACTCTCACCATCTCTCTCTCTCTGTCCCCCTCTCTCTCAATCTCTCTCACCATCTCTCTCTCTATTTCCCTCTCTCTCCATCTCTCTCATCATCTCTCTCTCTGTCACCTTCTCTCTCAATCTCACTCACCATCTCTCTCTCTCTCCCTCTCTCCCAATTTCTCTCACCATCTCTCTCTGTCTCCCTCTCTCTCAATCCCTCTCATCATCTCTCTCTGTCTCCCTCTCTCTCAGTGTCTCTCACCATCTCTCTCTGTCTCTCTCTCTCTCAATCTCTCTCAACATCTCTCTCTCTGTCTCCCTCTCTCTCAATCTCTCTCGCCATCTCTCTCTCTCTGTATCCCTCTCTCTCAATCTCTCTCACCATCTCTCTCTCTGTCTCCCTCTCTCTCAATCTCTCTCAATCTCTCTCAATCTCTCTCACCGTCTCTCTGTCTCCCTCTCTCTCAAACACTCTCACTATCTCTCTGTGTCTCTTTCATCTCAATCTCTCTCACCATCTCTGCCCCTGTCTCTCTCTCTCTCTCAATCTCTCTCACCATCTCTTTCTGTCTCCCTCTCTCTCAATCTCTCTCACCATCTATCTCTCTGTCTCCCTCTCTCTCAATCTCTCTCACCATCTCTCTCTTTGTATCCCTCTCTCTCAATCTCTCTCATCATCTCTCTCTCTCTGTCTCCCTCTCTCTCAGTCTCTCTCACCATCTCTCTCTCTGTATCCCTCTCCCTCAATCTCTCTCACCATCTCTCTCACCATCTGTCTCCCTCAATCTCTCTCACCATCACTCTCTCTGTCTCCCTCTCTCTCAATCTCTCTCATCATCTCTCTCTCTCTCTGTCTCCCTCTCTCTCAGTCTCTCTCACCATCTCTCTCTCTGTATCCCGCTCTCTCAATCTCTCTCACCATTTCTCCCTCTGTCTCCCTCTCTCTCAATCTCTCTCACCATCTCTCTTTGTGTCCCTCTCTCTCAATCTCTCTCACCATTTATCTCTCTGTCTCCCTCTCTCTCAATCTCTCTCACCTTCTCTCTCTTTCTCCCTCTCTCTCAAACACTCTCACCATCTCTCTCTCTATAAATCCTTCCCAGTATCTCTCTGTCTGTCTCTTTCATCTCAATCTCTCTCACCATCTCTGCCTCTGTCTCTCTCTCTCTCTCAATCTCTTTCACCATCTCTCTCTGTCTCCCTCTATCTCAAACTCTCTCAACATCTCTCTCTCTGTCTCCCTCTCTCTCAATCTCTCTCACCATCTCTCTCTCTGTCTCCCT
This sequence comes from Isurus oxyrinchus, assembly GCA_026770705.1. Classification (NCBI taxonomy): domain Eukaryota; kingdom Metazoa; phylum Chordata; class Chondrichthyes; order Lamniformes; family Lamnidae; genus Isurus; species Isurus oxyrinchus. The sequence goes on from JANJGN010000685.1 coordinate 243,839, forward strand.
CTCTCTCAATCTCTCTCACCATCTCTCTCTCTGTCTCCCTCTCTCTCAATCTCTCTCGCCATCTCTCTCTCTGTCTCCCTCTCTCTCAATCTCTCTCACCATCTCTCTGTCTCTCTGTCTCCCTCTCTCTCAATCTCTCTCAACATCTCTCTCTCTCTCTCTCTTCCTCGCTCTCAATCACTGTCACCATCTCTCTCACCATCTGTCTCTCTCAATCTTTCTGACCATCACTCTCTCTGTCTCCCTCTCTCTCAATCTCTCTCATCATCTCTCTCTGTCTCCCTCTCTCTCAGTGTCTCTCACCATCTCTTTCTCTGTCTATCCCTCTCTCTCAATCTCTCTCACCATCTCTCTCTCTGTCTTCCTCTGTTAATCTCTCTCACCATCTCTCTCTGTCTCCCTCTCTCTCAATCTCTCTCACCATCTCTCTCTCTGTATCCCTCTCTCTCAATCTCTCTCACCATCTCCCTCTCTATCTCCCTCTCTCTAAATCACTCTCACCATCTCTCTCTCTCTGTCCCCCTCTCTCTCAATCTCTCTCACCATCTCTCTCTCTATTTCCCTCTCTCTCCATCTCTCTCATCATCTCTCTCTCTGTCACCTTCTCTCTCAATCTCACTCACCATCTCTCTCTCTCTCCCTCTCTCCCAATTTCTCTCACCATCTCTCTCTGTCTCCCTCTCTCTCAATCTCTCTCATCATCTCTCTCTGTCTCCCTCTCTCTCAGTGTCTCTCACCATCTCTTTCTCTGTCTATCCCTCTCTCTCAATCTCTCTCACCATCTCTCTCTCTGTCTTCCTCTGTCAATCTCTCTCACCATCTCTCTCTCTGTCTCCCTCTCTCTCAATCTCTCTCGCCATCTCTGTCTCTCTGTCTCCCTCTCTGTCAATCATTCTCACCATCTCTCTCTCTCTCTGTCTCTCTCTCTCTCAATCTCTCTCACCATTTATCTCTCTCTCTCTCTTCCTCGCTCTCAATCACTCTCACCATCTCTCTCACCATCTGTCTCTCTCAATCTTTCTGACCATCACTCTCTCTGTCTCCCTCTCTCTCAATCTCTCTCATCATCTCTCTCTGTCTCCCTCTCTCTCACTGTCTCTCACGATCTCTTTCTCTGTCTATCCCTCTCTCTCAATCTCTCTCACCATCTCTCTCACTGTCTTCCTCTGTCAATCTCTCTCACCATCTATCTCTCTGTCTCCCTCTCTCTCAATCTCTCTCACCATCTCTCTCTCTGTCTCCCTCTCTCTCAATCTCTCTCACCATCTGTCTCTCTCAATCTTTCTGACCATCACTCTCTCTGTCTCCCTCTCTCTCAATCTCTCTCATCATCTCTCTCTGTCTCCCTCTCTCTCAGTGTCTCTCACCATCTCTTTCTCTGTCTATCCCTCTCTCTCAATCTCTCTCACCATCTCTCTCTCTGTCTTCCTCTGTTAATCTCTCTCACCATCTCTCTCTGTCTCCCTCTCTCTCAATCTCTCTCACCATCTCTCTCTCTGTATCCCTCTCTCTCAATCTCTCTCACCATCTCCCTCTCTATCTCCCTCTCTCTAAATCACTCTCACCATCTCTCTCTCTCTGTCCCCCTCTCTCTCAATCTCTCTCACCATCTCTCTCTCTATTTCCCTCTCTCTCCATCTCTCTCATCATCTCTCTCTCTGTCACCTTCTCTCTCAATCACACTCACCATCTCTCTCTCTCTCCCTCTCTCCCAATTTCTCTCACCATCTCTCTCTGTCTCCCTCTCTCTCAATCTCTCTCATCATCTCTCTCTGTCTCCCTCTCTCTCAGTGTCTCTCACCATCTCTCTCTGTCTCTCTCTCTCTCAATCTCTCTCAACATCTCTCTCTCTGTCTCCCTCTCTCTCAATCTCTCTCGCCATCTCTCTCTCTCTGTATCCCTCTCTCTCAATCTCTCTCACCATCTCTCTCTCTGTCTCCCTCTCTCTCAATCTCTCTCAATCTCTCTCAATCTCTCTCACCGTCTCTCTGTCTCCCTCTCTCTCAAACACTCTCACTATCTCTCTGTGTCTCTTTCATCTCAATCTCTCTCACCATCTCTGCCCCTGTCTCTCTCTCTCTCTCAATCTCTCTCACCATCTCTTTCTGTCTCCCTCTCTCTCAATCTCTCTCACCATCTATCTCTCTGTCTCCCTCTCTCTCAATCTCTCTCACCATCTCTCTCTTTGTATCCCTCTCTCTCAATCTCTCTCATCATCTCTCTCTCTCTGTCTCCCTCTCTCTCAGTCTCTCTCACCATCTCTCTCTCTGTATCCCTCTCCCTCAATCTCTCTCACCATCTCTCTCACCATCTGTCTCCCTCAATCTCTCTCACCATCACTCTCTCTGTCTCCCTCTCTCTCAATCTCTCTCATCATCTCTCTCTCTCTCTGTCTCCCTCTCTCTCAGTCTCTCTCACCATCTCTCTCTCTGTATCCCGCTCTCTCAATCTCTCTCACCATTTCTCCCTCTGTCTCCCTCTCTCTCAATCTCTCTCACCATCTCTCTTTGTGTCCCTCTCTCTCAATCTCTCTCACCATTTATCTCTCTGTCTCCCTCTCTCTCAATCTCTCTCACCTTCTCTCTCTTTCTCCCTCTCTCTCAAACACTCTCACCATCTCTCTCTCTATAAATCCTTCCCAGTATCTCTCTGTCTGTCTCTTTCATCTCAATCTCTCTCACCATCTCTGCCTCTGTCTCTCTCTCTCTCTCAATCTCTTTCACCATCTCTCTCTGTCTCCCTCTATCTCAAACTCTCTCAACATCTCTCTCTCTGTCTCCCTCTCTCTCAATCTCTCTCACCATCTCTCTCTCTGTCTCCCTCTCTCTCAATCTCTCTCACCATCTCTCTCTCTGTCTCCCTCTCTCTCAATCTCTCTCGCCATCTCTCTCTCTGTCTCCCTCTCTCTCAATCTCTCTCACCATCTCTCTGTCTCTCTGTCTCCCTCTCTCTCAATCTCTCTCAACATCTCTCTCTCTCTCTCTCTTCCTCGCTCTCAATCACTGTCACCATCTCTCTCACCATCTGTCTCTCTCAATCTTTCTGACCATCACTCTCTCTGTCTCCCTCTCTCTCAATCTCTCTCATCATCTCTCTCTGTCTCCCTCTCTCTCAGTGTCTCTCACCATCTCTTTCTCTGTCTATCCCTCTCTCTCAATCTCTCTCACCATCTCTCTCTCTGTCTTCCTCTGTTAATCTCTCTCACCATCTCTCTCTGTCTCCCTCTCTCTCAATCTCTCTCACCATCTCTCTCTCTGTATCCCTCTCTCTCAATCTCTCTCACCATCTCCCTCTCTATCTCCCTCTCTCTAAATCACTCTCACCATCTCTCTCTCTCTGTCCCCCTCTCTCTCAATCTCTCTCACCATCTCTCTCTCTATTTCCCTCTCTCTCCATCTCTCTCATCATCTCTCTCTCTGTCACCTTCTCTCTCAATCTCACTCACCATCTCTCTCTCTCTCCCTCTCTCCCAATTTCTCTCACCATCTCTCTCTGTCTCCCTCTCTCTCAATCTCTCTCATCATCTCTCTCTGTCTCCCTCTCTCTCAGTGTCTCTCACCATCTCTTTCTCTGTCTATCCCTCTCTCTCAATCTCTCTCACCATCTCTCTCTCTGTCTTCCTCTGTCAATCTCTCTCACCATCTCTCTCTCTGTCTCCCTCTCTCTCAATCTCTCTCGCCATCTCTGTCTCTCTGTCTCCCTCTCTGTCAATCATTCTCACCATCTCTCTCTCTCTCTGTCTCTCTCTCTCTCAATCTCTCTCACCATTTATCTCTCTCTCTCTCTTCCTCGCTCTCAATCACTCTCACCATCTCTCTCACCATCTGTCTCTCTCAATCTTTCTGACCATCACTCTCTCTGTCTCCCTCTCTCTCAATCTCTCTCATCATCTCTCTCTGTCTCCCTCTCTCTCACTGTCTCTCACGATCTCTTTCTCTGTCTATCCCTCTCTCTCAATCTCTCTCACCATCTCTCTCACTGTCTTCCTCTGTCAATCTCTCTCACCATCTATCTCTCTGTCTCCCTCTCTCTCAATCTCTCTCACCATCTCTCTCTCTGTCTCCCTCTCTCTCAATCTCTCTCGTTCTCTCTCACCATCTCTTCCTGTCTCCCTCTCTCTCAATCTCTTTCACCATTTCTTTCTCTGTCTCTCTCTCTCTCAATCTCTCTCACCATTTATCTCTCTGTCTCCCTCTCTCTCAATCTCTCTCGATCTCTCTCTCTCTGTCTCCCTCTCTCTCAATCTCTCTCACCATCTCTCTCTCTGTCTCCCACTCTCTCAATCTCTCTCACCATCTCTCTCTCTGTCTCCCTCTCTCTCAATCTCTCTCACCATCTCTCTCTCTGTCTCCCTCTCTCTCAATCTCTCTCAACATCTCACTCTCTGTCTCCCTCTCTCTCAATCTCTCTCACCATCTCTCTGTCTCTCTGTCTCCCTCTATCAATCTCACCATCTCTCTCTCTCTGTCTCCCTCTCTCTCAATCTCTCTCAACATCTCTCTCTCTCTCTGTCTTCCTCGCTCTCAATCACTCTCACCATCTCTCTCACCATCTGTCTCTCTCAATCTTTCTGACCATCACTCTCTCTGTCTCCCTCTCTCTCAATCTCTCTCGATCTCTCTCTCTCTGTCTCCCTCTCTCTCAATCTCTCTCACCATCTCTTTCTCTGTCTATCCCTCTCTCTCAATCTCTCTCACCATCTCTCTCTCTGTCTCCCTCTTCTCAATCTCTCTCGCCATCTCACTCTCTCTGTCTCCCTCTCTCTCAATCACTCTCACCATCTCTCTCTCTCTGTCTCCCTCTCTCTCAATCTCTCTCACCATCTCTCTCTCTGTCTCCCTCTCTCAATCTCTCTCATCATCTCTCTCTCTCTCTGTCTACCTCTCTCTCAGTCTCTCTCACCATCTCTTTCTCTGTCTATCCCTCTCTCTCAATCTCTCTCACCATTTCTCCCTCTGTCTCCCTCTCTCTCAATCTCTCTCATTCTCTCTCACCAGCTCTCTCTCTGTATCCCTCTCTCTCAATCTCTCTCACCATCTTTCTCTCTGTCTCCCTCTCTCAATCTCTCTCACCATCTCTCTCTGTCTTCCTCTCTCTCAATCTCTCAACATCTCTCTCTCTCTTGTCTTGCTCGCTCTCAATCTCTCTCACCATCTGTCTCTCAATCTCTCTCACCATCACTCTCTCTGTGTCCCTCTCTCTCAATCTCTCTCATCATCTCTCTCTCTCTGTCTCCCTCTCTCTCAATCTCTCTCACCATTTCTCCCCTCTGTCTCCCTCTCTCTCAATCTCTCTCAATCTCTCTCACCATCTCTGTCTGTCTCCCTCTCTCTCAAACACTCTCACCATCTCTCTCTCTGTCTCCCTCTCTCTCAATCCTTCCCACTATCTCTCTCTCTGTCTCTTTCTTCTCAATCTCTCTCACCATCTCTGCCTCTGTCTCTCTCTCTCTCTCAATCTCTCTCACCATCTCTCTCTCTCTCCCTCTCTCTCAGTGTCTCTCACCATCTCTTTCTCTGTCTATCCCTCTCTCTCAATCTCTCTCACCATCTCTCTCTCTGTCTTCCTCTGTCAATCTCTCTCACCATCTCTCTCTCTGTCTCCCTCTCTCTCAATCTCTCTCGCCATCTCTGTCTCTCTGTCTCCCTCTCTGTCAATCATTCTCACCATCTCTCTCTCTCTCTGTCTCTCTCTCTCTCAATCTCTCTCACCATTTATCTCTCTGTCTCCCTCTCTCTCAATCTCTCTCGATCTCTCTCACCATCTCTTCCTGTCTCCCTCTCTCTCAATCTCTCTCATCATTTCTTTCTCTGTCTCCCTCTCTCTCAATCTCTCTCAATCTCTCTCACCATCTCTTTCTCTGTCTCCCTCTCTCTCAATCTCTCTCACCATCTTTCTCTCTGTCTCCCTCTCTCTCAATCTCTCGCTATCTCTACCTCTGTCTCCCTCTCTCTCAATCTCTCTCACCATCTCTCTCTCTGTCTCCCTCTCTCTCTCAATCTCTCTCACCATCTCTCTCTCTGTCTCCATCTCTCTCAATCTCTCTCACCATCTCTCTCTCTGTCTTCCTCTCTCAATCTCTCTCAACATCTCTCTCTCTGTCTCCCTCTCTCTCAATCTCTCTCACCATCTCTCTCTCTCTGTCTTCCTCGCTGTCCATCGCTCTCACCATCTCTCTCACCATCTGACTCTCTCAATCTCTCTCACCATCACTCTCTCTGTCTCCCTCTCGCAATCTCTCTCATCATCTCTCTCTCTCTGTTTCCCTCTCTCTCAGTCTCTCTCACCATCTCTTTCTCTCTCTATCCCTCTCTCTCAATCTCTCTCACCATTTCTCCCTCTGTCTCCCTCTCTCTCAATCTCTCTCAATCTCTCTCACCATCTCTGTCTGTCTCCCTCTCTCTCAAACACTCTCACCATCTCTCTCTCAATCCTTCCCACTATCTCTCTCTCTGTCTCTTTCATCTCAATCTCTCTCACCATCTCAGCCTCTGTCTCTCTCTCTCTCTCTCTCAATCTCTCTCACCATCTCTCTCTCTCTGTCTCCCTCTCTCTCAATCGCTCTCACCATCACTCTCACTGTCTCCCTCTCTCTCAATCTCTCCTTCCATCTCTCTCACTGTCTCCCTCTCTCTCAATCACTCTCACCATCTCTCTCTCTCTCTGTCTCCCTCCCTGTCGATCTCTCTCACCATCTCTTTCTCTATCTCCCTCTCTCTCAATCACTAGACATCTCTCTCTCTTGTCTTCCTCGCTCTCAATCTCTCTCACCATTTCTCTCTCTCAATCTCTCTCACCATCACTCTCTCTGTCTCCCTCTCTCTCAATCTCTCTCATCATCTCTCTCTCTCTCTCTGTCTCCCTCTCTCTCCGTCTCTCTCAACATCTCTATCTCTGTCTATCCCCTCACTCTCTCTCAATCTCTCTCACCATTTCTCCCTCTGTCTCCCTCTCTCTCAATCTCTCTCAATCTCTCTCACCATCTCTCTTTCTGTCTCCCTCTCTCTCAATCTCTCTCACCATCTCTCTCACTGTATCCTTCTCTCTCAATCTCTCTCACCATCTCCCTCTCTATCTCCCTCTCTCTAAATCACTCTCACCATCTCTCTCTCTCTCTGTCTCCCTCTCTCTCAATCTCTCTCACCATCTCTCTCTCTATTTCCCTCTCTCTCCATCTCTCTCATCATCTCTATCTCTGTCTCTCTCTCTCTCAATCTCTCTCACCATTAATCTCTCTGTCTCCCTCTCTCTCAATCTCTCTCGATCTCTCTCACCATCTCTTCCTGTCTCCCTCTCTCTCAATCTCTCTCATCATTTCTTTCTCTGTCTCCCTCTCTCTCAATCTCTCTCGATCTCTCTCTCTCTGTCTCCCTCTCTCTCAATCTCTCTCACCATCTCTCTCTCTGTCTCCCACTCTCTCAATCTCTCTCACCATCTCTCTCTCTGTCTCCCTCTCTCTCAATCTCTCTCACCATCTCTCTCTCTGTCTCCCTCTCTCTCAATCTCTCTCAACATCTCTCTCTCTGTCTCCCTCTCTCTCAATCTCTCTCACCATCTCTCTGTCTCTCTGTCTCCCTCTATCAATCTCTCTCACCATCTCTTTCTCTCTGTCTCCCTCTCTCTCAATCTCTCTCAACATCTCTCTCTCTCTCTGTCTTCCTCGCTCTCAATCACTCTCACCATCTCTCTCACCATCTGTCTCTCTCAATCTTTCTGACCATCACTCTCTCTGTCTCCCTCTCTCTCAATCTCTCTCATCATCTCTCTCTGTCTCCCTCTCTCTGTGTCTCTCACCATCTCTTTCTCTGTCTATCCCTCTCTCTCAATCTCTCTCACCATCTCTCTCTCTGTCTCCCTCTTCTCAATCTCTCTCGCCATCTCACTCTCTCTGTCTCCCTCTCTCTCAATCACTCTCACCATCTCTCTCTCTCTGTCTCCCTCTCTCTCAATCTCTCTCACCATCTCTCTCTCTGTCTCCCTCTCTCAATCTCTCCTTCCATCTCTCTCACTGTCTCCCTCTCTCTCAATCACTCTCACCATCTCTCTCTCTCTCTGTCTCCCTCCCTCTCGATCTCTCTCATCATCTCTCTCTCTATCTCCCTCTCTCTAAATCACTCTCACCATCTCTCTCTCTCTCTGTCTCCCTCTCTCTCAATCTCTCTCACCATCTCTCTCTCTATTTCCCTCTCTCTCCATCTCCCTCATCATCTCTCTCTCTGTCACCTTCTCTCTCAATCTCACTCACCATCTCTCTCTCTCTCCCTCTCTCCCAATTTCTCTCACCATCTCTCTCTGTCTCCCTCTCTCTCAATCTCTCTCATCATCTCTCTCTGTCTCCCTCTCTCTCAGTGTCTCTCACCATCTCTTTCTCTGTCTATCCCTCTCTCTCAATCTCTCTCACCATCTCTCTCTCTGTCTTATTCTGTCAATCTCTCTCACCATCTCTCTCTCTGTCTCCCTCTCTCTCAATCTCTCTCGCCATCTCTCTCTCTCTGTCTCCCTCTCTGTCAATCATTCTCACCATCTCTCTCTCTCTCTGTCTCCCTCTCTCTCAATCTCTCTCACCATCTCTCTCTCTGTCTCCCTCTCTCTCAATCTCTCACCATCTATCTCTCTGTCTCCCTCTCTCTCAATCTCTCTCAATCTCTCTCACCATCTCTCTCTGTCTCCCTCTCTCTCAAACACTCTCACCATCTCTCTCTCTGTCTCCCTCTTTCTAAATCCTTCCCACTATCTCTCTCTCTGACTCTTTCATCTCAATCTCTCTCACCATCTCTCTCTCTGTCTCCCTCTCTCTCAATCCTTCCCACTATCTCTCTCTCTGTCTCTTTCATCTCAATCTCTCTCACCATCTCAGCCTCTGTCTCTCTCTCTCTCTCTCAATCTCTCTCACCATCTCTCTCTCTCTGTCTCCCTCTCTCTCAATCGCTCTCACCATCACTCTCACTGTCTCCCTCTCTCTCAATCTCTCCTTCCATCTCTCTCACTGTCTCCCTCTCTCTCAATCACTCTCACCATCTCTCTCTCTCTCTGTCTCCCTCCCTCTCGATCTCTCTCACCATCTCTTTCTCTATCTCCCTCTCTCTCAATCACTAAACATCTCTCTCTCTTGTCTTCCTCGCTCTCAATCTCTCTCACCATTTCTCTCTCTCAATCTCTCTCACCATCACTCTCTCTGTCTCCCTCTCTCTCAATCTCTCTCATCATCTCTCTCTCTCTCTCTCTGTCTCCCTCTCTCTCAGTCTCTCTCACCATCTCTATCTCTGTCTATCCCTCTCTCTCAATCTCTCTCACCATTTCTCCCTCTGTCTCCCTCTCTCTCAATCTCTCTCAATCTCTCTCACCATCTCTCTCTCTGTCTTATTCTGTCAATCTCTCTCACCATCTCTCTCTCTGTATCCCTCTCTCTCAATCTCTCTCACCATCTCCCTCTCTATCTCCCTCTCTCTAAAACACTGTCACCATCTCTCTCTCTCTCTCTGTCTCCCTCTCTCTCAATCTCTCTCACCATCTCTCTCTCTATTTCCCTCTCTCTCCATCTCTCTCATCATCTCTCTCTCTGTCACCTTCTCTCTCAATCTCACTCACCATCTCTCTCTCTCTCCCTCTCTCCCAATTTCTCTCACCATCTCTCTCTGTCTCCCTCTCTCTCAATCTCTCTCATCATCTCTCTCTGTCTCCCTCTCTCTCAGTGTCTCTCACCATCTCTTTCTCTGTCTATCCCTCTCTCTCAATCTCTCTCACCATCTCTCTCTCTGTCTTCCTCTGTCAATCTCTCTCACCATCTCTCTCTCTGTCTCCCTCTCTCTCAATCTCTCTCGCCATCTCTCTCTCTCTGTCTCCCTCTCTGTCAATCATTCTCACCATCTCTCTCTCTCTCTGTCTCTCTCTCTCTCAATCTCTCTCACCATTTATCTCTCTCTCTCTCTTCCTCGCTCTCAATCACTCTCACCATCTCTCTCACCATCTGTCTCTCTCAATCTTTCTGACCATCACTCTCTCTGTCTCCCTCTCTCTCAATCTCTCTTATCATCTCTCTCTGTCTCCCTCTCTCTCAGTGTCTCTCACCATCTCTTTCTCTGTCTATCCCTCTCTCTCAATCTCTCTCACCATCTCTCTCACTGTCTTCCTCTGTCAATCTCTCTCACCATCTATCTCTCTGTCTCCCTCTGTCTCAATCTCTCTCACCATCTCTCTCTCTGTCTCCCTATCTCTCAATCTCTCACCATATCTCTCTCTGTCTCCCTCTCTCTCAATCTCTCTCGTTCTCTCTCACCATCTCTTCCTGTCTCCCTCTCTCTCAATCTCTTTCACCATTTCTTTCTCTGTCTCTCTCTCTCTCAATCTCTCTCACCATTTATCTCTCTGTCTCCCTCTCTCTCAATCTCTCTCGATCTCTCTCTCTCTGTCTCCCTCTCTCTCAATCTCTCTCACCATCTCTCTCTCTGTCTCCCTCTCTCTCAGTCTCTCTCAACATCTCTCTCTCTGTCTCCCTCTCTCTCAATCTCTCTCACCATCTCTCTGTCTCTCAGTCTCCCTCTCTCAATCTCTCTCACCATCTCTCTCTCTCTGTCTCCATCTCTCTCAATCTCTCTCAACATCTCTCTCTCTCTCTGTCTTCCTCGCTCTCAATCACTCTCACCATCTCTCTCACCATCTGTCTCTCTCAATCTTTCTGACCATCACTCTCTCTGTCTCCCTCTCTCTCAATCTCTCTCATCATCTCTCTCTGTCTCCCTCTCTCTCAGTGTCTCTCACCATCTCTTTCTCTGTCTATCCCTCTCTCTCAATCTCTCTCACCATCTCTCTCTCTGTCTTCCTCTGTCAATCTCTCTCACCATCTCTCTCTCTGTCTCCCTCTCTCTCAATCTCTCTCGCCATCTCTCTCTCTCTGTCTCCCTCTCTGTCATTCTCACCATCTCTCTCTCTCTGTCTCCCTCTCTCTCAATCTCTCTCACCATCTCTCTCTCTGTCTCCCTCTCTCTCAATCTCTCTCATCATCTCTCTCTTTCTCTGTCTCCCTCTCTCTCAGTCTCTCTCACCATCTCTTTCTCTGTCTATCCCTCTCTCTCAATCTCTCTCACCATTTCTCCCTCTGTCTCCCTCTCTCTCAATCTCTCTCAATCTCTCTCACCATCTCTCTCTCTGTCTTCCTCTGTCAATCTCTCTCACCATCTCTCTCTCTGTCTCCCTCTCTCTCAATCTCTCTCGCCATCTCTCTCTCTCTGTCTCCCTCTCTGTCAATCATTCTCACCATCTCTCTCTCTCTGTCTCCCTCTCTCTCAATCTCTCTCACCATCTCTCTCTCTGTCTCCCTCTCTCTCAATCTCTCTCATCATCTCTCTCTCTCTCTGTCTCCCTCTCTCTCAGTCTCTCTCACCATCTCTTTCTCTGTCTATCCCTCTCTCTCAATCTTTCTCACCATTTCTCCCTCTGTCTCCCTCTCTCTCAATCTCTCTCACCATCTCTCTCTCTGTCTCCCTCTCTCTCAATCTCTCTCACCATCTCTCTCTCTGTATCCCTCTCTCTCAATCTCTCTCACCATCTCCCTCTCTTTCTCCCTCTCTCTCAATCTCTCTCACCATCTTTCTCTCTGTCTCCCTCTCTCAATCTCTCTCACCATCTCTCTCTCTGTCTTCTCTCTCACAATCTCTCTCAACATCTCTCTCTGTCTTCCTCTCTCTCAATCTCTCAACATCTCTCTCTCTCTTGTCTTGCTCGCTCTCAATCTCTCTCACCATCTGTCTCTCAATCTCTCTCACCATCACTCTCTCTGTGTCCCTCTCTCTCAATCTCTCTCATCATCTCTCTCTCTCTCTCTCTGTCTCCCTCTCTCTCAGTCTCTCTCACCATCTTTTCTAGATCTATCCCTCTCTCTCAATCTCTCTCACCATTTCTCCCTCTGTCTCCCTCTCTCTCAATCTCTCTCAATCTCTCTCACCATCTCTGTCTGTCTCCCTCTCTCTCAAACACTCTCACCATCTCTCTCTCTGTCTCCCTCTCTCTCAATCCTTCCCACTATCTCTCTCTCTGTCTCTTTCATCTCAATCTCTCTCACCATCTCTGCCTCTGTCTCTCTCTCTCTCTCAATCTCTCTCACCATCTCTCTCTCTCTGTCTCCCTCTCTCTCAATCGCTCTCACCATCACTCTCACTGTCTCCCTCTCTCTCAATCTCTCCTTCCATCTCTCTCACTGTCTCCCTCTCTCTCAATCACTCTCACCATCTCTCTCTCTCTCTGTCTCCCTCCCTCTCGATCTCTCTCACCATCTCTCTCTCTATCTCCCTCTCTCTAAATCACACTCACCATCTCTCTCTCTCTCTGTCTCCCTCTCTCTCAATCTCTCTCACCATCTCTCTCTCTATTTCCCTCTCTCTCCATCTCCCTCATCATCTCTCTCTCTGTCACCTTCTCTTCAATCTCACTCACCATCTCTCTCTCTCTCCCTCTCTCCCAATTTCTCTCACCATCTCTCTCTGTCTCCCTCTCTCTCAATCTCTCTCATCATCTCTCTCTGTCTCCCTCTCTCTCAGTGTCTCTCACCATCTCTTTCTCTGTCTATCCCTCTCTCTCAATCTCTCTCACCATCTCTCTCTTTGTCTTATTCTGTCAATCTCTCTCACCATCTCTCTCTCTGTCTCCCTCTCTCTCAATCTCTCTCGCCATCTCTCTCTCTCTGTCTCCCTCTCTGTCAATCATTCTCACCATCTCTCTCTCTCTCTGTCTCCCTCTCTCTCAATCTCTCTCACCATCTCTCTCTCTGTCTCCCTCTCTCTCAATCTCTCACCATCTATCTCTCTGTCTCCCTCTCTCTCAATCTCTCTCAATCTCTCTCACCATCTCTCTCTGTCTCCCTCTCTCTCAAACACTCTCACCATCTCTCTCTCTGTCTCCCTCTTTCTAAATCCTTCCCACTATCTCTCTCTCTGACTCTTTCATCTCAATCTCTCTCACCATCTCTCTCTCTGTCTCCCTCTCTCTCAATCCTTCCCACTATCTCTCTCGCTGTCTCTTTCATCTCAATCTCTCTCACCATCTCAGCCTCTGTCTCTCTCTCTCTCTCTCAATCTCTCTCACCATCTCTCTCTCTCTGTCTCCCTCTCTCTCTCAATCGCTCTCACCATCACTCTCACTGTCTCCCTCTCTCTCAATCTCTCCTTCCATCTCTCTCATTGTCTCCCTCTCTATCACTCTCACCATCTCTCTCTCTCTCTGTCTCCCTCCCTCTCGATCTCTCTCACCATCTCTTTCTCTATCTCCCTCTCTCTCAATCACTAAACATCTCTCTCTCTTGTCTTCCTCGCTCTCAATCTCTCTCACCATTTCTATCTCTCAATCTCTCTCACCATCACTCTCTCTGTCTCCCTCTCTCTGAATCTCTCTCATCATCTCTCTCTCTCTCTCTGTCTCCCTCTCTCTCAGTCTCTCTCACCATCTCTATCTCTGTCTATCCCTCTCTCTCAATCTCTCTCACCATTTCTCCCTCTGTCTCCCTCTCTCTCAATCTCTCTCAATCTCTCTCACCATCTCTCTCTCTGTCTCCCTCTCTCTCAATCTCTCTCACCATCTCTCTCTCTGTATCCCTCTCTCTCAATCTCTCTCACCATCTCCCTCTCTATCTCCCTCTCTCTAAATCACTCTCACCATCTCTCTCTCTATTTCCCTCTCTCTCCATCTCTCTCATCATCTCTCTCTCTGTCACCTTCTCTCTCAATCTCACTCACCATCTCTCTCTCTCTCCCTCTCTCCCAATTTCTCTCACCATCTCTCTCTGTCTCCCTCTCTCTCAATCTCTCTCATCATCTCTCTCTGTCTCCCTCTCTCTCAGTGTCTCTCACCATCTCTTTCTCTGTCTATCCCTCTCTCTCAATCTCTCTCACCATCTCTCTCTCTGTCTTCCTCTGTCAATCTCTCTCACCATCTCTCTCTCTGTCTCCCTCTCTCTCAATCTCTCTCGCCATCTCTGTCTCTCTGTCTCCCTCTCTGTCAATCATTCTCACCATCTCTCTCTCTCTCTGTCTCTCTCTCTCTCAATCTCTCTCACCATTTATCTCTCTGTCTCCCTCTCTCTCAATCTCTCTCGATCTCTCTCACCATCTCTTCCTGTCTCCCTCTCTCTCAATCTCTCTCATCATTTCTTTCTCTGTCTCCCTCTCTCTCAATCTCTCTCAATCTCTCTCACCATCTCTGTCTGTCTCCCTCTCTCTCAAACACTCTCACCATCTCTCTCTCTGTCTCCCTCTCTCTCAATCCTTCCCACTATCTCTCTCTCTGTCTCTTTCATCTCAATCTCTCTCACCATCTCTGCCTCTGTCTCTCTCTCTCTCTCAATCTCTCTCACCATCTCTCTCTCTCTGTCTCCCTCTCTCTCAATCGCTCTCACCATCACTCTCACTGTCTCCCTCTCTCTCAATCTCTCCTTCCATCTCTCTCACTGTCTCCCTCTCTCTCAATCACTCTCACCATCTCTCTCTCTCTCTGTCTCCCTCCCTCTCGATCTCTCTCACCATCTCTCTCTCTATCTCCCTCTCTCTAAATCACTCTCACCATCTCTCTCTCTCTCTGTCTCCCTCTCTCTCAATCTCTCTCATCATCTCTCTCTGTCTCCCTCTCTCTCAGTGTCTCTCACCATCTCTTTCTCTGTCTATCCCTCTCTCTCAATCTCTCTCACCATCTCTCTCTCTGTCTTCCTCTGTTAATCTCTCTCACCATCTCTCTCTGTCTCCCTCTCTCTCAATCTCTCTCACCATCTCTCTCTCTGTATCCCTCTCTCTCAATCTCTCTCACCATCTCCCTCTCTATCTCCCTCTCTCTAAATCACTCTCACCATCTCTCTCTCTCTGTCCCCCTCTCTCTCAATCTCTCTCACCATCTCTCTCTCTATTTCCCTCTCTCTCCATCTCTCTCATCATCTCTCTCTCTGTCACCTTCTCTCTCAATCTCACTCACCATCTCTCTCTCTCTCCCTCTCTCCCAATTTCTCTCACCATCTCTCTCTGTCTCCCTCTCTCTCAATCTCTCTCATCATCTCTCTCTGTCTCCCTCTCTCTCAGTGTCTCTCACCATCTCTTTCTCTGTCTATCCCTCTCTCTCAATCTCTCTCACCATCTCTCTCTCTGTCTTCCTCTGTCAATCTCTCTCACCATCTCTCTCTCTGTCTCCCTCTCTCTCAATCTCTCTCGCCATCTCTGTCTCTCTGTCTCCCTCTCTGTCAATCATTCTCACCATCTCTCTCTCTCTCTGTCTCTCTCTCTCTCAATCTCTCTCACCATTTATCTCTCTCTCTCTCTTCCTCGCTCTCAATCACTCTCACCATCTCTCTCACCATCTGTCTCTCTCAATCTTTCTGACCATCACTCTCTCTGTCTCCCTCTCTCTCAATCTCTCTCATCATCTCTCTCTGTCTCCCTCTCTCTCACTGTCTCTCACGATCTCTTTCTCTGTCTATCCCTCTCTCTCAATCTCTCTCACCATCTCTCTCACTGTCTTCCTCTGTCAATCTCTCTCACCATCTATCTCTCTGTCTCCCTCTCTCTCAATCTCTCTCACCATCTCTCTCTCTGTCTCCCTCTCTCTCAATCTCTCTCGTTCTCTCTCACCATCTCTTCCTGTCTCCCTCTCTCTCAATCTCTTTCACCATTTCTTTCTCTGTCTCTCTCTCTCTCAATCTCTCTCACCATTTATCTCTCTGTCTCCCTCTCTCTCAATCTCTCTCTCTCTGTCTCCCTCTCTCTCAATCTCTCTCACCATCTCTCTCTCTGTCTCCCACTCTCTCAATCTCTCTCACCATCTCTCTCTCTGTCTCCCTCTCTCTCAATCTCTCTCACCATCTCTCTCTCTGTCTCCCTCTCTCTCAATCTCTCTCAACATCTCACTCTCTGTCTCCCTCTCTCTCAATCTCTCTCACCATCTCTCTGTCTCTCTGTCTCCCTCTATCAATCTCTCTCACCATCTCTCTCTCTCTGTCTCCCTCTCTCTCAATCTCTCTCAACATCTCTCTCTCTCTCTGTCTTCCTCGCTCTCAATCACTCTCAGCATCTCTCTCACCATCTGTCTCTCTCAATCTTTCTGACCATCACTCTCTCTGTCTCCCTCTCTCTCAATCTCTCTCGATCTCTCTCTCTCTGTCTCCCTCTCTCTCAATCTCTCTCACCATCTCTTTCTCTGTCTATCCCTCTCTCTCAATCTCTCTCACCATCTCTCTCTCTGTCTCCCTCTTCTCAATCTCTCTCGCCATCTCACTCTCTCTGTCTCCCTCTCTCTCAATCACTCTCACCATCTCTCTCTCTCTGTCTCCCTCTCTCTCAATCTCTCTCACCATCTCTCTCTCTGTCTCCCTCTCTCAATCTCTCTCATCATCTCTCTCTCTCTCTGTCTACCTCTCTCTCAGTCTCTCTCACCATCTCTTTCTCTGTCTATCCCTCTCTCTCAATCTCTCTCACCATTTCTCCCTCTGTCTCCCTCTCTCTCAATCTCTCTCATTCTCTCTCACCAGCTCTCTCTCTGTATCCCTCTCTCTCAATCTCTCTCACCATCTTTCTCTCTGTCTCCCTCTCTCAATCTCTCTCACCATCTCTCTCTGTCTTCCTCTCTCTCAATCTCTCAACATCTCTCTCTCTCTTGTCTTGCTCGCTCTCAATCTCTCTCACCATCTGTCTCTCAATCTCTCTCACCATCACTCTCTCTGTGTCCCTCTCTCTCAATCTCTCTCATCATCTCTCTCTCTCTGTCTCCCTCTCTCTCAATCTCTCTCACCATTTCTCCCTCTGTCTCCCTCTCTCTCAATCTCTCTCAATCTCTCTCACCATCTCTGTCTGTCTCCCTCTCTCTCAAACACTCTCACCATCTCTCTCTCTGTCTCCCTCTCTCTCAATCCTTCCCACTATCTCTCTCTCTGTCTCTTTCTTCTCAATCTCTCTCACCATCTCTGCCTCTGTCTCTCTCTCTCTCTCAATCTCTCTCACCATCTCTCTCTCTCTCCCTCTCTCTCAGTGTCTCTCACCATCTCTTTCTCTGTCTATCCCTCTCTCTCAATCTCTCTCACCATCTCTCTCTCTGTCTTCCTCTGTCAATCTCTCTCACCATCTCTCTCTCTGTCTCCCTCTCTCTCAATCTCTCTCGCCATCTCTGTCTCTCTGTCTCCCTCTCTGTCAATCATTCTCACCATCTCTCTCTCTCTCTGTCTCTCTCTCTCTCAATCTCTCTCACCATTTATCTCTCTGTCTCCCTCTCTCTCAATCTCTCTCGATCTCTCTCACCATCTCTTCCTGTCTCCCTCTCTCTCAATCTCTCTCATCATTTCTTTCTCTGTCTCCCTCTCTCTCAATCTCTCTCAATCTCTCTCACCATCTCTTTCTCTGTCTCCCTCTCTCTCAATCTCTCTCACCATCTTTCTCTCTGTCTCCCTCTCTCTCAATCTCTCGCTATCTCTACCTCTGTCTCCCTCTCTCTCAATCTCTCTCACCATCTCTCTCTCTGTCTCCCTCTCTCTCTCAATCTCTCTCACCATCTCTCTCTCTGTCTCCATCTCTCTCAATCTCTCTCACCATCTCTCTCTCTGTCTTCCTCTCTCAATCTCTCTCAACATCTCTCTCTCTGTCTCCCTCTCTCTCAATCTCTCTCACCATCTCTCTCTCTCTGTCTTCCTCGCTGTCCATCGCTCTCACCATCTCTCTCACCATCTGACTCTCTCAATCTCTCTCACCATCACTCTCTCTGTCTCCCTCTCGCAATCTCTCTCATCATCTCTCTCTCTCTGTTTCCCTCTCTCTCAGTCTCTCTCACCATCTCTTTCTCTCTCTATCCCTCTCTCTCAATCTCTCTCACCATTTCTCCCTCTGTCTCCCTCTCTCTCAATCTCTCTCAATCTCTCTCACCATCTCTGTCTGTCTCCCTCTCTCTCGAACACTCTCACCATCTCTCTCTCAATCCTTCCCACTATCTCTCTCTCTGTCTCTTTCATCTCAATCTCTCTCACCATCTCAGCCTCTGTCTCTCTCTCTCTCTCTCTCAATCTCTCTCACCATCTCTCTCTCTCTGTCTCCCTCTCTCTCAATCGCTCTCACCATCACTCTCACTGTCTCCCTCTCTCTCAATCTCTCCTTCCATCTCTCTCACTGTCTCCCTCTCTCTCAATCACTCTCACCATCTCTCTCTCTCTCTGTCTCCCTCCCTGTCGATCTCTCTCACCATCTCTTTCTCTATCTCCCTCTCTCTCAATCACTAGACATCTCTCTCTCTTGTCTTCCTCGCTCTCAATCTCTCTCACCATTTCTCTCTCTCAATCTCTCTCACCATCACTCTCTCTGTCTCCCTCTCTCTCAATCTCTCTCATCATCTCTCTCTCTCTCTCTGTCTCCCTCTCTCTCCGTCTCTCTCAACATCTCTATCTCTGTCTATCCCTCTCTCTCAATCTCTCTCACCATTTCTCCCTCTGTCTCCCTCTCTCTCAATCTCTCTCAATCTCTCTCACCATCTCTCTTTCTGTCTCCCTCTCTCTCAATCTCTCTCACCATCTCTCTCACTGTATCCCTCTCTCTCAATCTCTCTCACCATCTCCCTCTCTATCTCCCTCTCTCTAAATCACTCTCACCATCTCTCTCTCTCTCTGTCTCCCTCTCTCTCAATCTCTCTCACCATCTCTCTCTCTATTTCCCTCTCTCTCCATCTCTCTCATCATCTCTATCTCTGTCTCTCTCTCTCTCAATCTCTCTCACCATTAATCTCTCTGTCTCCCTCTCTCTCAATCTCTCTCGATCTCTCTCACCATCTCTTCCTGTCTCCCTCTCTCTCAATCTCTCTCATCATTTCTTTCTCTGTCTCCCTCTCTCTCAATCTCTCTCGATCTCTCTCTCTCTGTCTCCCTCTCTCTCAATCTCTCTCACCATCTCTCTCTCTGTCTCCCACTCTCTCAATCTCTCTCACCATCTCTCTCTCTGTCTCCCTCTCTCTCAATCTCTCTCACCATCTCTCTCTCTGTCTCCCTCTCTCTCAATCTCTCTCAACATCTCTCTCTCTGTCTCCCTCTCTCTCAATCTCTCTCACCATCTCTCTGTCTCTCTGTCTCCCTCTATCAATCTCTCTCACCATCTCTTTCTCTCTGTCTCCCTCTCTCTCAATCTCTCTCAACATCTCTCTCTCTCTCTGTCTTCCTCGCTCTCAATCACTCTCACCATCTCTCTCACCATCTGTCTCTCTCAATCTTTCTGACCATCACTCTCTCTGTCTCCCTCTCTCTCAATCTCTCTCATCATCTCTCTCTGTCTCCCTCTCTCTGTGTCTCTCACCATCTCTTTCTCTGTCTATCCCTCTCTCTCAATCTCTCTCACCATCTCTCTCTCTGTCTCCCTCTTCTCAATCTCTCTCGCCATCTCACTCTCTCTGTCTCCCTCTCTCTCAATCACTCTCACCATCTCTCTCTCTCTGTCTCCCTCTCTCTCAATCTCTCTCACCATCTCTCTCTCTGTCTCCCTCTCTCAATCTCTCCTTCCATCTCTCTCACTGTCTCCCTCTCTCTCAATCACTCTCACCATCTCTCTCTCTCTCTGTCTCCCTCCCTCTCGATCTCTCTCATCATCTCTCTCTCTATCTCCCTCTCTCTAAATCACTCTCACCATCTCTCTCTCTCTCTGTCTCCCTCTCTCTCAATCTCTCTCACCATCTCTCTCTCTATTTCCCTCTCTCTCCATCTCCCTCATCATCTCTCTCTCTGTCACCTTCTCTCTCAATCTCACTCACCATCTCTCTCTCTCTCCCTCTCTCCCAATTTCTCTCACCATCTCTCTCTGTCTCCCTCTCTCTCAATCTCTCTCATCATCTCTCTCTGTCTCCCTCTCTCTCAGTGTCTCTCACCATCTCTTTCTCTGTCTATCCCTCTCTCTCAATCTCTCTCACCATCTCTCTCTCTGTCTTATTCTGTCAATCTCTCTCACCATCTCTCTCTCTGTCTCCCTCTCTCTCAATCTCTCTCGCCATCTCTCTCTCTCTGTCTCCCTCTCTGTCAATCATTCTCACCATCTCTCTCTCTCTCTGTCTCCCTCTCTCTCAATCTCTCTCACCATCTCTCTCTCTGTCTCCCTCTCTCTCAATCTCTCACCATCTATCTCTCTGTCTCCCTCTCTCTCAATCTCTCTCAATCTCTCTCACCATCTCTCTCTGTCTCCCTCTCTCTCAAACACTCTCACCATCTCTCTCTCTGTCTCCCTCTTTCTAAATCCTTCCCACTATCTCTCTCTCTGACTCTTTCATCTCAATCTCTCTCACCATCTCTCTCTCTGTCTCCCTCTCTCTCAATCCTTCCCACTATCTCTCTCTCTGTCTCTTTCATCTCAATCTCTCTCACCATCTCAGCCTCTGTCTCTCTCTCTCTCTCTCAATCTCTCTCACCATCTCTCTCTCTCTGTCTCCCTCTCTCTCAATCGCTCTCACCATCACTCTCACTGTCTCCCTCTCTCTCAATCTCTCCTTCCATCTCTCTCACTGTCTCCCTCTCTCTCAATCACTCTCACCATCTCTCTCTCTCTCTGTCTCCCTCCCTCTCGATCTCTCTCACCATCTCTTTCTCTATCTCCCTCTCTCTCAATCACTAAACATCTCTCTCTCTTGTCTTCCTCGCTCTCAATCTCTCTCACCATTTCTCTCTCTCAATCTCTCTCACCATCACTCTCTCTGTCTCCCTCTCTCTCAATCTCTCTCATCATCTCTCTCTCTCTCTCTCTGTCTCCCTCTCTCTCAGTCTCTCTCACCATCTCTATCTCTGTCTATCCCTCTCTCTCAATCTCTCTCACCATTTCTCCCTCTGTCTCCCTCTCTCTCAATCTCTCTCAATCTCTCTCACCATCTCTCTCTCTGTCTTATTCTGTCAATCTCTCTCACCATCTCTCTCTCTGTATCCCTCTCTCTCAATCTCTCTCACCATCTCCCTCTCTATCTCCCTCTCTCTAAAACACTGTCACCATCTCTCTCTCTCTCTGTCTCCCTCTCTCTCAATCTCTCTCACCATCTCTCTCTCTATTTCCCTCTCTCTCCATCTCTCTCATCATCTCTCTCTCTGTCACCTTCTCTCTCAATCTCACTCACCATCTCTCTCTCTCTCCCTCTCTCCCAATTTCTCTCACCATCTCTCTCTGTCTCCCTCTCTCTCAATCTCTCTCATCATCTCTCTCTGTCTCCCTCTCTCTCAGTGTCTCTCACCATCTCTTTCTCTGTCTATCCCTCTCTCTCAATCTCTCTCACCATCTCTCTCTCTGTCTTCCTCTGTCAATCTCTCTCACCATCTCTCTCTCTGTCTCCCTCTCTCTCAATCTCTCTCGCCATCTCTCTCTCTCTGTCTCCCTCTCTGTCAATCATTCTCACCATCTCTCTCTCTCTCTGTCTCTCTCTCTCTCAATCTCTCTCACCATTTATCTCTCTCTCTCTCTTCCTCGCTCTCAATCACTCTCACCATCTCTCTCACCATCTGTCTCTCTCAATCTTTCTGACCATCACTCTCTCTGTCTCCCTCTCTCTCAATCTCTCTTATCATCTCTCTCTGTCTCCCTCTCTCTCAGTGTCTCTCACCATCTCTTTCTCTGTCTATCCCTCTCTCTCAATCTCTCTCACCATCTCTCTCACTGTCTTCCTCTGTCAATCTCTCTCACCATCTATCTCTCTGTCTCCCTCTGTCTCAATCTCTCTCACCATCTCTCTCTCTGTCTCCCTATCTCTCAATCTCTCACCATATCTCTCTCTGTCTCCCTCTCTCTCAATCTCTCTCGTTCTCTCTCACCATCTCTTCCTGTCTCCCTCTCTCTCAATCTCTTTCACCATTTCTTTCTCTGTCTCTCTCTCTCTCAATCTCTCTCACCATTTATCTCTCTGTCTCCCTCTCTCTCAATCTCTCTCGATCTCTCTCTCTCTGTCTCCCTCTCTCTCAATCTCTCTCACCATCTCTCTCTCTGTCTCCCTCTCTCTCAGTCTCTCTCAACATCTCTCTCTCTGTCTCCCTCTCTCTCAATCTCTCTCACCATCTCTCTGTCTCTCAGTCTCCCTCTCTCAATCTCTCTCACCATCTCTCTCTCTCTGTCTCCATCTCTCTCAATCTCTCTCAACATCTCTCTCTCTCTCTGTCTTCCTCGCTCTCAATCACTCTCACCATCTCTCTCACCATCTGTCTCTCTCAATCTTTCTGACCATCACTCTCTCTGTCTCCCTCTCTCTCAATCTCTCTCATCATCTCTCTCTGTCTCCCTCTCTCTCAGTGTCTCTCACCATCTCTTTCTCTGTCTATCCCTCTCTCTCAATCTCTCTCACCATCTCTCTCTCTGTCTTCCTCTGTCAATCTCTCTCACCATCTCTCTCTCTATTTCCCTCTCTCTCCATCTCTCTCATCATCTCTCTCTCTGTCACCTTCTCTCTCAATCTCACTCACCATCTCTCTCTCTCTCCCTCTCTCCCAATTTCTCTCACCATCTCTCTCTGTCTCCCTCTCTCTCAATCTCTCTCATCATCTCTCTCTGTCTCCCTCTCTCTCAGTGTCTCTCACCATCTCTTTCTCTGTCTATCCCTCTCTCTCAATCTCTCTCACCATCTCTCTCTCTGTCTTCCTCTGTCAATCTCTCTCACCATCTCTCTCTCTGTCTCCCTCTCTCTCAATCTCTCTCGCCATCTCTCTCTCTCTGTCTCCCTCTCTGTCAATCATTCTCACCATCTCTCTCTCTCTCTGTCTCTCTCTCTCTCAATCTCTCTCACCATTTATCTCTCTCTCTCTCTTCCTCGCTCTCAATCACTCTCACCATCTCTCTCACCATCTGTCTCTCTCAATCTTTCTGACCATCACTCTCTCTGTCTCCCTCTCTCTCAATCTCTCTTATCATCTCTCTCTGTCTCCCTCTCTCTCAGTGTCTCTCACCATCTCTTTCTCTGTCTATCCCTCTCTCTCAATCTCTCTCACCATCTCTCTCACTGTCTTCCTCTGTCAATCTCTCTCACCATCTATCTCTCTGTCTCCCTCTGTCTCAATCTCTCTCACCATCTCTCTCTCTGTCTCCCTCTCTCTCAATCTCTCACCATATCTCTCTCTGTCTCCCTCTCTCTCAATCTCTCTCGTTCTCTCTCACCATCTCTTCCTGTCTCCCTCTCTCTCAATCTCTTTCACCATTTCTTTCTCTGTCTCTCTCTCTCTCAATCTCTCTCACCATTTATCTCTCTGTCTCCCTCTCTCTCAATCTCTCTCGATCTCTCTCTCTCTGTCTCCCTCTCTCTCAATCTCTCTCACCATCTCTCTCTCTGTCTCCCTCTCTCTCAGTCTCTCTCAACATCTCTCTCTCTGTCTCCCTCTCTCTCAATCTCTCTCACCATCTCTCTGTCTCTCAGTCTCCCTCTCTCAATCTCTCTCACCATCTCTCTCTCTCTGTCTCCCTCTCTCTCAATCTCTCTCAACATCTCTCTCTCTCTCTGTCTTCCTCGCTCTCAATCACTCTCACCATCTCTCTCACCATCTGTCTCTCTCAATCTTTCTGACCATCACTCTCTCTGTCTCCCTCTCTCTCAATCTCTCTCATCATCTCTCTCTGTCTCCCTCTCTCTCAGTGTCTCTCACCATCTCTTTCTCTGTCTATCCCTCTCTCTCAATCTCTCTCACCATCTCTCTCTCTGTCTTCCTCTGTCAATCTCTCTCACCATCTCTCTCTCTGTCTCCCTCTCTCTCAATCTCTCTCGCCATCTCTCTCTCTCTGTCTCCCTCTCTGTCATTCTCACCATCTCTCTCTCTCTGTCTCCCTCTCTCTCAATCTCTCTCACCATCTCTCTCTCTGTCTCCCTCTCTCTCAATCTCTCTCATCATCTCTCTCTTTCTCTGTCTCCCTCTCTCTCAGTCTCTCTCACCATCTCTTTCTCTGTCTATCCCTCTCTCTCAATCTCTCTCACCATTTCTCCCTCTGTCTCCCTCTCTCTCAATCTCTCTCAATCTCTCTCACCATCTCTCTCTCTGTCTTCCTCTGTCAATCTCTCTCACCATCTCTCTCTCTGTCTCCCTCTCTCTCAATCTCTCTCGCCATCTCTCTCTCTCTGTCTCCCTCTCTGTCAATCATTCTCACCATCTCTCTCTCTCTGTCTCCCTCTCTCTCAATCTCTCTCACCATCTCTCTCTCTGTCTCCCTCTCTCTCAATCTCTCTCATCATCTCTCTCTCTCTCTGTCTCCCTCTCTCTCAGTCTCTCTCACCATCTCTTTCTCTGTCTATCCCTCTCTCTCAATCTCTCTCACCATTTCTCCCTCTGTCTCCCTCTCTCTCAATCTCTCTCACCATCTCTCTCTCTGTCTCCCTCTCTCTCAATCTCTCTCACCATCTCTCTCTCTGTATCCCTCTCTCTCAATCTCTCTCACCATCTCCCTCTCTTTCTCCCTCTCTCTCAATCTCTCTCACCATCTTTCTCTCTGTCTCCCTCTCTCAATCTCTCTCACCATCTCTCTCTCTGTCTTCTCTCTCACAATCTCTCTCAACATCTCTCTCTGTCTTCCTCTCTCTCAATCTCTCAACATCTCTCTCTCTCTTGTCTTGCTCGCTCTCAATCTCTCTCACCATCTGTCTCTCAATCTGTCTCACCATCACTCTCTCTGTGTCCCTCTCTCTCAATCTCTCTCATCATCTCTCTCTCTCTCTCTCTGTCTCCCTCTCTCTCAGTCTCTCTCACCATCTTTTCTAGATCTATCCCTCTCTCTCAATCTCTCTCACCATTTCTCCCTCTGTCTCCCTCTCTCTCAATCTCTCTCAATCTCTCTCACCATCTCTGTCTGTCTCCCTCTCTCTCAAACACTCTCACCATCTCTCTCTCTGTCTCCCTCTCTCTCAATCCTTCCCACTATCTCTCTCTCTGTCTCTTTCATCTCAATCTCTCTCACCATCTCTGCCTCTGTCTCTCTCTCTCTCTCAATCTCTCTCACCATCTCTCTCTCTCTGTCTCCCTCTCTCTCAATCGCTCTCACCATCACTCTCACTGTCTCCCTCTCTCTCAATCTCTCCTTCCATCTCTCTCACTGTCTCCCTCTCTCTCAATCACTCTCACCATCTCTCTCTCTCTCTGTCTCCCTCCCTCTCGATCTCTCTCACCATCTCTCTCTCTATCTCCCTCTCTCTAAATCACACTCACCATCTCTCTCTCTCTCTGTCTCCCTCTCTCTCAATCTCTCTCACCATCTCTCTCTCTATTTCCCTCTCTCTCCATCTCCCTCATCATCTCTCTCTCTGTCACCTTCTCTTCAATCTCACTCACCATCTCTCTCTCTCTCCCTCTCTCCCAATTTCTCTCACCATCTCTCTCTGTCTCCCTCTCTCTCAATCTCTCTCATCATCTCTCTCTGTCTCCCTCTCTCTCAGTGTCTCTCACCATCTCTTTCTCTGTCTATCCCTCTCTCTCAATCTCTCTCACCATCTCTCTCTTTGTCTTATTCTGTCAATCTCTCTCACCATCTCTCTCTCTGTCTCCCTCTCTCTCAATCTCTCTCGCCATCTCTCTCTCTCTGTCTCCCTCTCTGTCAATCATTCTCACCATCTCTCTCTCTCTCTGTCTCCCTCTCTCTCAATCTCTCTCACCATCTCTCTCTCTGTCTCCCTCTCTCTCAATCTCTCACCATCTATCTCTCTGTCTCCCTCTCTCTCAATCTCTCTCAATCTCTCTCACCATCTCTCTCTGTCTCCCTCTCTCTCAAACACTCTCACCATCTCTCTCTCTGTCTCCCTCTTTCTAAATCCTTCCCACTATCTCTCTCTCTGACTCTTTCATCTCAATCTCTCTCACCATCTCTCTCTCTGTCTCCCTCTCTCTCAATCCTTCCCACTATCTCTCTCGCTGTCTCTTTCATCTCAATCTCTCTCACCATCTCAGCCTCTGTCTCTCTCTCTCTCTCTCAATCTCTCTCACCATCTCTCTCTCTCTGTCTCCCTCTCTCTCTCAATCGCTCTCACCATCACTCTCACTGTCTCCCTCTCTCTCAATCTCTCCTTCCATCTCTCTCATTGTCTCCCTCTCTATCACTCTCACCATCTCTCTCTCTCTGTCTCCCTCCCTCTCGATCTCTCTCACCATCTCTTTCTCTATCTCCCTCTCTCTCAATCACTAAACATCTCTCTCTCTTGTCTTCCTCGCTCTCAATCTCTCTCACCATTTCTATCTCTCAATCTCTCTCACCATCACTCTCTCTGTCTCCCTCTCTCTCAATCTCTCTCATCATCTCTCTCTCTCTCTCTCTGTCTCCCTCTCTCTCAGTCTCTCTCACCATCTCTATCTCTGTCTATCCCTCTCTCTCAATCTCTCTCACCATTTCTCCCTCTGTCTCCCTCTCTCTCAATCTCTCTCAATCTCTCTCACCATCTCTCTCTCTGTCTCCCTCTCTCTCAATCTCTCTCACCATCTCTCTCTCTGTATCCCTCTCTCTCAATCTCTCTCACCATCTCCCTCTCTATCTCCCTCTCTCTAAATCACTCTCACCATCTCTCTCTCTATTTCCCTCTCTCTCCATCTCTCTCATCATCTCTCTCTCTGTCACCTTCTCTCTCAATCTCACTCACCATCTCTCTCTCTCTCCCTCTCTCCCAATTTCTCTCACCATCTCTCTCTGTCTCCCTCTCTCTCAATCTCTCTCATCATCTCTCTCTGTCTCCCTCTCTCTCAGTGTCTCTCACCATCTCTTTCTCTGTCTATCCCTCTCTCTCAATCTCTCTCACCATCTCTCTCTCTGTCTTCCTCTGTCAATCTCTCTCACCATCTCTCTCTCTGTCTCCCTCTCTCTCAATCTCTCTCGCCATCTCTGTCTCTCTGTCTCCCTCTCTGTCAATCATTCTCACCATCTCTCTCTCTCTCTGTCTCTCTCTCTCTCAATCTCTCTCACCATTTATCTCTCTGTCTCCCTCTCTCTCAATCTCTCTCGATCTCTCTCACCATCTCTTCCTGTCTCCCTCTCTCTCAATCTCTCTCATCATTTCTTTCTCTGTCTCCCTCTCTCTCAATCTCTCTCAATCTCTCTCACCATCTCTGTCTGTCTCCCTCTCTCTCAAACACTCTCACCATCTCTCTCTCTGTCTCCCTCTCTCTCAATCCTTCCCACTATCTCTCTCTCTGTCTCTTTCATCTCAATCTCTCTCACCATCTCTGCCTCTGTCTCTCTCTCTCTCTCAATCTCTCTCACCATCTCTCTCTCTCTGTCTCCCTCTCTCTCAATCGCTCTCACCATCACTCTCACTGTCTCCCTCTCTCTCAATCTCTCCTTCCATCTCTCTCACTGTCTCCCTCTCTCTCAATCACTCTCACCATCTCTCTCTCTCTCTGTCTCCCTCCCTCTCGATCTCTCTCACCATCTCTCTCTCTATCTCCCTCTCTCTAAATCACTCTCACCATCTCTCTCTCTCTCTGTCTCCCTCTCTCTCAATCTCTCTCACCATCTCTCTCTCTATTTCCCTCTCTCTCCATCTCCCTCATCATCTCTCTCTCTGTCACCTTCTCTCTCAATCTCACTCACCATCTCTCTCTCTCTCCCTCTCTCCCAATTTCTCTCACCATCTCTCTCTGTCTCCCTCTCTCTCAATCTCTCTCATCATCTCTCTCTGTCTCCCTCTCTCTCAGTGTCTCTCACCATCTCTTTCTCTGTCTATCCCTCTCTCTCAATCTCTCTCACCATCTCTCTCTCTGTCTTATTCTGTCAATCTCTCTCACCATCTCTCTCTCTGTCTCCCTCTCTCTCAATCTCTCTCGCCATCTCTCTCTCTGTCTCCCTCTCTGTCAATCATTCTCACTCTCTCTCTCTCTCTCTGTCTCCCTCTCTCTCAATCTCTCTCACCATCTCTCTCTCTGTCTCCCTCTCTCTCAATCTCTCACGATCTATCTCTCTGTCTCCCTCTCTCTCAATCTCTCTCAATCTCTCTCACCAACTCTCTCTGTCTCCCTCTCTCTCAAACACTCTCACCATCTCTCTCTGTCTCCCTCTTTCTAAATCCTTCCCACTATCTCTCTCTCTGACTCTTTCATCTCAATCTCTCTCACCATCTCTCTCTCTGTCTCCTTCTCTCTCAATCCTTCCCACTATCTCTCTCTCTGTCTCTTTCATCTCAATCTCTCTCACCATCTCAGCCTCTGTCTCTCTCTCTCTCTCTCTCAATCTCTCTCACCATCTCTCTCTCTCTGTCTCCCTCTCTCTCTCAATCGCTCTCACCATCACTCTCACTGTCTCCCTCTCTCTCAATCTCTCCTTCCATCTCTCTCATTGTCTCCCTCTCTCTCAATCACTCTCACCATCTCTCTCTCTCTCTGTCTCCCTCCCTCTCGATCTCTCTCACCATCTCTTTCTCTATCTCCCTCTCTCTCAATCACTAAACATCTCTCTCTCTTGTCTTCCTCGCTCTCAATCTCTCTCACCATTTCTCTCTCTCAATCTCTCTCACCATCACTCTCTCTGTCTCCCTCTCTCTCAATCTCTCTCATCATCTCTCTCTCTCTCTCTCTGTCTCCCTCTCTCTCAGTCTCTCTCACCATCTCTATCTCTGTCTATCCCTCTCTCTCAATCTCTCTCACCATTTCTCCCTCTGTCTCCCTCTCTCTCAATCTCTCTCAATCTCTCTCACCATCTCTCTCTCTGTCTCCCTCTCTCTCAATCTCTCTCACCATCTCTCTCTCTGTATCCCTCTCTCTCAATCTCTCTCACCATCTCCCTCTCTATCTCCCTCTCTCTAAATCACTCTCACCATCTCTCTCTCTCTCTGTCTCCCTCTCTCTCAATCTCTCTCACCATCTCTCTCTCTATTTCCCTCTCTCTCCATCTCTCTCATCATCTCTATCTCTGTCACCTTCTCTCTCAATCTCACTCACCATCTCTCTCTCTCTCCCTCTCTCCCAATTTCTCTCACCATCTCTCTCTGTCTCCCTCTCTCTCAGTGTCTCTCACCATCTCTTTCTCTGTCTATCCCTCTCTCTCAGTCTCTCTCACCATCTCTCTCTCTGTCTTCCTCTGTCAATCTCTCTCACCATCTCTCTCTCTGTCTCCCTCTCTCTCAATCTCTCTCGCCATCTCTCTCTCTCTGTCTCCCTCTCTGTCAATCATTCTCACCATCTCTCTCTCTCTCTGTCTCTCTCTCTCTCAATCTCTCTCACCATTTATCTCTCTGTCTCCCTCTCTCTCAATCTCTCTCGATCTCTCTCACCATCTCTTCCTGTCTCCCTCTCTCTCAATCTCTCTCATCATTTCTTTCTCTGTCTCCCTCTCTCTCAATCTCTCTCAATCTCTCTCACCATCTCTTTCTCTGTCTATCCTTCTCTCTCAATCTCTCTCACCATCTCTCTCTCTGTCTTCCTCTGTCAATCTCTCTCACCATCTCTCTCTCTGTCTCCCTCTCTCTCAATCTCTCTCGCCATCTCTCTCTCTCTGTCTCCCTCTCTGTCAATCATTCTCACCATCTCTCTCTCTCTCTGTCTCTCTCTCTCTCAATCTCTCTCACCATTTATCTCTCTGTCCCCCTCTCTCTCAATCTCTCTCGATCTCTCTCACCATCTCTTCCTGTCTCCCTCTCTCTCAATCTCTCTCATCATTTCTTTCTCTGTCTCCCTCTCTCTCAATCTCTCTCAATCTCTCTCACCATCTCTGTCTGTCTCCCTCTCTCTCAAACACTCTCACCATCTCTCTCTCTGTCTCCCTCTCTCTCAATCCTTCCCACTATCTCTCTCTCTGTCTCTTTCATCTCAATCTCTCTCACCATCTCTGCCTCTGTCTCTCTCTCTCTCTCAATCTCTCTCACCATCTCTCTCTCTCTGTCTCCCTCTCTCTCAATCGCTCTCACCATCACTCTCACTGTCTCCCTCTCTCTCAATCTCTCCTTCCATCTCTCTCACTGTCTCCCTCCCTCTCGATCTCTCTCACCATCTCTCTCTCTATCTTCCTCTCTCTAAATTACTCTCACCATCTCTCTCTCTCTCTGTCTCCCTCTCTCTCAATCTCTCTCACCATCTCTCTCTCTATTTCCCTCTCTCTCCATCTCCCTCATCATCTCTCTCTCTGTCACCTTCTCTCTCAATCTCACTCACCATCTCTCTCTCTCTCCCTCTCTCCCAATTTCTCTCACCATCTCTCTCTGTCTCCCTCTCTCTCAATCTCTCTCATCATCTCTCTCTGTCTCCCTCTCTCTCAGTGTCTCTCACCATCTCTTTCTCTGTCTATCCCTCTCTCTCTGTCTTATTCTGTCAATCTCTCTCACCATCTCTCTCTCTGTCTCCCTCTCTCTCAATCTCTCTCGCCATCTCTCTCTCTCTGTCTCCCTCTCTGTCAATCATTCTCACTCTCTCTCTCTCTCTCTGTCTCCCTCTCTCTCAATCTCTCTCACCATCTCTCTCTCTGTCTCCCTCTCTCTCAATCTCTCACCATCTATCTCTCTGTCTCCCTCTCTCTCAATCTCTCTCAATCTCTCTCACCATCTCTCTCTGTCTCCCTCTCTCTCAAACACTCTCACCATCTCTCTCTCTGTCTCCCTCTTTCTAAATCCTTCCCACTATCTCTCTCTCTGACTCTTTCATCTCAATCTCTCTCACCATCTCTCTCTCTGTCTCCCTCTCTCTCAATCCTTCCCACTATCTCTCTCGCTGTCTCTTTCATCTCAATCTCTCTCACCATCTCAGCCTCTGTCTCTCTCTCTCTCTCTCAATCTCTCTCACCATCTCTCTCTCTCTCTGTCTCCCTCTCTCTCTCAATCGCTCTCACCATCACTCTCACTGTCTCCCTCTCTCTCAATCTCTCCTTCCATCTCGCTCATTGTCTCCCTCTCTCTCAATCACTCTCACCATCTCTCTCTCTCTCTGTCTCCCTCCCTCTCGATCTCTCTCACCATCTCTTTCTCTATCTCCCTCTCTCTCAATCACTAAACATCTCTCTCTCTTGTCTTCCTCGCTCTCAATCTCTCTCACCATTTCTCTCTCTCAATCTCTCTCATCATCTCTCTCTCTCTCTCTCTGTCTCCCTCTCTCTCAGTCTCTCTCACCATCTCTATCTCTGTCTATCCCTCTCTCTCAATCTCTCTCACCATTTCTCCCTCTGTCTCCCTCTCTCTCAATCTCTCTCAATCTCTCTCACCATCTCTCTTTCTGTCTCCCTCTCTCTCAATCTCTCTCACCATCTCTCTCTCTGTATCCCTCTCTCTCAATCTCTCTCACCATCTCCCTCTCTATCTCCCTCTCTCTAAATCACTCTCACCATCTCTCTCTCTCTCTGTCTCCCTCTCTCTCAATCTCTCTCACCATCTCTCTCTCTATTTCCCTCTCTCTCCATCTCTCTCATCATCTCTCTCTCTGTCACCTTCTCTCTCAATCTCACTCACCATCTCTCTCTCTCTCCCTCTCTCCCAATTTCTCTCACCATCTCTCTCTGTCTCCCTCTCTCTCAATCTCTCTCATCATCTCTCTCTGTCTCCCTCTCTCTCAGTGTCTCTCACCATCTCTTTCTCTGTCTATCCCTCTCTCTCAATCTCTCTCACCATCTCTCTCTCTGTCTTCCTCTGTCAATCTCTCTCACCATCTCTCTCTCTGTCTCCCTCTCTCTCAATCTCTCTCGCCATCTCTCTCTCTCTGTCTCCCTCTCTGTCAATCATTCTCACCATCTCTCTCTCTCTGTCTCTCTCTCTCTCAATCTCTCTCACCATTTATCTCTCTGTCTCCCTCTCTCTCAATCTCTCTCGATCTCTCTCACCATCTCTTCCTGTCTCCCTCTCTCTCAATCTCTCTCATCATTTCTTTCTCTGTCTCCCTCTCTCTCAATCTCTCTCAATCTCTCTCACCATCTCTTTCTCTGTCTCCCTCTCTCTCAATCTCTCTCACCATCTTTCTCTCTGTCTCCCTCTCTCTCAATCTCTCGCTATCTCTACCTCTGTCTCCCTCTCTCTCAATCTCTCTCACCATCTCTCTCTCTGTCTCCCTCTCTCTCTCAATCTCTCTCACCATCTCTCTCTCTGTCTCCATCTCTCTCAATCTCTCTCACCATCTCTCTCTCTGTCTTCCTCTCTCAATCTCTCTCAACATCTCTCTCTCTGTCTCCCTCTCTCTCAATCTCTCTCACCATCTCTCTCTCTCTGTCTTCCTCGCTGTCCATCGCTCTCACCATCTCTCTCACCATCTGACTCTCTCAATCTCTCTCACCATCACTCTCTCTGTCTCCCTCTCGCAATCTCTCTCATCATCTCTCTCTCTCTGTTTCCCTCTCTCTCAATCTCTCTCACCATTTCTCCCTCTGTCTCCCTCTCTCTCAATCTCTCTCAATCTCTCTCACCATCTCTGTCTGTCTCCCCCTCTCTCGAACACTCTCACCATCTCTCTGTCTGTCTCCCTCTCTCTCAATCCTTCCCACTATCTCTCTCTCTGTCTCTTTCATCTCAATCTCTCTCACCATCTCAGCCTCTGTCTCTCTCTCTCTCTCTCAATCTCTCTCACCATCTCTCTCTCTCTGTCTCCCTCTCTCTCAATCGCTCTCACCATCACTCTCACTGTCTCCCTCTCTCTCAATCTCTCCTTCCATCTCTCTCACTGTCTCCCTCTCTCTCAATCACTCTCACCATCTCTCTCTCTCTCTGTCACCCTCCCTCTCGATCTCTCTCACCATCTCTTTCTCTATCTCCCTCTCTCTCAATCACTAGACATCTCTCTCTCTTGTCTTCCTCGCTCTCAATCTCTCTCACCATTTCTCTCTCTCAATCTCTCTCACCATCACTCTCTCTGTCTCCCTCTCTCTCAATCTCTCTCATCATCTCTCTCTCTCTCTCTGTTTCCCTCTATCTCCGTCTCTCTCAACATCTCTATCTCTGTCTATCCCTCTCTCTCAATCTCTCTCACCATTTCTCCCTCTGTCTCCCTCTCTCTCAATCTCTCTCAATCTCTCTCACCATCTCTCTTTCTGTCTCCCTCTCTCTCAATCTCTCTCACCATCTCTCTCTCTGTATCCCTCTCTCTCAATCTCTCTCACCATCTCCCTCTCTATCTCCCTCTCTCTAAATCACTCTCACCATCTCTCTCTCTCTCTCTCTGTCTCCCTCTCTCTCAATCTCTCTCACCATCTCTCTCTCTATTTCCCTCTCTCTCCATCTCTCTCATCATCTCTCTCTCTGTCACCTTCTCTCTCAATCTCACTCACCATCTCTCTCTCTCTCCCTCTCTCCCAATTTCTCTCACCATCTCTCTCTGTCTCCCTCTCTCTCAATCTCTCTCATCATCTCTCTCTGTCTCCCTCTCTCTCAGTGTCTCTCACCATCTCTTTCTCTGTCTATCCCTCTCTCTCTATCTCTCTCACCATCTCTCTCTCTGTCTTCCTCTGTCAATCTCTCTCACCATCTCTCTCTCTGTCTCCCTTTCTCTCAATCTCTCTCGCCATCTCTCTCTCTCTGTCTCCCTCTCTGTCACTCATTCTCACCATCTCTCTCTCTCTCTGTCTCCCTCTCTCTCAATCTCTCTCACCATCTCTCTCTCTGTCTCCCTCTCTCTCAATCTCTCACCATATCTCTCTCTGTCTCCCTCTCTCTCAATCTCTCTCACCATCTCTCTTTGTGTCCCTCTCACTCAATCTCTCTCACCATCTCTCTCTGTCTCCCTCTCTCTCAAACACTCTCACCATCTCTCTCTCTGTCTCCCTCTTTCTAAATCCTTCCCACTATCTCTCTCTCTGACTCTTTCATCTCAATCTCTCTCACCATCCCTGCCTCTGTCTCTCTCTCTCTCAATCTCTCTCACCATCTCTCTCGGTCTCCCTCTCTCTCAATCTCTCTCACCATCTCTCTCCCTGTATCCCCCTCTCTCAATCTCTCTCAACATCTCTATCTCTGTCTCCCTCTCTCTCAATCTCTCTCACCATCTCTCTCTCTGTCTCTCTCTCTCAATCTCTCTCACCATCTTTCTCTCTGTCTCCCTCACTCAATCTCTCTCACCATCTCTCTGTCTGTCTTCTCTCTCTCAATCTCTCTCTCTGTCTTCCTCTATCTCAATCTCTAGACATCTCGCTCTTTTGTCTTCCTCGCTCTCGATCTCTCTCACCATCTGTCTCTCTCAATCTCTCTCACCATCACTCTCTCTGTCTCCCTCTCTCTCAATCTCTCTCATCATCTCTCTCTCCCTCTGTCTCCCTCTCTCTCAGTCTCTCTCATCATCTCTTTCTCTGTCTATCCCTCTCTCATCAATCTCTCTCACCATTTCTCCCTCTGTCTCCCTCTCTCTCAATCTCTCTCAATCTCTCTCACCATCTCTCTCTCTGTCTCCCTCTCTCTCAATCTCTCTCACCATCTCCCTCTCTGTCTCCCTCTCTCTCAATCTCTCTCACCATCTTTCTCTCTGTCTCCCTCTCTCAATCTCTCTCACCATCTCTCTCTCTGTCTTCTCTTTCTCAATCTCTCTCAACATCTCTCTCTGTCTTCCTCTCTCTCAATCTCTCAACATCTCTCTCTCTCTTGTCTTCCTCGCTCTCAATCTCTCTCACCATCTGTCTCTCTCAATCTCTCTCACCATCACTCTCTCTATGTCCCTCTCTCTCAATCATCTCTCTCTCTCTCTCTGTCTCTCTGTCTCCCTCTCTCTCAGTCACTCTCACCATCTCTTTCTCTGTCTATCCCTCTCTCTCAATCTCTCTCACCATCTCTCTCTCTGTCTCCATCTCTCTCAATCTCTCTCACCATCTCTCTCTCTGTCTTCCTCTCTCAATCTCTCTCAACATCTCTCTCTCTGTCTCCCTCTCTCTCAATCTCTCTCACCATCTCTCTCTCTCTGTCTTCCTCGCTGTCCATCGCTCTCACCATCTCTCTCACCATCTGACTCTCTCAATCTCTCTCACATCACTCTCTCTGTCTCCCTCTCGCAATCTCTCTCATCATCTCTCTCTCTCTGTTTCCCTCTCTCTCAATCTCTCTCACCATTTCTCCCTCTGTCTCCCTCTCTCTCAATCTCTCTCACCATCTCTGTCTGTCTCCCTCTCTCTCGAACACTCTCACCATCTCTCTCTCTGTCTCCCTCTCTCTCAATCCTTCCCACTATCTCTCTCTCTGTCTCTTTCATCTCAATCTCTCTCACCATCTCAGCCTCTGTCTCTCTCTCTCTCTCTCAATCTCTCTCACCATCTCTCTCTCTCTGTCTCCCTCTCTCTCAATCGCTCTCACCATCACTCTCACTGTCTCCCTCTCTCTCAATCTCTCCTTCCATCTCTCTCACTGTCTCCCTCTCTCTCAATCACTCTCACCATCTCTCTCTCTCTCTGTCTCCCTCCCTGTCGATCTCTCTCACCATCTCTTTCTCTATCTCCCTCTCTCTCAATCACTAGACATCTCTCTCTCTTGTCTTCCTCGCTCTCAATCTCTCTCACCATTTCTCTCTCTCAATCTCTCTCACCATCACTCTCTCTGTCTCCCTCTCTCTCAATCTCTCTCATCATCTCTCCCTCTCTCTCTGTCTCCCTCTCTCTCCGTCTCTCTCAACATCTCTATCTCTGTCTATCCCTCTCTCTCAATCTCTCTCACCATTTCTCCCTCTGTCTCCCTCTCTCTCAATCTCTCTCAATCTCTCTCACCATCTCTCTTTCTGTCTCCCTCTCTCTCAATCTCTCTCACCATCTCTCTCTCTGTATCCCTCTCTCTCAATCTCTCTCACCATCTCCCTCTCTATCTCCCTCTCTCTAAATCACTCTCACCATCTCTCTCTCTCTCTGTCTCCCTCTCTCTCAATCTCTCTCACCATCTCTCTCTCTATTTCCCTCTCTCTCCATCTCTCTCATCATCTCTCTCTCTGTCACCTTCTCTCTCAATCTCACTCACCATCTCTCTCTCTCTCCCTCTCTCCCAATTTCTCTCACCATCTCTCTCTGTCTCCCTCTCTCTCAATCTCTCTCATCATCTCTCTCTGTCTCCCTCTCTCTCAGTGTCTCTCACCATCTCTTTCTCTGTCTATCCCTCTCTCTCAATCTCTCTCACCATCTCTCTCTCTGTCTTCCTCTGTCAATCTCTCTCACCATCTCTCTCTCTGTCTCCCTCTCTCTCAATCTCTCTCGCCATCTCTCTCTCTCTGTCTCCCTCTCTGTCAATCATTCTCACCATCTCTCTCTCTCTCTGTCTCCCTCTCTCTCAATCTCTCTCACCATCTCTCTGTCTCCCTCTCTCTCAATCTCTCACCATATCTCTCTCTGTCTCCCTCTCTCTCAATCTCTCTCACCATCTCTCTTTGTGTCCCTCTCACTCAATCTCTCTCACCATCTCTCTCTGTCTCCCTCTCTCTCAAACACTCTCACCATCTCTCTCTCTGTCTCCCTCTTTCTAAATCCTTCCCACTATCTCTCTCTCTGACTCTTTCATCTCAATCTCTCTCACCATCCCTGCCTCTGTCTCTCTCTCTCTCAATCTCTCTCACCATCTCTCTCGGTCTCCCTCTCTCTCAATCTCTCTCACCATCTCTCTCCCTGTATCCCCCTCTCTCAATCTCTCTCAACATCTCTATCTCTGTCTCCCTCTCTCTCAATCTCTCTCACCATCTCTCTCTCTGTCTCTCTCTCTCAATCTCTCTCACCATCTTTCTCTCTGTCTCCCTCACTCAATCTCTCTCACCATCTCTCTGTCTGTCTTCTCTCTCTCAATCTCTCTCTCTGTCTTCCTCTATCTCAATCTCTAGACATCTCGCTCTTTTGTCTTCCTCGCTCTCGATCTCTCTCACCATCTGTCTCTCTCAATCTCTCTCACCATCACTCTCTCTGTCTCCCTCTCTCTCAATCTCTCTCATCATCTCTCTCTCCCTCTGTCTCCCTCTCTCTCAGTCTCTCTCATCATCTCTTTCTCTGTCTATCCCTCTCTCTCAATCTCTCTCACCATTTCTCCCTCTGTCTCCCTCTCTCTCAATCTCTCTCAATCTCTCTCACCATCTCTCTCTCTGTCTCCCTCTCTCTCAATCTCTCTCACCATCTCCCTCTCTGTCTCCCTCTCTCTCAATCTCTCTCACCATCTTTCTCTCTGTCTCCCTCTCTCAATCTCTCTCACCATCTCTCTCTCTGTCTTCTCTTTCTCAATCTCTCTCAACATCTCTCTCTGTCTTCCTCTCTCTCAATCTCTCAACATCTCTCTCTCTCTTGACTTCCTCGCTCTCAATCTCACTCACCATCTGTCTCTCTCAATCTCTCTCACCATCACTCTCTCTATGTCCCTCTCTCTCAATCATCTCTCTCTCTCTCTCTCTCTCTCTCTCTGTCTCCCTCTCTCTCAGTCACTCTCACCATCTCTTTCTCTGTCTATCCCTCTCTCTCAATCTCTCTCACCATTTCTCCCTCTGTCTCCCTCTCTCTCAATCTCTCTCACCATTTATCTCTCTGTCTCCCTCTCTCTCAATCTCTCTCGATCTCTCTCACCATCTCTTCCTGTCTCCCTCTCTCTCAATCTCCCTCACCAGTTCTTTCTCTGTCTCTCTCTCTCTCAATCTCTCTCACCATTTATCTCTCTGTCTCCCTCTCTCTCAATCTCTCTCGATCTCTCTCACCATCTCTTCCTGTCTCCCTCTCTCTCAATCTCTCTCATCATTTCTTTCTCTGTCTCCCTCTCTCTCAATCTCTCTCAATCTCTCTCACCATCTTTCTCTCTGTCTCCCTCTCTCTCAATCTCTCTCACCATCTCTCTCTCTGTATCCCTCTCTCTCAATCTCTCTCACCATCTCTCTCTCTGTCTCCCTCTCTCTCAATCTCTCACCATATCTCTCTCTGTCTCCCTCTCTCTCAATCTCTCTCAATCTCTCTCACCATCTCTCTTTGTGTCCCTCTCACTCAATCTCTCTCACCATCTATCTCTCTGTCTCCCTCTCTCTCAATCTCTCTCAATCTCTCTCACCATCTCTCTCTGTCTCCCTCTCTCTCAAACACTCTCACCATCTCTCTCTCTGTCTCCCTCTTTCTAAATCCTTCCCACTATCTCTCTCTCTGACTCTTTCATCTCAATCTCTCTCACCATCTCTGCCTCTGTCTCTCTCTCTCTTTCAATCTCTCTCACCATCTCTCTCTCTCTGTCTCCCTCTCTCTCAATCTCTCTCACCATCACTCTCACTGTCTCCCTCTCTCTCAATCTCTCTCATCATCTCTCTCTCTCTGTCACCCTCTCTCTCAGTCTCTCTCACCATCTCTTTCTCTGTCTCCCTCTCTCTCAATCTCTCTCAATCTCTCTCAACATCTCTCTCTCTGTCTCCCTCTCTCTCAATCTCTCTCACCATCTCTCTCTCTCTGTCTTCCTCGCTGTCCATCGCTCTCACCATCTCTCTCACCATCTGACTCTCTCAATCTCTCTCACCATCACTCTCTCTGTCTCCCTCTCGCAATCTCTCTCATCATCTCTCTCTCTCTGTTTCCCTCTCTCTCAATCTCTCTCACCATTTCTCCCTCTGTCTCCCTCTCTCTCAATCTCTCTCAGTCTCTCTCACCATCTGTCTGTCTCCCTCTCTCTCGAACACTCTCACCATCTCTCTCTCTGTCTCCCTCTCTCTCAATCCTTCCCACTATCTCTATCTCTGTCTCTTTCATCTCAATCTCTCTCACCATCTCAGCCTCTGTCTCTCTCTCTCTCTCTCAATCTCTCTCACCATCTCTCTCTCTCTGTCTCCCTCTCTCTCAATCGCTCTCACCATCACTCTCACTGTCTCCCTCTCTCTCAATCTCTCCTTCCATCTCTCTCACTGTCTCCCTCTCTCTCAATCTCTCTCATCATCTCTCTCTGTCTCCCTCTCTCTCAGTGTCTCTCACCATCTCTTTCTCTGTCTATCCCTCTCTCTCAATCTCTCTCACCATCTCTCTCTCTGTCTTCCTCTGTCAATCTCTCTCACCATCTCTCTCTCTGTCTCCCTCTCTCTCAATCTCTCTCGCCATCTCTCTCTCTCTGTCTCCCTCTCTATCAATCATTCTCACCATCTCTCTCTCTCTCTGTCTCCCTCTCTCTCAATCTCTCTCACCATCACTCTCACTGTCTCCCTGTCTCTCAATCTCTCTCATCATCTCTCTCTCTCTGTCACCCTCTCTCTCAGTCTCTCTCACCATCTCTTTCTCTGTCTCCCTCTCTCTCAATCTCTCTCAATCTCTCTCAACATCTCTCTCTCTGTCTCCCTCTCTCTCAATCTCTCTCACCATCTCTCTCTCTCTGTCTTCCTCGCTGTCCATCGCTCTCACCATCTCTCTAACCATCTGACTCTCTCAATCTCTCTCACCATCACTCTCTCTGTCTCCCTCTCGCAATCTCTCTCATCATCTCTCTCTCTCTGTTTCCCTCTCTCTCAATCTCTCTCACCATTTCTCCCTCTGTCTCCCTCTCTCTCAATCTCTCTCAATCTCTCTCACCATCTCTGTCTGTCTCCCTCTCTCTCGAACACTCTCACCATCTCTCTGTCTGTCTCCCTCTCTCTCAATCCTTCCCACTATCTCTCTCTCTGTCTCTTTCATCTCAATCTCTCTCACCATCTCAGCCTCTGTCTCTCTCTCTCTCTCTCAATCTCTCTCACCATCTCTCTCTCTCTGTCTCCCTCTCTCTCAATCGCTCTCACCATCACTCTCACTGTCTCCCTCTCTCTCAATCTCTCCTTCCATCTCTCTCACTGTCTCCCTCTCTCTCAATCTCTCTCATCATTTCTCTCTGTCTCCCTCTCTCTCAGTGTCTCTCACCATCTCTTTCTCTGTCTATCCCTCTCTCTCAATCTCTCTCACCATCTCTCTCTCTGTCTTCCTCTGTCAATCTCTCTCACCATCTCTCTCTCTGTCTCCCTCTCTCTCAATCTCTCTCGCCATCTCTCTCTCTCTGTCTCCCTCTCTGTCAATCATTCTCACCATCTCTCTCTCTCTCTGTCTCCCTCTCTCTCAATCTCTCTCACCATCTCTCTCTCTGTCTCCCTCTCTCTCAATCTCTCACCATATCTCTCTCTGTCTCCCTCTCTCTCAATCTCTCTCACCATCTCTCTTTGTGTCCCTCTCACTCAATCTCTCTCACCATCTCTCTCTGTCTCCCTCTCTCTCAAACACTCTCACCATCTCTCTCTCTGTCTCCCTCTTTCTAAATCCTTCCCACTATCTCTCTCTCTGACTCTTTCATCTCAATCTCTCTCACCATCCCTGCCTCTGTCTCTCTCTCTCTCAATCTCTCTCACCATCTCTCTCGGTCTCCCTCTCTCTCAATCTCTCTCACCATCTCTCTCCCTGTATCCCCCTCTCTCAATCTCTCTCAACATCTCTATCTCTGTCTCCCTCTCTCTCAATCTCTCTCACCATCTCTCTCTCTGTCTCTCTCTCTCTCAATCTCTCTCACCATCTTTCTCTCTGTCTCCCTCACTCAATCTCTCTCACCATCTCTCTGTCTGTCTTCTCTCTCTCAATCTCTCTCTCTGTCTTCCTCTATCTCAATCTCTAGACATCTCGCTCTTTTGTCTTCCTCGCTCTCGATCTCTCTCACCATCTGTCTCTCTCAATCTCTCTCACCATCACTCTCTCTGTCTCCCTCTCTCTCAATCTCTCTCATCATCTCTCTCTCCCTCTGTCTCCCTCTCTCTCAGTCTCTCTCATCATCTCTTTCTCTGTCTATCCCTCTCTCATCAATCTCTCTCACCATTTCTCCCTCTGTCTCCCTCTCTCTCAATCTCTCTCAATCTCTCTCACCATCTCTCTCTCTGTCTCCCTCTCTCTCAATCTCTCTCACCATCTCCCTCTCTGTCTCCCTCTCTCTCAATCTCTCTCACCATCTTTCTCTCTGTCTCCCTCTCTCAATCTCTCTCACCATCTCTCTCTC
Source organism: Isurus oxyrinchus (assembly GCA_026770705.1). NCBI lineage: Eukaryota > Metazoa > Chordata > Chondrichthyes > Lamniformes > Lamnidae > Isurus > Isurus oxyrinchus. The sequence continues at coordinate 284,594 of JANJGN010000685.1, forward strand.
TGTCTTCTCTTTCTCAATCTCTCTCAACATCTCTCTCTGTCTTCCTCTCTCTCAATCTCTCAACATCTCTCTCTCTCTTGTCTTCCTCGCTCTCAATCTCTCTCACCATCTGTCTCTCTCAATCTCTCTCACCATCACTCTCTCTATGTCCCTCTCTCTCAATCATCTCTCTCTCTCTCTCTCTCTCTGTCTCCCTCTCTCTCAGTCACTCTCACCATCTCTTTCTCTGTCTCCCTCTCTCTCAATCTCTCTCACCATTTATCTCTCTGTCTCCCTCTCTCTCAATCTCTCTCGATCTCTCTCACCATCTCTTCCTGTCTCCCTCTCTCTCAATCTCCCTCACCAGTTCTTTCTCTGTCTCTCTCTCTCTCAATCTCTCTCACCATTTATCTCTCTTCTCCCTCTCTCTCAATCTCTCTCGATCTCTCTCACCATCTCTTCCTGTCTCCCTCTCTCTCAATCTTTCTCATCATTTCTTTCTCTGTCTCCCTCTCTCTCAATCTCTCTCAATCTCTCTCACCATCTTTCTCTCTGTCTCCCTCTCTCTCAATCTCTCTCACCATCTCTCTCTCTGTATCCCTCTCTCTCAATCTCTCTCACCATCTCTCTCTCTGTCTCCCTCTCTCTCAATCTCTCACCATATCTCTCTCTGTCTCCCTCTCTCTCAATCTCTCTCAATCTCTCTCACCATCTCTCTTTGTGTCCCTCTCACTCAATCTCTCTCACCATCTATCTCTCTGTCTCCCTCTCTCTCAATCTCTCTCAATCTCTCTCACCATCTCTCTCTGTCTCCCTTTCTCTCAAACACTCTCACCATCTCTCTCTCTGTCTCCCTCTTTCTAAATCCTTCCCACTATCTCTCTCTCTGACTCTTTCATCTCAATCTCTCTCACCATCTCTGCCTCTGTCTCTCTCTCTCTCAATCTCTCTCACCATCTCTCTCCCTGTATCCCTCTCTCTCAATCTCTCTCAACATCTCTATCTCTGTCTCCCTCTCTCTCAATCTCTCTCACCATCTCTCTCTCTGTCTCTCTCTCTCAATCTCTCTCACGATCTTTCTCTCTGTCTCCCTCTCTCAATCTCTCTCACCATCTCTCTGTCTGTCTTCTCTCTCTCAATCTCTCTCAACATCTGTCTCTCTCAATCTCTCTCACCATCACTCTCTCTGTCTCCCTCTCTCTCAATCTCTCTCATCATCTCTCTCTCTCTCTCTGTCTCCCTCTCTCTCAGTCTCTCTCACCATCTCTTTCTCTGTCTATCCCTCTCTCTCAATCTCTCTCACCATTTCTCCCTCTGTCTCCCTCTCTCTCAATCTCTCTCACCATCTCTCTCTCTGTCTCTCTCTCTCTCAATCTGTCTCACCATCTCTCTCTCTGTATCCCTCTCTCTCAATCTCTCTCACCATCTCCCTCTCTGTCTCCCTCTCTCTCAATCTCTCTCACCATCTTACTCTCTGTCTCCCTCTCTCTCAATCTCTCTCACCATCTCTCTCTGTCTTCCTCTCTCTCAATCTCTCAACATCTCTCTCTCTTGTCTTCCTCGCTCTCAATCTCTCTCACCATCTGTCTCTCTCAATCTCTCTCACCATCACTCTCTCTGTGTCCCTTTCTCTCAATCATCTCTCTCTCTCTCTCTCTCTCTCTCTGTCTCCCTCTCTCTCAGTCTCTCTCACCATCTCTTTCTCTGTCTATCCCTCTCTCTCAATCTCTCTCACCATTTCTCCCTCTGTCTCCCTCTCTCTCAATCTCTCTCAATCTCTCTCAATCTCTCTCACCATTTATCTCTCTGTCTCCCTCTCTCTCAATCTCTCTCGATCTCTCTCACCATCTCTTCGTGTCTCCCTCTCTCTCAATCTCTCTCACCATTTCTTTCTCTGTCTCTCTCTCTCTCAATCTCTCTCAATCTCTCTCACCATCTCTTTCTCTGTCTCCCTCTCTCTCAATCTCTCTCACCATCTTTCTCTCTGTCTCCCTCTCTCTCAATCTCTCGCTATCTCTACCTCTGTCTCCCTCTCTCTCAATCTCTCTCACCATTTCTCTCTCTGTCTCCCTCTCTCTCAATCTCTCTCACCATCTCTCTCTCTGTCTCCCTCTCTCTCTCAATCTCTCTCACCATCTCTCTCTCTGTCTCCATCTCTCTCAATCTCTCTCACCATCTCTCTCTCTGTCTTCCTCTCTCAATCTCTCTCACCATCTCTCTCTCTCTGTCTTCCTCGCTCTCCATCGCTCTCACCATCTCTCTCACCATCTGACTCTCTCAATCTCTCTCACCATCACTCTCCGTGTCTCCCTCTCGCAATCTCTCTCATCATCTCTCTCTCTCTGTTTCCCTCTCTCTCAGTCTCTCTCACCATCTCTTTCTCTCTCTATCCCTCTCTCTCAATCTCTCTCACCATTTCTCCCTCTGTCTCCCTCTCTCTCAATCTCTCTCAATCTCTCTCACCATCTCTGTCTGTCTCCCTCTCTCTCGAACACTCTCACCATCTCTCTCTCTGTCTCCCTCTCTCTCAATCCTTCCCACTATCTCTCTCTCTGTCTCTTTCATCTCAATCTCTCTCACCATCTCTGCCTCTGTCTCTCTCTCTCTCTCAATCTCTCTCACCATCTCTCTCTCTCTGTCTCCCTCTCTCTCAATCGCTCTCACCATCACTCTCACTGTCTCCCTCTCTCTCAATCTCTCCTTCCATCTCTCTCACTGTCTCCCTCTCTCTCAATCACTCTCACCATCTCTCTCTCTCTCGATCTCTCTCACCATCTCTCTCTCTATCTCCCTCTCTCTAACTCACTCTCACCATCTCTCTCTCTCTCTGTCTCCCTCTCTCTCAATCTCTCTCTCCATCTGTCTCTCTATTTCCCTCTCTCTCCATCTCTCTCATCATCTCTCTCTCTGTCACCTTCTCTCTCAATCTCACTCACCATCTCTCTCTCTCTCCCTCTCTCCCAAATTCTTTCACCATCTCTCTCTGTCTCCCTCTCTCTCAATCTCTCTCTCAATCTCTCTCTCAATCTCTCTCTCAATCTCTCTCTCAATCTCTCTCTCAATCTCTCTCTCAATCTCTCTCTCAATCTCTCACACCATCTCTCTCACCATCTCTCTCTCACCATCGCTCTCTTTCTGTCTCCCTCTCTCTCAATCTCTCTCACCATCTCTCTCTCTCTCCCTCTCTCTCAATCTCTCTCACCATTTCTCTCTCTGTCTCCCTCTATCTCAATCTCACTCAACATCTCTCTCTCTCTCCCTCTCTCCCAATTTCTCTCACCATCTCTCTCTCTGTCTCCCTCTCTCTCAATCTCTCTCTCAATCTCTCCCAATCTCTCTCTCAATCTGTCTCTCAATCTCTCTCACCATCTCTCTCTCTGTCTCCCTCTCTCTCAATCTCTCGCACCATCTCTCTCTCGGTCTCCCACTCTCTCAGTCTCTCTCACCATCTCTCTCTCTCTCCCTCTCTCCCAATCTCTCTCACCATTCCTATCTCTGTCTCCCTCTCTCTCAATCTCTCTCAATCTCTCTCACCATCTCTCCCTGTCTCCCTCTCTCTCAATCTCTCTCACCATTTCTTTCTCTCTCCCTCTCTCTCAATCGCTCTCACCATCTCTCTCTCTGTGTCCCTCTCTCTCAATCTCTCTCACCATCTCTTCCTCTGTCCCTCTCTCTCATTCTCTCTCACCATCTCTCTCTCTGTCTCCCTCTCTCAATCTCTCTCACCATCTCTATCTCTGTCTCCCTCTCACTCAATCTCTCTCAACATCTCTCTCTCTTTGCCCTCTCTCTCAATCTCTCTCACCTTCTTTCTCTCCCTGTCTTCCTCGCTCTCAATCGCTCTCACCATCTCTCTCACCATCTGTCTCTCTCAATCTCTCTGACCATCACTCTCTCTGTCTCCCTCTCTCTCACTCTCTCTCATCATCTCTCTCTTTCTGTCTCCCTCTCTCTCAGTCTCTCTCACCATCTCTTTCTTTCTCTATCCCTCTCTCTCAATCTCTCTCACCATTTCTCCCTCTGTCTCCCTCTCTCTCAATCTCTCTCAATCTCTCTCACCATTTATCTCTCTGTCTCCCTCTCTCTCAATCTCTCTCAGTCTCTCTCACCATCTCTTTCTCTGTCTCCCTCTCTCTCAATCTCTCTCACCATCACTCACTCTGTCTCCCTCTCTCTCAATCTCTCTCATCATCTCTCTCTCTCTCTGTCTCCCTCTCTCTCAGTCTCTCTCACCATCTCTTGCTCTGTCTAACCCTCTCTCTCAATCTCTCTCACCATTTCTCCCTCTGTCTCCCTCTCTCTCAATCTCTCACCATCACTCTCTCTGTCTCCCTCTCTCTCAATGCCTCTCACCATCACTCTCTCTCTGTCTCCCTCCCTCTCAATCGCTCTCACCATCACTTTCTCTGTCTCCCTCTCTCTCAATCTCTCTCATCATCTCTCTCACTCTCTGTCACCCTCTCTCTCAGTCTCTCTCACCATCTCTTTCTCTGTCTCCCTCTCTCTCAATCTCTCTCACCATTTCTCCCTCTGTCTCCCTCTCTCTCAATCTCTCTCAATCTCTCTCACCATTTATCTCTCTGTCTCCCTCTCTCTCAATCTCTCTCAGTCTCTCTCACCATCTCTTTCTCTGTCTCCCTCTCTCTCAATCTCTCTCACCATCACTCACTCTGTCTCCCTCTCTCTCAATCTCTCTCATCATCTCTCTCTCTCTCTGTCTCCCTCTCTCTCAGTCTCTCTCACCATCTCTTGCTCTGTCTAACCCTCTCTCTCAATCTCTCTCACCATTTCTCCCTCTGTCTCCCTCTCTCTCAATCTCTCACCATCACTCTCTCTGTCTCCCTCTCTCTCAATGCCTCTCACCATCACTCTCTCTCTGTCTCCCTCCCTCTCAATCGCTCTCACCATCACTTTCTCTGTCTCCCTCTCTCTCAATCTCTCTCATCATCTCTCTCACTCTCTGTCACCCTCTCTCTCAGTCTCTCTCACCATCTCTTTCTCTGTCTCCCTCTCTCTCAATCTCTCTCACCATCACTCTCGCTGTCTCCCTCTCTCTCAATCTCTCTCATCATCTCTCTCTCTCTCTGTCTCCCTCTCTCTCAGTCTCTCTCACCATCTCTTGCTCTGTCTATCCCTCTCTCTCAATCTCTCTCACCATTTCTCCCTCTGTCTCCCTCTCTCTCAATCTCTCACCATCACTCTCTCTGTCTCCCTCTCTCTCAATCTCTCTCACCATCTCTCTCTCTGTCTCCCTCTCTCTCAATCTCTCTCATCATCTCTCTCTCTGTCTCTCTCTCTCACCATCTCTCTCTCTGTAACCCTCTCTCTCAATCTCTCTCACCATCTCTCTCTCTGTCTCCCTCTCTCTCAATCTCTCTCACCATCTCTCTCTCTGTCTCCCTCTCTCTCAGTCTCTCTCACCATCTCTTGCTCTGTCTATCCCTCTCACTCAATCTCTCTCACCATTTCTCCCTCTGTCTCCCTCTCTCTCAATCTCTCTCAATCTCTCTCACCATTTCTCTTTGTGTCCCTCTCTCTCAATCTCTCTCACCCTTTATCTCTCTGTCTCCCTCTCTCTCAATCTCTCTCAGTCTCTCTCACCATCTCTTTCTCTGTCTCCCTCTCTCTCAATCTCTCTCACCATCACTCTCTCTGTCTCCCTCTCTCTCAATCTCTCTCATCATTTCTCTCTCTGTCTCCCTCTCTCTCAGTCTCTCTCACCATCTCTTGCTCTGTCTAACCTTCTCTCTCAATCTCTCTCACCATTTCTCCCTCTGTCTCCCTCTCTCTCAATCTCTCACCATCACTCTCTCTCTCTCTCCCTCTCTCTCAATGCCTCTCATCATCTCTCTCTCTCTCTGTCTCCCTGTCTCTCAATCTCTCTCACCATCACTCTCTCTCTCTGTCTCCCTCTCTCTCAATCGCTCTCACCATCACTTTCTCTGTCTCCCTCTCTCAATCTCTCTCATCGTCTCTCTCACTGTCTGTCACCCTCTCTCTCAGTCTCTCTCACCATCTCTTTCTCTGTCTCCCTCTCTCTCAATCTCTCTCACCATCACTCTCTCTGTCTCCCTCTCTCTCAATCTCTCTCATCATCTCTCTCTCTCTCTGTCTCCCTCTCTCTCAGTCTCTCTCACCATCTCTTGCTCTGTCTATCCCTCTCTCTCAATCTCTCTCACCATTTCACCCTCTGTCTCACTCTCTCTCAATCTCTCTCACCATTTCACCCTCTGTCTCCCTCTCTCTCAATCTCTCTCACCATCACTCTCTCTGTCTCCCTCTCTCTCAATCTCTCTCACCATCTCTCTCTCTCTGTCTCGCTCCCTCTCAGTCTCTCTCACCATCTCTCTCTCTCTCCCTCTCTCTCAATCTCTCTCACCATCACTCTCACTGTCTCCCTCTCTCTCAATCTCTCTCACCATCTATCGCTCTCTCTGTCTCCGTCTCTCTCAATCTCTCTCACCATCTCTCAATCTCTCTCAGTCTCTCTCACCATCTCTTTCTCTGTCTCCCTCTCTCTCAATCTCTCTCACCATCTCTCTGTCTGTCTCCCTCTCTCTCAATCTTTCTCACTATCTCTCTCTCTGTCTCCCTCTCTCTCAATATCTCTCACCATCTCGTCCTCTGTGTTTCTCTCTCAATCTCTCTCACCATCTCTCTCTGTCTCCCTCTCTCTCAATCTCTCTCAACATATCTCTCTCTGTCTCCCTCTCTCAATCTCTCTTAACATCTCTCTCTCTCTGTCTTCCTCGCTCTCAATCTCTCTCACAATCTCTCTCACCATCTGTCTCTCTCAGTCTCTCTCACCCTCTCTTTCTCTCTCTATCCCTCTCTCTCAATAACTCTCTCTCACCATTTCTCCCTCTGTCTCTATCTCTCTCAATCTCTCTCACCATCTGTCTTTGTCTCCCTCTCTCACAATCTCTCTCAATCTCTCTCAATCTCTCTCACCATCTCTCCCTGACTCCCTCTCTCTCAAACTCTCTCACCATCTCTCTCTCTGTCTCCCTCTCTCTCAATCCTACTCACTATCTCTCTCTCTGTCTCTTTCATCTCAATCTCTCTCACCATCTCTGCCTCTGTCTCTCTCTGTCTTTCAATCTCTCTCACCATCTCTCTCTCTCTGTCTCCCTGTCTCTCAATCTCTCTCACCATCTCTCTCTCTCTGTCTCCCTCTCTCTCAATCTCTCTCACCATCACTCTCTCTGTCTCCCTCTCTCTCAATCTCTCTCATCATCTCTCTCTCTCTCTGTCACCCTCTCTCTCAGTCTCTCTCACCATCTCTTTCTCTGTCTCCCTCTCTCTCAATCTCTCTCAATCTCTCTCACCATCTCTCTCTGTCTCCCTCTCTCTCAAACTCTCTCACCATCTCTCTCTCTCTCTCCCTCTCTCTCAATCCTTCTCACTATCTCTCTCTCTGTCTCTTTCATCTCAACCTCTCTCATCATCTCTGCCTCTGTCTCTCTCTCAATGTCTCTCACCATCTCTCTCTCTATCTATCTCCCTCTCTCTCAATCTCTCTCAACATCTCTCTGTATCCCTTTCTCTCAATCTCTCACCATCTTTCTCTCTGTATCCCTCTCTCTCAATCTCTCTCACCATCTCTATCTCTCTCCCTCTCTCTCAAACTCTCTCACCATCTCTCTCTCTGTCTCACTCTCTCTCAATCTCTCTCACCATCTCTCTCTCTGTCTCCCTCTCTCTAAAACCTTCCCACTATCTCTCTCTCTGTCTCTTTCATCTCAATCTCTCTCACCATCTCTGCCTCTGTCTCTCTCTCTCTTTCAATCTCTCTCAACGTCTCTCTCTCTCTGTCTCCCTGTCTATCAATCTCTCTCACCATCTCTCTCTCTGTCTCCCTCTCTCAGTCTCTCTCACCATCTCTTGCTCTGTCTGTCCCTCTCTCTCAATCTCTCTCACCCTTTATCTCTCTGTCTCCCTCTCTCTCAATCTCTGTCACCATCTCTCTCTCTGTCTCCCTCTCTCTCAGTCTCTCTCACCATCTCTTTCTCTGTCTCCCTCTCTCTCAATCTCTCTCACCATCACTCTCTCTGTCTCCCTCTCTCTCAATCTCTCTCATCATCTCTCTCTCTGTGTCTCCCTCTCTCTCAGTCTCTCTCACCATCTCTTGCTCTGTCTAACCTTCTCTCTCAATCTCTCTCACCATTTCTCCCTCTGTCTCCCTCTCTCTCAATCTCTCACCATCACTCTCTCTGTCTCCCTCTCTCTCAATGCCTCTCATCATCTCTCTCTCTCTCTGTCTCCCTGTCTCTCAATCTCTCTCACCATCACTCTCTCTCTCTGTCTCCCTCTCTCTCAATCGCTCTCACCATCACTACCTCTGTCTCCCTCTCTCAATCTCTCTCATCATCTCTCTCTCTCTCTGTCACCCTCTCTCTCAGTCTCTCTCACCATCTCTTTCTCTGTCTCCCTCTCTCTCAATCTCTCTCACCATCTCTCTCTCTCTCTGTCTCCCTCTCTCTCAGTCTCTCTCACCATCTCTGGCTCTGTCTATCCCTCTCTCTCAATCTCTCTCACCATTTCACCCTCTGTCTCCCTCTCTCTCAATCTCTCTCATCATCTCTCTCTCTCTGTCACCCTCTCTCTCAGTCTCTCTCACCATCTCTTTCTCTGTCACCCTCTCTCTCAGTCTCTCTCACCATCTCTTTCTCTGTCTCCCTCTCTCTCAATCACTCTCACCATCTCTCTCTCTCTGTCTCGCTCTCTCTCAGTCCCTCTCACCATCTCTCTCTCTCTCCCTCTCTCTCAATCTCTCTCACCATCACTCTCACTGTCTCCCTCTCTCTCAATCTCTCTCACCATCTCTCGCTCTCTCTGTCTCCGTCTCTCTCAATCTCTCTCACCATCTCTCAATCTCTCTCAGTCCCTCTCACCAACTCTTTCTCTGTCTCCCTCTCTCTCAATCTCTCTCACCATCTCTCTCTCTGTATCCCTCTCTCTCAATGTCTCTCACCATCTCTATCTCTGTCTCCCTCTTTCTCAATCTCTCTCACCATCTCTCTCTCTGTCTCCCTCTCTCTCAATCTTTCTCACTATCTCTCTCTCTGTCTCCCTCTCCCTCAATCTCTCTCACCATCTCTCTCTCTGTCTCTCTCTCTCCATCTCTCTCCACATCTCTCTCTGTGTCTCCCTCTCTCTCAATCTCTCTCAACATCTCTCTCTCTGTCTCTCTCTCTCACCATCTCGTCCTCTGTCTCCCTCTCTCTCAATCTCTCTCAACATATCTCTCTCTGTCTCCCTCTCTCTCAATCTCTCTTAACATCTCTCTCTCTCTCTGTCTCCCTCTCTCTCAATCACCCTCACCATCTCTTTCTCTCTCTATCCCTCTCTCTCAATCTCTCTCACCATCTCTCTCTCTGTCTCCCTCTCTCTCAATCTCTCTCAACATCTCTCTCTCTGTCTCCCTCTCTCTCAATCTCTCTCAACATCTCTCTCTCTCTCTGTCTTCCTCACTCTCAATCTCTCTCACAATCTCTCTCACCATCTGTCTCTCTCAGTCTCTCTCACCCTCTCTTTCTCTCTCTATCCCTCCCTCTCAATAACTCTCTCTCACCATTTCTCCCTCTGTCTCTATCTCTCTCAATCTCTCTCAATCTCTCTCACCATCTGTCTTTGTGTCCCTCTCTCTCAATCTCTCTCACCATTTATCTCTCTGTCTCCCTCTCTCACAATCTCTCTCAATCTCTCTCAATCTCTGTCACCATCTCTCTCTGACTCCCTCTCTCTCAAACTCTCTCACCATCTCTCTCTGTCTCCCTCTCTCTCAATCCTACTCACTATCTCTCTCTCTGTCTCTTTCATCTCAATCTCTCTCACTATCTCTGCCTCTGTCTCTCTCTCTCTTTCAATCTCTCTCACCATCTCTCTCTCTCTCTGTCTCCCTGTCTCTCAATCTCTCTCACCATCTCTCTCTCTCTGTCTCCCTCTCTCTCAATCTCTCTCACCATCACTCTCTCTGTCTCCCTCTCTCTCAATCTCTCTCATCATCTCTCTCTCTCTCTGTCTCCCTCCCTCTCAGTCTCTCTCACCAATCTTGCTCTGTCTATCCCTCTCTCTCAATCTCTCTCACCATCACTCTCTCTGTCTCCCTCTCTCTCAATCTCTCTCACCATCTCTCTCTCTCTGTCTCGCTCTGTCTCAGTCTCTCTCACCATCTCTCTCTCTCTCCCTCTCTCTCAATCTCTCTCACCATCACTCTCACTGTCTCCCTCTCTCACAATCTCTCTCAATCTCTCTCAGTCTCTCTCACCATCTCTCGCTGACTCCCTCTCTCTCAAACTCTCTCACCTTCTCTCTCTCTGTCTCCCTCTCTCTCAATCCTACTCACTATCTCTCTCTCTGTCTCTTTCATCTCAATCTCTCTCACCACCTCTGCCTCTGTCTCTCTCTCTTTCAATCTCTCTCACCATCTCTCTCTCTCTCTGTAGCCCTGTCTCTCAATCTCTCTCACCATCTCTCTCTCTCTGTCTCCCTCTCTCTCAATCTCTCTCGCCATCACTCTCTGTCTCCCTCTCTCTCAATCTCTCTCATCATCTCTCTCTCTCTCTCTGTCACCCTCTCTCTCAGTCTCTCTCACCATCTCTTTCTCTGTCTCCCTCTCTCTCAATCTCTCTCAATCTCTCTCACCATCTCTCTCTGTCTCCCTCTCTCTCAAACTCTCTCACCATCTCTCTCTCTCTCTCCCTCTCTCTCAATCCTTCTCACTATCTCTCTCTCTGTCTCTTTCATCTCAATCTCTCTCACCATCTCTGCCTCTGTCTCTCTCTCAATGTCTCTCACCATCTCTCTCTCTATCTCTCTCCCTGTCTCTCAATCTCTCTCAACATCTCTCTGTATCCCTTTCTCTCAGTCTCTCACCATCTTTCTCTCTGTATCCCTCTCTCTCAATCTCTCTCACCATCTCTCTGTCTCCCTCTCTCTCAAACTCTCTCACCATCTCTCTCTCTGTCTCACTCTCTCTCAATCCTTCCCACTATCTCTCTCTCTGTCTCTTTCATCTCAATCTCTCTCACCATCTCTGCCTCTGTCTCTCTCTCTCTTTCAATCTCTCTCAACGTCTCTCTCTCTCTGTCTCCCTGTCTATCAATCTCTCTCACCATCTCTCTCTCTGTCTCCCTCTCTCTCAGTCTCTCTCACCATCTCTTGCTCTGTCTATCCCTCTCTCTCAATCACTCTCAATCTCTCTCACCATTTATCTCTCTGTCTCCCTCTCTCTCAATCTCTCTCAGTCTCTCTCACCATCTCTTTCTCTGTCTCCCTCTCTCTCAATCTCTCTCACCATCACTCACTCTGTCTCCCTCTCTCTCAATCTCTCTCATCATCTCTCTCTCTCTCTGTCTCCCTCTCTCTCAGTCTCTCTCACCATCTCTTGCTCTGTCTAACCCTCTCTCTCAATCTCTCTCACCATTTCTCCCTCTGTCTCCCTCTCTCTCAATCTCTCACCATCACTCTCTCTGTCTCCCTCTCTCTCAATGCCTCTCATCATCTCTCTCTCTCTCTGTCTCCCTGTCTCTCAATCTCTCTCACCATCACTCTCTCTCTCTGTCTCCATCTCTCTCAATTGCTCTCACCATCACTTTCTCTGTCTCCCTCTCTCAATCTCTCTCATCGTCTCTCTCACTGTCTGTCACCCTCTCTCTCAGTCTCTCTCACCATCTCTTTCTCTGTCTCCCTCTCTCTCAACCTCTCTCACCATCACTCTCTCTGTCTCCCTCTCTCTCAATCTCTCTCATCATCTCTCTCTCTCTCTGGCTCCCTCTCTCTCAGTCTCTCTCACCATCTCTTGCTCTGTCTATCCCTCTCTCTCAATCTCTCTCACCATTTCTCCCTCTGTCTCCCTCTCTCTCAATCTCTCTCAATCTCTCTCACCATTTATCTCTCTGTCTCCCTCTCTCTCAATCTCTCTCACCATTTATCTCTCTGTCTCCCTCTCTCTCAATCTCTCTCAGTCTCTCTCACCATCTCTTTCTCTGTCTCCCTCTCTCTCAATCTCTCTCACCATCACTCTCTCTGTCTCCCTCTCTCTCAATCTCTCTCATCATCTCTCTCTCTCTCTCTGTCTCCCTCTCTCTCAGTCTCTCTCACCATCTCTTGCTCTGTCTATCCCTCTCTCTCAATCTCTCTCACCATTTCACCCTCTGTCTCCCTCTCTCTCAATCTCTGTCACCATCACTCTCTCTGTCTCGCTCCCTCTCAATCTCTCTCACCATCTCTCTCTCTCTGTCTCGCTCTCTCTCCGTCTCTCTCACCATCTCTCTCTCTCTACCTCTCTCTCAATCTCTCTCACCATCTCTCGTTCTCTCTGTCTCAGTCTCTCTCAATCTCTCTCACCATCTCTCGTTCTCTCTGTCTCAGTCTCTCTCAATCTCTCTCACCATCTCTCAATCTCTCTCAGTCTCTCTCACCATCTCTTTCTCTGTCTCCCTCTCTCTCAATCTCTCTCACCATCTCTCTCTCTGTATCCCTCTCTCTCAATGTCTCTCACCATCTCTATCTCTGTCTCCCTCTTTCTCAATCTCTCTCACCATCTCTCTGTTTGTCTCCCTCTCTCTCAATCTTTCTCACTATCTCTCTCTCTGTCTCCCTCTCTCTCAATCTCTCTCACCATCTCTCTCTCTGTCTCTCTCTCTCAATCTCTCTCACCATCTCTCTCTCTGTCTCCCTCTCTCTCAATCTCTCTCAACATCTCTCTCTCTGTCTCCCTCTCTCTCAATCTCTCTCACCATCTCGTCCTCTGTCTTTCTCTCTCAATCTCTCTCACCATCTCTCTCTCCCTCTGTCTCCCTCTCCCTCAATCTCTCTCGATCTCTCTCACCATCTCTTCCTGTCTCCCTCTCTCTCAATCTCTCTCAATCTCTGTCAATCTCTCTCACCATTTATCTCTCTCTCTCCCTGTCTCTCAATCTCTCTCACCATCTCTCTCTCTCTGTCTCCCTCTCTCTCAATCTCTCTCTCCATCTCTCTCTCTCTGTCACCCTCTCTCTCAGTCTCTCTCACCATCTCTTTCTCTGTCTCCCTCTCTCTCAATCTCTCTCAATCTCTCTCACCATCTCTCTCTGTCTCCCTCTCTCTCAAACTCTCTCACCATCTCTCTCTCTCTCTCCCTCTCTCTCAATCCTTCTCACTATCTCTCTCTCTGTCTCTTTCATCTCAACCTCTCTCATCATCTCTGCCTCTGTCTCTCTCTCAATGTCTCTCACCATCTCTCTCTCTATCTATCTCCCTCTCTCTCAATCTCTCTCAACATCTCTCTGTATCCCTTTCTCTCAATCTCTCACCATCTTTCTCTCTGTATCCCTCTCTCTCAATCTCTCTCACCATCTCTCTCTGTCTCCCTCTCTCTCAAACACTCTCACCATCTCTCTCTCTGTCTCACTCTCTCTCAATCTCTCTCAATCTCTCTCACCATCTGTCTTTGTGTCCCTCTCTCTCAATCTCTCTCACCATTTATCTCTCTGTCTCCCTCTCTCACAATCTCTCTCAATCTCTCTCAATCTCTCTCAATCTCTCTCACCATCTCTCTCTGACTCCCTCTCTCTCAAACTCTCTCACCATCTCTCTCTCTGTCTCCCTCTCTCTCAATCCTACTCACTATCTCTCTCTCTGTCTCTTTCATCTCAATCTCTCTCACCATCTCTGCCTCTGTCTCTCTCTCTCTTTCAATCTCTCTCACCATCTCTCTCTCTCTGTCTCCCTGTCTCTCAATCTCTCTCACCATCTCTCTCTCTCTGTCTCCCTCTCTCTCAATCTCTCTCACCATCACTCTCTCTGTCTCCCTCTCTCTCAATCTCTCTCATCATCTCTCTCTCTCTGTCACCCTCTCTCTCAGTCTCTCTCACCATCTCTTTCTCTGTCTCCCTCTCTCTCAATCTCTCTCACCATCTCTCTCTGTCTCCCTCTCTCTCAAACTCTCTCACCATCTCTCTCTCTCTCTCCCTCTCTCTCAATCCTTCTCACTATCTCTCTCTCTGTCTCTTTCATCTCAACCTCTCTCATCATCTCTGCCTCTGTCTCTCTCTCAATGTCTCTCACCATCTCTCTCTCTATCTATCTCCCTCTCTCTCAATCTCTCTCAACATCTCTCTGTATCCCTTTCTCTCAATCTCTCACCATCTTTCTCTCTGTATCCCTCTCTCTCAATCTCTCTCACCATCTCTCTCTGTCTCCCTCTCTCTCAAACACTCTCAACATCTCTCTCTCTGTCTCACTCTCTCTCAATCTCTCTCACCATCTCTCTCTCTGTCTCCCTCTCTCTAAAACCTTCCCACTATCTCTCTCTCTGTCTCTTTCATCTCAATCTCTCTCACCATCTCTGCCTCTGTCTCTCTCTCTCTTTCAATCTCTCTCAACGTCTCTCTCTCTCTGTCTCCCTGTCTATCAATCTCTCTCACCATCTCTCTCTCTGTCTCCCTCTCTGTGTCTCTCACCATCTCTTGCTCTGTCTGTCCCTCTCTCTCAATCTCTCTCACCATTTCTCCCTCTGTCTCCCTCTCTCTCAATCTCTCTCACCATCTCTCTCTCTGTCTATCCCTCTCTCTCAATCTCTCTCACCATTTCTCCCTCTGTCTCCCTCTCTCTCAATCTCTCTCAATCTCTCTGACCCTTTATCTCTCTGTCTCCCTCTCTCTCAATCTCTCTCAGTCTCTCTCACCATCTCTTTCTCTGTTTCCCTCTCTCTCAATCTCTCACCATCACTCTCTCTGTCTACCTCTCTCTCAATCTCTCTCATCATCTCTCTCTCTCTGTCTCCCTCTCTCTCAGTCTCTCTCACCATCTCTCTCTCTGTCTCCCTCTCTCTCAATCTCTCTCACCATCACTCTCTCTGTCTCCCTCTCTCTCAATGCCTCTCATCATCTCTCTCTCTCTCTGTCTCTCTGTCTCTCAATCTCTCTCACCATCACTCTCTCTCTCTGTCTCCCTCTCTCTCAATCGCTCTCACCATCACTTTCTCTGTCTCCCTATCTCAATCTCTCTCATCGTCTCTCTCACTGTCTGTCACCCTCTCTCTCAGTCTCTCTCACCATCTCTTTCTCTGTCTCCCTCTCTCTCAATCTCTCTCACCATCACTCTCTCTGTCTCCCTCTCTCTCAATCTCTCTCATCATCTCTCTCTCTCTCTGTCTCCTTCTCTCTCAGTCTCTCTCACCATTTCTCCCTCTGTCTCCCTCTCTCTCAATCTCTCTCACCCTTTATCTCTCTGTCTCCCTCTCTCTCAATCTCTCTCAGTCTCCCTCACCATCTCTTTCTCTGTCTCCCTCTCTCTCAATCTCTCTCACCATTTCTCCCTCTGTCTCCCTCTCTCTCAATCTCTCTCACCCTTTATCTCTCTGTCTCCCTCTCTCTCAATCTCTCTCAGTCTCTCTCACCATCTCTTTCTCTGTCTCCCTCTCTCTCAATCTCTCTCACCATCACTCTCTCTGTCTCCCTCTCTCTCAATCTCTCTCATCATCTCTCTCTCTCTGTCTCCCTCTCTCTCAGTCTCTCTCACCATCTCTTGCTCTGTCTAACCTTCTCTCTCAATCTCTCTCACCATTTCTCCCTCTGTCTCCCTCTCTCTCAATCTCTCACCAGCACTCTCTCTGTCTCCCTCTCTCTCAATGCCTCTCATCATCTCTCTCTCTTTCTGTCTCCCTGTCTCTCAATCTTTCTCACCATCACTCTCTCTCTCTGTCTCCCTCTCTATCAATCGCTCTCACCATCACTTTCTCTGTCTCCCTCTCTCAATCTCTCTCATCGTCTCTCTCACTGTCTGTCACCCTCTCTCTCAGTCTCTCTCACCATCTCTTTCTCTGTCTCCCTCTCTCTCAATCTCTCTCACCATCACTCTCTCTGTCTCCCTCTCTCTCAATCTCTCTCATCATCTCTCTCTCTCTCTGTCTCCCTCTCTCTCAGTCTCTCTCACCATCTCTTGCTCTGTCTATCCCTCTCTCTCAATCTCTCTCACCATTTCACCCTCTGTCTCCCTCTCTCTCACTCTCTCTCATCATCTCTCTCTCTCTGTCACCCTCTCTCTCAGTCTCTCTCACCATCTCTTTCTCTGTCTCCCTCTCTCTCAGTCTCTCTCACCATCTCTCTCTCTCTCCCTCTCTCTCAATCTCTCTCACCATCACTCTCACTGTCTCCCTCTCTCTCAATCTCTCTCACCATCTCTCGCTCTCTCTGTCTCCGTCTCTCTCAATCTCTCTCACCATCTCTCAATCTCTCTCAGTCTCTCTCACCATCTCTTTCTCTGTCTACCTCTCTCTCAATCTCTCTCACCATCTCTCTCTCTGTATCCCTCTCTCTCAATGTCTCACCCCATCTCTATCTCTGTCTCCCTCTTTCTCAATCTCTCTCACCATCTCTCTCTCTGTCTCCCTCTCTCTCAATCTTTCTCACTATCTCTCTCTCTGTCTCCCTCTCTCTCAATCTCTCTCACCATCTCTCTCTCTGTCTCTCTCTCTCCATCTCTCTCACCATCTCTCTCTCTGTCTCCCTCTCTCTCAATCTCTCTCAACATCTCTCTCTCTGTCTCCCACTCTCTCAGTCTCTCTCACCATCTAGTCCTCTGTCTTTCTCTCTCAATCTCTCTCACCATCTCTATCTGTCTCCCTCTCTCTCAATCTCTCTCAACATATCTCTCTCTGTCTCCCTCTCTTTCAATCTCTCTTAACATCTCTCTCACTCTGTCTTCCTCGCTCTCAATCTCCCTCACCATCTCTTTCTCTCTCTATCCCTCTCTCTCAATCTCTCTCACCATTTCTCCCTCTGTCTCTATCTCTCTCAATCTCTCTCAACATCTCTCTCTCTCTCTGTCTTCCTCACTCTCAATCTCTCTCACAATCTCTCTCACCATCTGTCTCTCTCAGTCTCTCTCACCCTCTCTTTCTCTTTCTATCCCTCTCTCTCAATAACTCTCTGTCACCATTTCTCCCTCTGTCTCTATCTCTCTTAATCTCTCTCAATCTCTCTCACCATCTGTCTTTGTGTCCCTCTCTCTCAATCTCTCTCACCATTTATCTCTCTGTCTCCCTCTCTCACAATCTCTCTCAATCTCTCTCAATCTCTCTCACCATCTCTCTCTGACTCCCTCTCTCTCAAACTCTCTCACGATTTCTCTCTCTGTCTCCCTCTCTCTCAATCCTACTCACTATCTCTCTCTCTGTCTCTTTCATCTCAATCTCTCTCAACATCTCTGCCTCTGTCTCTCTCTCTCTTTCAATCTCTCTCACCATCTCTCTCTCTCTGTCTCCCTGTCTCTCAATCTCTCTCACCATCTCTCTCTCTCTCTGTCTCCCTCTCTCTCAATCTCTCTCATCATCTCTCTCTCTCTGTCACCCTCTCTCTCAGTCTCTCTCACCATCTCTTTCTCTGTCTCCCTCTCTCTCAATCTTTCTCACCATCTCTCTCTGTCTCCCTCTCTCTCAAACTCTCTCACCATCTCTCTCTCTCTTTCCCTCTCTCTCAATCCTTCTCACTATCTCTCTCTCTGTCTATTTCATCTCAATCTCTCTCACCATCTCTGCCTCTGTCTCTCTCTCTCTCTCAATGTCTCTCACCATCTCTCTATCTATCTCCCTCTCTCTCAATCTCTCTCAACATCTCTCTGTATCCCTTTCTCTCAATCTCTCACCATCTTTCTCTCTGTATCCCTCTCTCTCAATCTCTCTCACCATCTCTCTCTGTCTCCCTCTCTCTCAAACTCTCTCACCATCTCTCTCTCTGTCTCACTCTCTCTCAATCCTTCCCACTATCTCTCTCTCTGTCTCTTTCATCTCAATCTCTCTCACCATCTCTGCCTCTGTCTCTCTCTCTCTTTCAATCTCTCTCAACGTCTCTCTCTCTCTGTCTCCCTGTCTATCAATCTCTCTCACCATCTCTCTCTCTGTCTCGCTCTCTCTCAATCTCTCTCACCATCTCTCTCTCTCTGTCTCCCTCTCTCTCAATCTCTCTCTTCATCAGTCTCTCTGTCTCCCTCTCTCTCAATCTCTCTCATCATCTCTCTCTCTCTCTGTCACCCTCTCTCTGTCTCTCTCACCATCTCTTTCTCTGTCTCCCTCTCTCTCAATCTCTCTCACCATCACTCTCTCTGTCTCCCTCTCTCTCAATCTCTCTCATCATCTCTCTCTCTCTCTGTCTCCCTCTCTCTCAGTCTCTCTCACCATCTCTTGCTCTGTCTATCCCTCTCTCTCAATCTCTCTCACCATCTCTCTCTCTCTGTCTCCCTCTCTCTCAATCTCTCTCTTCATCACTCTCTCTGTCTCCCTCTCTCTCAATCTCTCTCATCATCTCTCTCGCTCTCTGTCACCCTCTCTCTCAGTCTCTCTCACCATCTCTTTCTCTGTCTCCCTCTCTCTCAATCTCTCTCACCATCACTCTCTCTGTCTCCCTCTCTCTCAATCTCTCTCATCATCTCTCTCTCTCTCTGTCTCCCTCTCTCTCAGTCTCTCTCACCATCGCTTGCTCTGTCTATCCCTCTCTCTCAATCTCTCTCACCATTTCACCCTCTCTCTCCCTCTCTCTCAATCTCTCTCATCATCTCTCTCTCTCTGTCACCCTCTCTCTCAGTCTCTCTCAC
The DNA here is from genome assembly GCA_026770705.1 of Isurus oxyrinchus. Lineage (NCBI taxonomy): Eukaryota > Metazoa > Chordata > Chondrichthyes > Lamniformes > Lamnidae > Isurus > Isurus oxyrinchus. The sequence continues at coordinate 303,149 of JANJGN010000685.1, forward strand.
CATCTCTTTCTCTGTCTCCCTCTCTCTCATTCTCTCTCACCATCACTCTCTCTGTCTCCCTCTCTCTCAATCTCTCTCACCATCTCTCTCTCTCTGTCTCGCTCTCTCTCAGTCTCTCTCACCATCTCTTGCTCTGTCTATCCCTCTCTCTCAATCTCTCTCACCATTTCACCCTCTGTCTCCCTCTCTCTCAATCTCTCTCATCATCTCTCTCTCTCTGTCACCCTCTCTCTCAGTCTCTCTCACCATCTCTTTCTCTGTCTCCCTCTCTCTCAATCTCTCTCACCATCTCTCTCTCTCTGTCTCGCTCTCTCTCAGTCTCTCTCACCATCTCTCTCTCTCTCCCTCTCTCTCAATCTCTCTCACCATCACTCTCACTGTCTCCCTCTCTCTCAATCTCTCTCACCATCTCTCGCTCTCTCTGTCTCCGTCTCTCTCAATCTCTCTCACCATCTCTCAATCTCTCTCAGTCTTTCTCACCATCTCTTTCTCTGTCTCCCTCTCTCTCAATCTCTCTCACCATCTCTCTCTCTGTATCCCTCTCTCTCAATGTCTCTCACCATCTCTATCTCTGTCTCCCTCTTTCTCAATCTCTCTCACCATCTCTCTCTCTGTCTCCCTCTCTCTCAATCTTTCTCACTATCTCTCTCTCTGTCTCCCTCTCTCTCAATCTCTCTCACCATCTCTCTCTCTGTCTCTCTCTCTCCATCTCTCTCACCATCTCTCTCTCTGTCTCCCTCTCTCTCAATCTCTCTCACCATCTCGTCCTCTGTCTTTCTCTCTCAATCTCTCTCACCATTTATCTCTCTGTCTCCCTCTCTCACAATCTCTCTCAATCTCTCTCAATCTCTGTCACCATCTCTCTCTGACTCCCTCTCTCTCAAACTCTCTCACCATCTCTCTCTCTGTCTCCCTCTCTCTCAATCCTACTCACTATCTCTCTCTCTGTCTCTTTCATCTCAATCTCTCTCACCATCTCTGCCTCTGTCTCTCTCTCTCTTTCAATCTCTCTCACCATCTCTCTCTCTCTGTCTCCCTGTCTCTCAATCTCTCTCACCATCTCTCTCTCTCTGTCTCCCTCTCTCTCAATCTCTCTCACCATCACTCTCACTGTCTCCCTCTCTCTCAATCTCTCTCATCATCTCTCTCTCTCTGTCACCGTCTCTCTCAGTCTCTCTCACCATCTCTTTCTCTGTCTCCCTCTCTCTCAATCTCTCTCAATCTCTCTCACCATCTCTCTCTGTCTCCCTCTCTCTCAAACTCTCTCACCATCTCTCTCTCTCTCTCCCTCTCTCTCAATCCTTCTCACTATCTCTCTCTCTGTCTATTTCATCTCAATCTCTCTCAACATCTCTGCCTCTGTCTCTCTCTCAATGTCTCTCACCATCTCTCTCTCTATCTATCTCCCTCTCTCTCAATCTCTCTCAACATCTCTCTGTATCCCTTTCTCTCAATCTCTCACCATCTTTCTCTCTGTATCCCCCTCTCTCAATCTCTCTCACCATCTCTCTCTGTCTCCCTCTCTCTCAAACTCTCTCACCATCTCTCTCTCTGTCTCACTCTCTCTCAATCCTTCCCACTATCTCTCTCTCTGTCTCTTTCATCTCAATCTCTCTCACCATCTCTGCCTCTGTCTCTCTCTCTCTTTCAATCTCTCTCAACGTCCCTCTCTCTCTGTCTCCCTGTCTATCAATCTCTCTCACCATCTCTCTCTCTGTCTCGCTCTCTCTCAATCTCTCTCACCATCTCTCTCTCTCTGTCTCCCTCTCTCTCAATCTCTCTCTTCATCAGTCTCTCTGTCTCCCTCTCTCTCAATCTCTCTCATCATCTCTCTCTCTCTCTGTCACCCTCTCTCTCAGTCTCTCTCACCATCTCTTTCTCTGTCTCCCTGTCTCTCAATCTCTCTCACCATCACTCTCTCTCTGTCTCCCTCTCTCTCAATCTCTCTCTTCATCACTCTCTCTGTCTCCCTCTCTCTCAATCTCTCTCATCATCTCTCTCGCTCTCTGTCACCCTCTCTCTCAGTCTCTCTCACCATCTCTTTCTCTGTCTCCCTCTCTCTCAATCTCTCTCAGCATCACTCTCTCTGTCTCCCTCTCTCTCAATCTCTCTCATCATCTCTCTCTCTCTGTCACCCTCTCTCTCAGTCTCTCTCACCATCTCTTTCTCTGTCTCCCTCTCTCTCAATCTCTCTCACCATCACTCACTCTGTCTCCCTCTCTCTCAATCTCTCTCACCATCTCTCTCTCTCAGTCTCGCTCTCTCTGTCTCTCTCACCATCTCTCTCTCTCTCCCTCTCTCTCAATCTCTCTCACCATCACTCTCACTGTCTCCCTCTCTCTCAGTCTCTCTCACCATCTCTCGCTCTCTCTGTCTCCGTCTCTCTCAATCTCTCTCACCATCTCTCAATCTCTCTCAGTCTCTCTCACCATCTTTCTCTGTCTCCCTCTCTCTCAATCTCTCTCACCATCTCTCTCTCTTTATCCCTCTCTCTCAATGTCTCTCACCATCTCTATCTCTGTCTCCCTCTTTCTCAATCTCTCTCACCATCTCTCTGTCTGTCTCCCTCTCTCTCAATCTTTCTCACTATCTCTCTCTCTGTCTCCCTCTCTCTCAATCTCTCTCACCATCTCTCTCTCTCTGTCTCTCTCTCTCAATCTCTCTCACCATCTCTCTCTCTGTCTCCCTCTCTCTCAATCTCTCTCAACATCTCTCTCTCTGTCTCCCTCTCTCTCAATCTCTCTCACCATCTCGTCCTCTGTCTTTCTCTCTCAATCTCTCTCACCATCTCTCTCTGTCTCCCTCTCTCTCAATCTCTCTCAACATATCTCTCTCTGTCTCCCTCTCTCTCAATCTCTCTTAACATTCTCTCTCTCTCTCTGTCTTCCTCGCTCTCAATCTCCCTCACCATCTCTTTCTCTCTCTATCCCTCTCTCTCAATCTCTCTCACCATTTCTCCCTCTATCTCTATCTCTCTCAATCTCTCTCAACATCTCTCTCTCTGTCTTCCTCACTCTCAATCTCTCTCACAATCTCTCTCACCATCTGTCTCTCTCAGTCTCTCTCACCCTCTCTTTCTCTCTCTATCCCTCTCTCTCAATAAAGCTCTCTCACCATTTCTCCCTCTGTCTCTATCTCTCTCAATCTCTCTCAATCTCTCTCACCATCTGTCTTTGTGTCCCTCTCTCTCAATCTCTCTCACCATTTATCTCTCTGTCTCCCTCTCTCACAATCTCTCTCAATCTCTCTCAATCTCTGTCACCATCTCTCTCTGACTCCCTCTCTCTCAAACTCTCTCACCATCTCTCTCTCTGTCTCCCTCTCTCTCAATCCTACTCACTATCTCTCTCTCTGTCTCTTTCATCTCAATCTCTCTCACCATCTCTGCCTCTGTCTCTCTCTCTCTTTCAATCTCTCTCACCATCTCTATCTCTCTGTCTCCCTGTCTCTCAATCTCTCTCACCATCTCTCTCTCTCTGTCTCCCTCTCTCTCAATCTCTCTCACCATCACTCTCACTGTCTCCCTCTCTCTCAATCTCTCTCATCATCTCTCTCTCTCTGTCACCGTCTCTCTCAGTCTCTCTCACCATCTCTTTCTCTGTCTCCCTCTCTCTCAATCTCTCTCAATCTCTCTCACCATTTCTCTCTGTCTCCCTCTCTCTCAAACTCTCTCACCATCTCTCTCTCTCTCTCCCTCTCTCTCAATCCTTCTCACTATCTCTCTCTGTCTATTTCATCTCAATCTCTCTCACCATCTCTGCCTCTGTCTCTCTCTCAATGTCTCTCACCATCTCTCTCTCTATCTATCTCCCTCTCTCTCAATCTCTCTCAACACCTCTCTGTATCCCTTTCTCTCAATCTCTCAACATCTTTCTCTCTGTATCCCCCTCTCTCAATCTCTCTCACCATCTCTCTCTGTCTCCCTCTCTCTCAAACTCTCTCACCATCTCTCTCTCTGTCTCACTCTCTCTCAATCCTTCCCACTATCTCTCTCTCTGTCTCTTTCATCTCAATCTCTCTCACCATCTCTGCCTCTGTCTCTCTCTCTCTTTCAATCTCTCTCAACGTCCCTCTCTCTCTGTCTCCCTGTCTATCAATCTCTCTCTTCATCAGTCTCTCTGTCTCCCTCTCTCTCAATCTCTCTCATCATCTCTCTCTCTCTCTGTCACCCTCTCTCTCAGTCTCTCTCACCATCTCTTTCTCTGTCTCCCTCTCTCTCAATCTCTCTCACCATCACTCTCTCTCTGTCTCCCTCTCTCTCAATCTCTCTCTTCATCACTCTCTCTGTCTCCCTCTCTCTCAATCTCTCTCAGCATCACTCTCTCTGTCTCCCTCTCTCTCAATCTCTCTCATCATCTCTCTCGCTCTCTGTCTCCCTCTCTCTCAATCTCTCTCACCATTGCACCCTCTGTCTCCCACTCTCTCAATCTCTCTCATCATCTCTCTCTCTCTGTCACCCTCTCTCTCAGTCTCTCTCACCATCTCTTTCTCTGTCTCCCTCTCTCTCAATCTCTCTCACCATCACTCTCTCTGTCTCCCTCTCTCTCAATCTCTCTCACCATCTCTCTCTCTCTGTCTCGCTCTCTCTGTCTCTCTCACCATCTCTCTCTCTCTCCCTCTCTCTCAATCTCTCTCACCATCTCTCGCTCTCTCTGTCTCCGTCTCTCTCAATCTCTCTCACCATCTCTCAATCTCTCTCAGTCTCTCTCACCATCTTTCTCTGTCTCCCTCTCTCTCAATCTCTCTCACCATCTCTCTCTCTTCATCCCTCTCTCTCAATGTCTCTCACCATCTCTATCTCTGTCTCCCTCTTTCTCAATCTCTCTCACCATCTCTCTGTCTGTCTCCCTCTCTCTCAATCTTTCTCACTATCTCTCTCTCTGTCTCCCTCTCTCTCAATCTCTCTCACCATCTCTCTCTCTGTCTCTCTCTCTCAATCTCTCTCACCATCTCTCTCTCTGTCTCCCTCTCTCTCAATCTCTCTCACCATCTCGTCCTCTGTCTTTCTCTCTCAATCTCTCTCACCATCTCTCTCTGTCTCCCTCTCTCTCAATCTCTCTCAACATATCTCTCTCTGTCTCCCTCTCTCTCAATCTCTCTTAACATCTCTCTCTCTCTCTCTGTCTTCCTCGCTCTCAATCTCTCTCACCATCTCTTTCTCTCTCTATCCCTCTCTCTCAATCTCTCTCACCATTTCTCCCTCTGTCTCTATCTCTCTCAATCTCTCTCAACATCTCTCTCTCTCTGTCTTCCTCGCTCTCAATCTCTCACAATCTCTCTCACCATCTGTCTCTCTCAGTCTCTCTCACCCTCTCTTTCTCTCTCTATCCCTCTCTCTCAATAACTCTCTCTCACCATTTCTCCCTTTGTCTCTATCTCTCTCAATCTCTCTCAATCTCTCTCACCATCTGTCTTTGTGTCCCTCTCTCTCAATCTCTCTCACCATTTATCTCTCTGTCTACCTCTCTCACAAAATCTCTCAATCTCTCTCAATCTCTCTCACCATCTCTCTCTGACTCCCTCTCTCTCAAACTCTCTCACCATCTCTCTCTCTGTCTCCCTCTCTCTCAATCCTACTCACTATCTCTCTCTCTGTCTCTTTCATCTCAATCTCTCTCACCATCTCTGCCTCTGTCTCTCTCTCTCTTTCAATCTCTCTCACCATCTCTCTCTCTCTGTCTCCCTCTCTCTCAATCTCTCTCACCATCTCTCTCTCTCTGTCTCCCTCTCTCTCAATCTCTCTCACCATCACTCTCTCTGTCTCCCTCTTTCTCAATCTCTCTCATCATCTCTCTCTCTCTCTGTCTCCCTCTCTCTGTCTCTCTCACCATCTCTTGCTCTGTCTATCCCTCTCTCTCAATCTCTCTCACCATTTCACCCTCTGTCTCTCTCTCTCTCAATCTCTCTCATCATCTCTCTCTCTCTGTCTCGCTCTCTCTCAGTCTCTCTCACCATCTCTCTCTCTCTCCCTCTCTCTCAATCTCTCTCACCATCACTCTCACTGTCTCCCTCTCTCACAATCTCTCTCAATCTCTCTCAATCTCTCTCACCATCTCTCTCTGACTCCCTCTCTCTCAAACTCTCTCACCATCTCTCTCTCTGTCTCCCTCTCTCTCAATCCTACTCACTATCTCTCTCTCTGTCTCTTTCATCTCAATCTCTCTCACCATCTCTGCCTCTGTCTCTCTCTCTCTTTCAATCTCTCTCACCATCTCTCTCTCTCTCTATCTCCCTGTCTCTCAATCTCTCTCACCATCTCTCTCTCTCTGTCTCCCTCTCTCTCAATCTCTCTCGCCATCACTCTCTCTGTCTCCCTCTCTCTCAATCTCTCTCATCATCTCTCTCTCTCTCTGTCACCCTCTCTCTCAGTCTCTCTCACCATCTCTTTCTCTGTCTCCCTCTCTCTCAATCTCTCTCAATCTCTCTCACCATCTCTCTCTGTCTCCCTCTCTCTCAAACTCTCTCACCATCTCTCTCTCTCCCTCTCTCTCAATCCTTCTCACTATCTCTCTCTCTTTTTTCTCAATCTCTCTCACCATCTCTGCCTCTGTCTCTCTCTCAATGTCTCTCACCATCTCTCTCTCTATCTATCTCCCTCTCTCTCAATCTCTCTCAACATCTCTCTGTATCCCTTTCTCTCAATCTCTCACCATCTTTCTCTCTGTATCCCTCTCTCTCAATCTCTCTCACCATCTCTCTCTGTCTCCCTCTCTCTCAAACTCTCTCACCATCTCTCTCTCTGTCTCACTCTCTCTCAATCCTTCCCACTATCTCTCTCTCTGTCTCTTTCATCTCAATCTCTCTCACCATCTCTGCCTCTGTCTCTCTCTCTCTCTCTTTCAATCTCACTCAACTTCTCTCTCTCTCTGTCTCCCTGTCTATCAATCTCTCTCACCATCTGTCTCTCTGTCTCGCTCTCTCTCAGTCTCTCTCACCATCTCTTGCTCTGTCTATCCCTCTCTCTCAATCTCTCTCACCATCTCTCTCTCTGTCTCCCTCTCTCTCAATCTCTCTGTCTCTCTCACCATCTCTTTCTCTGTCTCCCTCTCTCTCAATCTCTCTCACCATCACTCTCTCTGTCTCCCTCTCTCTCAATCTCTCTCATCATCTCTCTCTCTCTCTCTCTGTCTCCCTCTCTCTCAATCTCTCTCACCATCTCTTGCTCTGTCTAACCCTCTCTCTCAATCTCTCTCACCATTGCTCCCTCTGTCTCCCTCTCTCTCAATCTCTCACCATCACTCTCTCTGTCTCCCTCTCTGTCAATCTCTCTCATCATCTCTCTCACTCTCTGTCACCCTCTCTCTCAGTCTCTCTCACCATGTCTTTCTCTGTCTCCCTCTCTCTCAATCTCTCTCACCATCACTCTCTCTGTCTCCCTCTGTCTCAATCTCTCTCAATCTCTCTCACCATTTATCTCTCTGTCTCCCTCTCTCTCAATCTCTCTCAGTCTCTCTCACCATCTCTTTCTCTGTCTCCCTCTCTCTCAATCTCTCTCATCATCTCTCTCTCTCTCTCTGTCTCCCTCTCTCTCAGTCTCTCTCACCATCTCTTGCTCTGTCTATCCCTCTCTCAATCTCTCTCACCATTTCACCCTCTGTCTCCCTCTCTCTCAATCTCTCTCACCATCACTCTCCCTGTCTCCCTCTCTCTCAATCTCTCTCACCATCTCTCTCTCTCTGTCTCGCTCTCTCTGTCTCTCTCACCATCTCTCTCTCTCTCCCTCTCTCTCAATCTCTCTCACCATCACTCTCACTGTCTCCCTCTCTCTCAATCTCTCTCACCATCTCTCGTTCTCTCTGTCTCCGTCTCTCTCAATCTCTCTCACCATCTCTCAATCATTCTCAGTCTCTCTCACCATCTCTTTCTCTGTCTCCCTCTCTCTCAATCTCTCTCACCATCACTCTCTCTGTCTCCCTCTCTCTCAATCTCTCTCATCATCTCTCTCTCTCTCTCTGTCTCCCTCTCTCTCAGTCTCTCTCACCATCTCTTGCTCTGTCTATCCCTCTCTCTCAATCTCTCTCACCATTTCACCCTCTGTCTCCCTCTCTCTCAATCTCTCTCATCATCTCTCTCTCTCTGTCACCCTCTCTCTCAGTCTCTCTCACCATCTCTTTCTCTGTCTCCCTCTCTCTCAATCTCTCTCACCATCATTCTCTCTGTCTCCCTCTCTCTCAATCTCTCTCACCATCTCTCTCTCTCTGTCTCGCTCTCTCTCAGTCTCTCTCACCATCTCTCTCTCTCTCCCTCTCTCTCAATCTCTCTCACCATCACTCTCACTGTCTCCCTCTCTCTCAATCTCTCTCACCATCTCTCGCTCTCTCTGTCTCCGTCTCTCTCAATCTCTCTCACCATCTCTCAATCTCTCTCAGTCTCTCTCACCATCTCTTTCTCTGTCTCCCTCTCTTTCAATCTCTCTCACCATTATCTCTCTGTCTCCCTCTCTCTCAATCTCTCTCACCATCTCTTTCTCCGTCTCCCTCTCTCTCACCATCTCTCTCTCTGTCTCCCTCTCTCTCAATCTCTCTCAACTTCTCCCTCTCTGTCTCCCTCTCTCTCAATCTCTCTCACCATCTCTCTCTCTGTCTCGCTCTCTCTCAATCTCTCTCACCATCTCTCTCTCTGTCTCGCTCTCTCACCGTCTCTCTCTCCGTCTCCCTCTCTCTCACCATCTCTCTCTCTCTGTCTCCCTCTCTCTCATTCTCTCTCATCATCTCTCTCTGTCTCCCTCTCTCTCAATCTCTCTCACCATCTCTCTCTCTGTCTCCCTCTCTCTCAATCTCTCTCAACTTCTCCCTCTCTGTCTCCCTCTCTCTCAATCTCTCTCACCATCTCTCTCTCTGTCTCCTTCTCTCTCAATCTCTCTCACCATCTCTCTCTCTGTCTCCCTCTCTCTCAATCTCTCTCACCATCTCTCTCTCTGTCTCCCTCTCTCTCACCATCTCTCTCTGTCTCCCTCTCTCTCAATCTCTCTCTCTGCCTCCCTCTCGCTCAGTCTCTCTCACCATCTCTTTCTCTCTCTATCCCTCTCTCTCAATCTCTCTCACCATTTCTCCCTCTGTCTCCCTCTCTCTCAATCTCTCTCAATCTCTCTCACATTCTCTCTTTGTGTCCCTCTCTCTCAATCTCTCTCACATTTATCTCTCTGTCTCCCTCTCTCTCAATCTCTCTCAATCTCTCTCACCATATCTCTCTCTCTCTGTCTCCATCTCTCTCAATTTCTGTCACCATCTCTCTCACTGTCTCCCTCTCTCTGAATCTCTCTCACCATCTGTCTCTCTATCTCCCTCTCTCTCTTAATCTCTCTCACTATCTCTCTCTCTGTCTCCCTCTCTCTCAATCTCACTCACCATCTCTCTCTCTCTCCCTCTCTCCCAATTTGTCTCACCATCTCTCTTTCTGTCTCCCTCTCTCTCAATCTCTCTCAGCATCTCTCTCTGTCTCCCTCTCTCTCAATCTCTCTCACCATTTCTTTATCTGTCTCCCTCTCCATCAATCTCTCTCGCCATCTCTAACTCTGTCTCTCTCTCAATCTCTCTCATCAACTCTCACTCTGTCTCCCTCTCTCAATCTCTCTCACCATCTCTCTCTCTCTCTGTCTGTCTTCCTCTCAATCTCTCTCACCATCTCTCTCTCTGTCTCCCACTCTCTCAATCTGTCTCACCATTTTTCTCTCTGTATCCCTCTCTCTCAATCTCTCTCACCATCTCTCTCTGTCTCCCTCTCTCACAATCTCTCTCAGCATCTTTCTCTCAATCTCTCTCACTGCCTCAATCTCTGCCACCATCTCTCTCTGTCTCCCTCTCTCTCAATTTCTCTCACCATCTCTCTCACTGTCTCCCTCTCTCTGAATCTCTGTCACCATCTCTCTCTCTCTCTGTCTCCCTCTCTCTCAATCTCTCTCATCATCTGTCTCTCTATCTCCCTCTCTCTCAATCACTCTCACCATCTCTCTCTGTCTCCCTCTCTCTCAATCTCTCTCACCATCTCTCTCTCTGTCTCCCTCTCTCTCAATCTCTCTCACCATCTCTCTCTCTGTATCCCTCTCTCTCAATCTCTCTCACCATCTCTCTCTGTCTCCCTCTCTCTCAATCTCTCTCACCATCTCTCTTTCTGTCTCCCTCTCTCTCAATCTCACTCACCATCTCTCTCTCTCTGCCTCTCTCCCATTTTCTCTCACCATCTCTCTCTCTGTCTCCCTCGCTCTCAATCTCTCTCACCATCTCTCTCTCTGTCTCCCTCTCTCTCAATCTCTCTCACCATCTCTATCTCTGTCTCCCTCTCTCTCAATCTTTCTCACCATCTCTCTCTCTGTCTCCCTCGCTCTCAATCTCTCTCACCATCCCTCTCTCTCTGTCTCCCTCTCTCTCAATCTCACTCACTATCTCTCTGTCTCCCTCTCTTTCAATCTCTCTCACCATCTTTCTCTCTGTATCCCTCTCTCTCAATCTCTCTCACCATCTCTCTCTCTGTCTCCCTCTCTCTCAATCTCTCTCACCGTCTTTCTCTCTGTATCCCTCTCTCCCAATCTCTCTCACCATCTCTCTCTCTGTCTCCCTCTCTCTCAATCTGTCTCACCATCTTTCTCTCTGTATCCCTCTCTCTCAATCTGTCTCACCATCTTTCTCTCTGTATCCCTCTCTCTCAATCTCTCTCACCATCTCTCTCTCTGTCTCCCTCTCTCTCAATCTCTCTCTCTTTCTCCCTCTCTCTCAATCTCTCTCATCATCTCTCTCTCTATCTCCCCTTCTCTCAAGCTCTCTCACCATCTATCTCTCTCACTCTCAATCTCTCTCACCATCTCTCTCTGTCTGACTCTCTCTCTATCTCTTTTTCATTCCTTTCCTCTTTCTCTCTTGGTTTCTTTATAATTTTCATACTCTTTCTGTCTTTCTGTCTCTCTCTCTCGCCCTAACTCTCAGTACCTCCATCTGCACTAACTGCTAGAGTGTCACAGAATGCCGTAGCTTTATGCAGTGTATAGTGGTAGCAGAGTATCTCTGGCCTGGTTTTTTTTACATACCAACCCCTCATTCTCTCTCTTTCCCTCTCCCTCTCTCTCTCCCTCTCTCTCCCTGTCGTTCTCTTCACTGCTCTCTCTCCCTCTAGTGTAAATGTTCACCTATGTTCACTTGGCGCTGTCCTGTCGGTTCTGATGTGTCTCATATTCATGTAGCTGCTGTCACAGAATCACACAATGCAGAAGAGGCCCTTTGGCCCATCGAGTATGCACTGTGCACCATCTCTCTCGCTGTCTCTCTCACTCTCAGCCCTTCTCACCATCTCTCTCGCTGTCTCTCTCACTCTCAGCCCTTCTCACCATCTCTCTCACTGTCTCTCTCACTCTCAGCCCTTCTCACCATCTCTCTCATGTCTCTCTCACTCTCAGTTCCTCTCACCATCTCTCTCTTTGTCTCTCAGCCTCAATGTCTGTAACGATCTCTCTCTCAGTGCCTGTCTCTCTCAAACTCTCGCACCATGTCTCTCTCTGTCTCTCTATGTCACTCTCTCTGTCTCTCTCACTCTTAATCTCTCTCACCATCTCTCGCTCTGTCTCTGTCAATATCTCTGTCTCTCTCATCACCTCTCTCTCTGTCTCTCCCATTCTCAATATTTATTTCCATTTCTCTGCCTCTCTCTTTCTCAATCTCTCTCACCATCTCTCTCTCTCTGCCTGACTCTCTTTTTCATTCCTTTCCTCACTCTCTCTGTGTCTCGGTTTTTTTATACTTTTCATAATCTTTCTGTCGTTCTGTCTCTATCTCTCTCTCTCCTGCACTCTCAATCCCTTCACCTGTCCCCCACCCAATAATTGTCTCTCTCTCTCCCTTTCCATCTAGTGTAAATGTTAACCTATGTTCACATGGCGCTGTCCTGTCGGTTCTGATGTGTCTCATATTCATGTAGTTGCCGTGACAGAATCACACAGTGCAGAAGAGGCCCTTTGGCCCATCGAGTATGCACTATGCACCATCTCTCTCACTGTCTCTCTCACTCTCAGTCCCTCTCACCATTTCTCTCTCTGTCCCTGTCAGCCTCAATATCTGTCACGATCTCTCTCTGTCTCCCTCTCTCTCAATCTCTCTCATCATCTCTCTCTCTGTCTCTCTGTCTCTCTCTCAGTCACTCTCACCATCTCTCTCTTTGTCTCCCTCTCCCGAAATCTCTCTCACCATCTCTCTCTGTCTCCCTCTCTCTCAATCTCTCCCACTCTCTCAATTTCTCTCACCATCTCTCTCTCTGTCTCCCTCTCTCTCAATCTCTCTCACCATCTCTCTCTCTGTCTCCCTCTCTCTCAATCTCTCTCACCATCTCTCTCTGTCTCCTTCTCTCTCTTTCTTGCCCTCACTCCCTATCACTCCATCTGTCCCCCAACCCCTGTCTCTCTCTCTCTCTGCCTCTCCCTCTGTTGAACAGTTTAACCTATGTTCACTGGGCCCTGTCATATTGTTTTTGATGTGTCTCATATTCATGTAGTCACTTTCCTGCTCCATGGTTTGTGTCTGATGGGTCTCTCTCCTCTGTTCCTGTCTGTCTGCTTCTCTCTCTCTCTCAGATGTGTCTCAGTCTTTCCTCAGACTCAATGTCAGGGCGAAAACTTCCTCAAAACTGTTTCTGCCTCTTGGTTCCATTTCACAATGACACTTCCCCTGAGATCAGAATGAGAGGCTGGTTGTACTGACTCCAGGGGCAGCAGTCCCTCTCTCTCAATCTCTCTCACCATCTCTCTCTCTGTCTCCCTCTCTCTCAATCTCTCTCACCATCTCTCTCACTGTCTCCCTCTCTCTCAATCACTCTCACCATCTCTCTCACTGTCTCCCTCTCTCTCAATCACTCTCACCATCTCTCTCTCTGTCTCCCTCTCTCTCAATCTCTCTCACCATCTCTCTCTCTGTCTCCCTCTCTCTCAATCTCTCTCACCATCTCTCTCTCTGTCTCCCTCTCTCTCAATCTCTCTCACCATCTCTCTCTCTGTATCTCTCTCAATCTTTCACCATCTCTCTCTGTCTCTCTCTCTCTCAATCTCTCTCACCATCTCTCTGTCTCTCTCTCTCTATCACTCTCACTCTGTTTCTCTCTCTCTCTATCGCTCTCTCTGTCTCCTGCGTTTTCTGAAACCCTCTCTCTATCCCCTCTCTCTTTCCATCGGACTCTGTGTGTCTCTTTCCCTCTATCTCTCTCTGCCTGTCTCTCTTGCTCTCTGCCTCGCTCTCTTTGTCTCTCTCTCTCTCCGACAGGCATTCGTTAAGCTGCCACATCTGACGTTACTCCGGAAGATAAGAGCACATGGTGTAGGGGGTAACATATTAGCTTGGGTAGAGGATTGGTCAGCTAACAGGGAGCAGCGAGTAGAGCTAAATGGGTTTATCTCGGGTTGGCAAGATGTGATGAGCGGAGAGCCTCAGTGCTCAGTGCTGGGACCTCAACGCTTCACCATTTATATGAGTGAATTGGATGAGGGCAGCGAATGTGTGGTCACTAAATCTGCCAATGACAGCAGGATAGGTGGGAAAGTAAGTCATCAACAGGAGGTAGAGGCTCTGCAAAGGGATATGGACAGGTCAAGCGGGTGGGCAATAATTTGGCAGATGGAGTGTAACGTGGGAAAAGGTGAAGCTGCCCAGGAGGCAGGAAGAACAGAAACACAGTATTCTATTGAAACGGAGAGAGATTTCAGAACTCTGCGGTACAGAGGGATCTGGGTGTCCTGGTGCATGGATCACAAGAAGTTAGTAACCCCGCCCCCTGCCCGCTGTGTGTGACCCCGCCCCCTGCCCGCTCTGTGTGACCCCGCCCCCTGCCCGCTGTGTGTGACCCCGCCCCCTGCCGCTCTGTATCACCCCGCCCCCTGCCTGCTGTGTGACCCCGCCCCCCTGCCCGCTCTGTGTGACCCCGCCCCCTGCCCGCTCTGTATGACCCCGCCCCCTGCCCGCCCTGTGTGACCCCGCCCCCTGCCCGCCCTGTGTGACCCCGCCTCCTGCCCGCCCTTTGTGACCCCGCCCCCTCCCTGCTGTGTGACTCCGCCCTCTGCCCGCTCCGTGTGACCTCGCCCCCTGCCCGCCCTGTGTGACCACGACCCCTCCCCGCTGTGTGTGACCCCGTCCCCTGCCCGCTGTGTATCACCCCGCCCCCTGCCGCTCTGTGTCACCCCGCCCCCTGCCCGCACTGTGTGACCCTGCCCCCTGCCCGCTCTGTGTGACCTCGTCCCCTCCCCGCTCTGTGTGACCCCGCCCCCTGCGCGCTCTGTGTCAGTTGGAGGGAAGCGCGAGAGGAGTCGGGAGTTGAACAAAAGCAAAGGTGACTAGGGGAGGTCAGTGAGGTGGGAACGAGGTGATCCTGTGAGCACCATGAGTGCAGCGGGCAAGCATTTACTACTTTTATTGCTGATAGGTTTTAAGATCTCATTGTGTGGCTCATTGTTTGTAAGGACTATATTCTGTAACAGGGAGGAGAAGGGAAGAAGGGCCCAAGAGTAATTGATATTATTTGATATTAAGTATCTTCCAAAAGGTTTAATTTAATTTAAAGGGGTGAGTCATGGCAGGAGAGCTCAAAGCCGTGGTATGCTCCTCCTGCTCTATGTGGGAAGCCGGGCACGTTTCCAGTGCCCGGGACCAGCCTGTGTGTGGGAAGTGTCTCCAACTGCAGCTCCTGGAAGCCGGGGTTTTGGAGCAGGAGCGGCGGCTGGGGACACGTTGGAGCAGTCGCGAGGTGGAGAGTATTGTGGAGAGCAGGCTAAGAGTCCACAGGCAGGAAGGGAATGGGTGACCTCCAGGCAAAGCAAGGGGACTAGGCAGGTAGTGCAGGAATCTGCTGTGGCTATCCCCCTGCAAAACAGATACACCGCTTTGGATACTGTTGGGGAGAATGGCCTCTCAGGAGAAAGCAGCAACAGACAAACTCGTTGCACCATGTTTGGCTCTGCTGCACAGGGCAGGAGTAAAATGTGTGGGAATGCAACAGTTATAGGGGATTCAATTGTAAGGGGAATAGAGAGGTGTTTCTGTGGCTGCAAACGAGACTCCAGGATGGTACGTTGCCTCCCTGGTGCTAGGGTCGAGGATGTCTCAGAGCGGCTGGAGGACATTCTGAAGAGGGAGGGTAAACAGCCAGTGGTCGTGGTGCACATTGGTACAAGTGACATCGGTGAAAAAAGGGATGAAAAGCAGAATATAGGGAGTTAGGAAGTAACTTTAAAAAGTAGGACCTTAAAGGTAGTGATCTCAGGATTACTACCAGTGCTACGTGCTAGTCAGTGTGGAGATAGCAGGATATATCAGATGAATACGTGTCTGAAGAGATGGTGTGAAGGGGAGGGTTTCAGATTCCTGGGGCATTGGGACTGGTTTTGGGGGAGGTGGGACCAGTACAAAGCGGATGGGTTACACCTGGGCAGGACCGGGACTGATGTCCTCAGGGGAACATTTGCTAGAGTGGTTGGGGAGGATTTAAACTAAAATGGCAGGGGGATGGGAACCTATGCGAGGAGCCAGAGAAAGGGGAATCAGACAAGAACAAGAGACAGAAAGCAGAATAAGAAACGTGATAGTCAGAGAAATCAAGGGCCAGAATCAAACAGGGCCTCAGTGAAAAATAGTGGGAACGGGACAAGTAATGTTAAAAAGACAAGCCTTAAGGCTTTGTGCCTTAACGCAAGGAGCATTCACAATAAAGTGCACACATACACACACACACACACACACACACACACACACACACACACACGTATACACACACACACACACACACACACACGTACACAAATGCACAGACACAGTAATGGAGGATAGAAAAAGGAAAATTTTACAACTATGGATAGTAACAGTACAAGAACCGTGGAGATTGAAATGAGTTCACATGATTTACAGAGTCCGAGAAGAAAAAGTCCAAAGAGTATTTCTGATTTTACCGAGTTTAATCCCGAGTCCAGTGAGAGCTTACTGCACACAAATTGAATGCCTTGTTTCTGATATGACAACTATGAAAACATTGTAAGGAATTGCTTCCTTGGCGCAAAAGCAGGTTGGGGATCATCTGATTAGTTAAAGTTGCTAGAGAAATGCAGGACTTCTGTCCTGTTACATGTCGCCGGATTCCTGCCTGGATTTATAATGGGGTTTTCCAATGTCAACCGTCATGCTGTCATTCCTGCCTCCCACCACTGGGGGCGCTGCAGGAGGCTCCACCTGGGAGAAAAGGGGAACACGCGAACTTTCACCTTTCGGATGTGGCCTCGGGCACTCAGGGATTGTGGGGAAGGGAGGAGGGGCTGGGGATCTTTGGACAATCCTGACACTCTCGTTCTGTGTCCCAGTGTCTCTTCAGGAACAATATTTCTCAATATCAGCTGCCTCGACACAGGGCAGTGCCCTTTTCTCACAGATGAAACGGTACTGATCAGAACATCTGAAATCATTCCATCCGCTGGTTCTGATAATGGCGCAGTTTTCATGACCATTCCAATTATTCGGCTCACCCTGATCCCATCGAGTAAAACTGGGAATTGGGGAAATAAAAAATACTGATAAAAAAACCGACACATTCCTGCACAGAATCAACAAGATTCCTACAGCCCTGTACAAATCCCCAACTAATCCCACTGTCCCCTCTCTCCCCATAGCCCTGTACAAATCCCCAACTAATCCCACTGTCCCGCTCTCTCCCCATAGCCCTGTATCAATCCCAAACTAATCCCACTGTCCCACTCTCTCCCCATAGCCCTGTATCAATCCCCAAACTAATCCCACTGTCCCACTCTCTCCCCATAGCCCTGTACAAATCCCAAACTAATCCCACTGTCCCCTCTCTCCCCATAGCCCTGTATCAATCCACAAACTAATCCCACAGTCCCGCTCTCTCCCCATAGACCTGCATCAATCCCAAACTAATCCCACTTCCCCGCTCTCTCCCCATAGCCCTGTAACAATCCCAAACTAATCCCACTGTCCCCTCTCTCCCCATAGTCCTGTATCAATCTCCAAACTAATCCCACTTCCCCACTCTATCCCCATAGCCCTGTATCAATCCCAAACTAATCCCACTGTCCCCTCTCTGCCCATAGCCCTGTATCTAGCCACAAACTAATCCCACTCTCCCGCTCTCTCCCCATAGACCTGTAACAATCCCAAACCAATCCCACTGTCCCAATCTCTCCCCATAGCCCTGTATCAATCCCAAACTAATCTCATTGCCCAACTTTCTCCCCATAGCCCTCTATCAATCCCCAAACAAATCCCACTGTCCCACTCTCTCCCCATAGCCCTGTATCAGTCCCGAACTAATACCACTGTCCCACTCTCTCCGCATAGCCCTGTATCAAGCCCCAAATTAATCCCACTGTCCCGCTCTCTCCCCAATGCCCTGTATCAATCCCCAACTAATCCCACTCTCCCGCTCTCTTCCCATAGCCCTGAATCAATCCCAAACTAATCCCACTGTCCCACTCTCTCCCCATAGCCCTGTATCAATCCCCAAACTAATCCCACTGCCCCGCTCTCTCCCCATAGCCCTGTATCAATCCCAAACTAATCCCACTGTCCCACTCTCTCCCCATAGCCCTGTATCAATCCCCAAACTAATCCCACTCTCCCACTCTCTCCCCATATCCCTGTACAAATCCCCAAACTAATCCCACTGTCCCACTGTCTCCCCATAGCCCAGTATCAATCCCCAAACTAATCCCACTGTCCCACTCTCTCCCCATAGCCCTGTATCAATCCCAAACTAATCCCACTGTTCCGCTCTCTCCCCATAGCCCTGTATCAATCCCAAACTAATCCCACTGTCCCCTCTCTCCCCATTGCCGTGTATCAATCCCAAAGTAATCCCACTGTCCCGTTCTCTCCCAATAGCCCTGTATCAATCCCAAACTAATCCCACTGCTCCGATGTCTCCCCATAGCCCTGTACAAATCGCCAGCTAATCCCACTGTCCCGCTCTCTCCCCCATAGTCCTGTATAAATCCCCAAACTAATCCCACCACCGCACATTCTCCCCATAGCCCTGTGTCAATCCTAATCTAATCCCCCTGTCCTGCTCTCTCTCCATGTGACGCTGGGGCTCACCTCACTGGGGTCCCATCCACCCATTTCCAGTTTCCTTCACTCTCTCGATCTGTTAGTCCGATCCAGTAATACCCAGGATTGTTCTCGAGAGATTTCTTTGTGAAATTCTGCAGCAGATTCAATGATGGAATGTGATCAGTTAGTATGACTGCCTTAACTCACACACACACACACACACACACACACACACACAACTGATACCCAAAATACCCCAAAGCCTTTCTCAGGAAATTCTCCCTCATTCCCTCTGATTAAATATCGGGAAGACTGAAGCTGTTGTTTTCCGTCTCTGTTCCAAACTCCATTCCCGATTTACAGACTCCATCGTGGGAACTCTCTGAGTCTGACCCAGACTGTTCACAAACCTGGGGTCCGTGTTTAACCTGGAGATGGGATTCCCACCTCATATCCACATCGTCACCAAGACGGCCTCTTTCCAACTCCGTAACATCACCCTGAACCACCCCCGGTCTCAGCTCATTGACTGCTGAAACCCTCGTCCATGTGGTGTAGAGGGAACTTTACCCTGTATCTAACCCGTGCTGTACCTGTCCTGGGAGTGTTTGATGGGGACAGTGTAGAGGGAGCTTTACTCTGTATCTAATCCCGTGCTGTACCTGTCCTGGGAGTGTTTCATGGGGACGGTGTAGAGGGAGCTTTACTCTGTATCTAATCCAGTGCTGTACCAGTCCTGGGATTGTTTGATGGGGACGGTGTAGAGGGAGCTTTACT